>JAVSBV010000024.1:2140652-2168496 GCA_033117975.1 Parotocinclus spilosoma | reverse complement strand
ATATAACCCAAAAATCATTAAAAGTAGATGGGGATTTGAACATACAGCAACAAGGCAAAGGAAATGATCGAATTAATATGCAATTAAAAAAAAATCCCAGAACCAGCTATGTTCTTCTTGAATTGCTTTTATGACTTTGTGTTGAGGTAGGGATGAAACTAAGTGGACTACGTGTAGTTGTTAATAAGTGTACACAAATTCTTTATTTACTTGTGTAAAGCTCATTTTTATTTTGAAAGGGTATTGATAGTTGCTACTTCATTTTGAAGTTGATTGAAAAGAACAGTACGGGTCAGAGTTAAAGAAATTTGGTCGGCTTAAGCTCACTGAGCAGAGGCCAGTGCAAATGAGACTAGGCACAAAATGTTACAAACGCCTCAACAAATGGGGCACTGCTTAGATAAATAAAAATAAATAAACAGCACAAATTCCTGTAACTGACACGCATAGAGTGGCCTAATCTTCCAAACAGCTTTCGAACATAATCAGTTCACTCCGTTGTTGATATGTGTGTTTTATATCATAAGAGCTATTTGAAAAGATGTTTTTTTTCCCAAAGCCTTTGTTGGATGCTTTAAAACTAGAAATGTTTATCTTAAACTAGTTGATTAAATCAGTGTGCTTTTTTTTGGACAAAACCAAAAAGTTCCAAACCCTTGCATCCCACTGAGCATCTTACAGAATTCATTGTAAGATATTTTCAAGGCTTTAAAACATGTTCAGGTTTACAAGTTTGACTGTTTTTTTTTTGCCAAGTGTGGTGCCTGACCAGTCTTTGGTCACAGTTGGTAGAAAACAGGAGAAATTGTAAGATGAGAATAATCACAGTATGTACTGGACTGTATGTACTGTATGTGTGATCAGCCTTTAAGCATTTTCGTCAGGAGGGAGCTTTAGGATAAAAATGTTTTTCAGTCTTTACCACTACCCAGGTGACAGTAGATCAGCCAAGTCAAGACAGATTTATTTTTATAGCAGTTTTTACAATGGAGCATTGTCACAAATCAGCTTTACAAATATCTAGGCCCAAAGTACTAACTGAGCATGTCTGTGGTGACCATGACAAGTGTCATAAATGTTATGGGAGCCTCCTTCAAACCCTTCTTCGGCAATTTAGATGGTATGTGTAAAAATTAAACCAGTGTTTGTTATCTACTGTAATTTTGTCATTTTATTGTCTTGTTTTTTATAGGGAATTTTGTCAGATGACTGTGTTCTTGCGGCAGCACTTTGGAGGAACCTGTTTAACAAACAGTGTGAAGACCCAAGACAGCTCGAGCTCATGGTCGAATATGTCCGCAAGCAGGTCAGGGGTTGTCTCTATTATTTGCTACAGTTTGACATTATGATCTAAGACAGTAACTGCACAGAAGACACTGACACTAGGTGAATTAAACTACAGTGCTACATCGATTTTAATTAATTAGTTCCAAAAGTATTCTCGTCAAGTCGAAAACAAGTAAAACAAATCACATTTTTTCTATAAGGAATAATGTAAATTGAATAAATCCTTTCCAGACCCCCAGAAAAGCCGTACTGTATTAGGCATTATCTCCATTGTTCTCACAAAATGCAGAGTTCCAAGGTGGCCGTGAACCAATTTACCACTGTATTAGTATTTTATTTATAATATTCTTACACCCTATTGAACTTTGTCATGAGCAGTCCTTGCAACAAAATCTTCCAACATTGTCACTGACAATGATTGACCGTTCAAAGTACCGTTCACACCGCCCTCCCACACACCTTGCAGATGTTTTTCTAGCGTGCTTCTAAAATGGTTAAAGATGAGGAAAATGAAGCTTCATTGTTGTCCATGAGCTTAAAATATTTTTCACTGATTCACAGATTCTAGAACTACTTACCGATCACTTTATTAGGCACAACTCATTGTTTGTACACATTTTGTCCATTCTGTCTGTTCCATTTACCATAGAGGAGCACTTTGTAGATTGGAGTACAATTACAGTCTGTAGTTAGTCTGTTTTTCTACAGTCCCATTTACTCTGTTTAGTGAGAGTACCACACATTGTCAGTGTGTTTTCAGAGTCTTGTGTGGCCATACACCCTACAGAACAGTCAGTAATGGGGCATGGACATGATCAGATTGTCCAACAGTCCTTGTGGGATGCTCTTTGGATTAATTTTGAAATATCTCCTAATTTCTGTAAGCAGTGCATATTGGTATCAGGTCCGATATTGACATCATACACTCATCGGATATCGGACGGATAGGGCTGATCCACTTACCAATCCATATTCCATTCCAGATGTTCCTTACTATAAACATGCAGCATCTTCAGTCTGCAACTGAAGTAGCAAATATTATTAACTATTGGTTTAACTAAAAAAAACTCCTGGGTTGGATTTGATATCAGCAGTTGTGTACTGGAATCCGATCTGGACCAGAAAAATGTGGATTGACCCATCACTAATGTACCATTGTATGTCTAATCCATAAGTGTATGATTCTTATTATGAACCTGTTAGAAGTGCAGGTGGCTGAACTAACCCAGGTCTGTATTTAACAGATTTACCTTTTTGACAGCATTTATGTTTGGCCACCTGTTGCTTTTGTTGTTTTAATGATAAAACTGAGGTGCTGGGTTTTTTGTGCTGGCACCTTGGCTGGTTTAAACATGTCGTAGACAACCAACTCACAATGTTTGTCATAATCTTCATATTCTGCTCAGTGGTTAGTTATTTATTTCCAACGTAGTCTTTTGAGCAACAGCTGTCTTTTTAAAGCCAGATTACTGTACAAAGAATGTGAGGCTGGTGGTGTCTGTTTTTTGTCTCCTGGCACAGTTCGTTCAATCATTAATTTCAGTCATCCCTCTTTTAGGCATTTAGGTTTCATGCTGCATGCCCTCTGCCCTCATTAGTCTGTTCTACCTGGCTACAAGACACAGTGAATACGTGAACACTTGTTTTTGATTTTCTCTCTCTGAGCAACATATGATGTTTAGAGAGTCGGGAATTCTATTGTGAGTGGTAAGATGTTCAAGATGTTACAACAAGGTTTGTTGTAACAATCATCAGCTGAACTTCTCATTAGCATCACAATAACGTACTGTTGTTCATTGTACAAGTTATACTGAATCTCTGAAATATTCTGAACAAATACTGTTAGCGTTTCTTTATTTGGCTAGTCAGGGACTTTTGTTTAGTTAAGAACTCAATTAATCGTGTTTCGTGGTCTCAGCCAGAGCAGGGTGGGTTTTCCCATTAAGCCTTGTTTCATTGGCTTTGGCTTTGCATTTGGGGTCTGGACTATGTTTTCTCTGGAGCTGCTTTGTGACCGTGTTTATTGTTCAGAGCAGGGAATAAATAAATATATTGAACTTGTATGATTTAGGGTTAGAACTTTGGTGTTCACACTCAATGTGTATCAGTAATTCTGTAATAAATCAAGTTGAATAGATTGTGTTCCTGAGCAGCGCAGTGGCTTCAGGAAATTCATTTATACTTTACAGAAGTTGTCCTACAGTTTCCAAAGCCTAATTCAATAAATGAATGTTTAACTAACTAAAGATTTGAAAATAAATGCATTAATATCAAATTAATGCTCAATTATGGTAACATAAATGAAGGCGGGACTGGCCTCTAGGGGCCCTGAATCACTCAACCAATAGGAGGCCAACTAAAACACACAGAATGCCCTCCACCTCTGTTTAGGCCACAGGCTCTGAGCAGCTGTGTTGGCTCATTACAAGTGATGGCAGGAATTTATTACAAATGAGGTGAATGTGTTTATGTATGTGAGTGCACAAGGTCCTTGGGGGCATTCTGAAATAAAATCTCACAAATAAACACAAAACACAGACTGATTTCCTGGGCCTTGATTAGTGCAAGATGGAAAGGGGGGAAAAAAGCAAGCAAGAGGGGGCGTGTGGAACAGAAAAAGGGTGCAGGTGCAGCACATAAAGCGTTTAACCCCCGAATGCAGTGGAAAATTCTGGTGACCGAGGCCTCTTTTAATGTGCATGTGTGTTTTTGTCATGTTTAACACCGTCATGTTTTAACGCGTATTATGCAACCGGATTGACATCATTGCATTGCCCTCATTTTCCACCTGTTTTGAATTGGGCCTCTTAAATTGTTTTTGGCTTGTAAAATACGTTACATTTTCTTCGTGCCATCTGTAATAGCAGTGTTGAAGTAAAAGAAATTGACCAAAATGTATTTGTCACCTGTTTAACAGCTCTTTTTTTCCTGTAACACATTAAAAAGCACCTCTAAAATCTTCTGTCATGGAAGAGAAACCAAATCACAAATGTACTGAAGATGAATTGACAATGGATATTGCAATAGTAACATTTGTTCTATGCCACTGTAATATAAAGGATAAAGGGACTGTGGTAGCCTAGCGGATAAGGTACCGGACTATGGACCTGATGGTCCAGGGTTTAAATCCCACCTCTGCCACAATTGGGTGCTTAAACAATCTAATATAAATCTAGTACATTATGTAATCTAGTATAGTAATCTAAAATAAAATGCAGGCTGAGTCAAAAAGACACCTTTTTACCTATTATCTAAATAGCCTATCTAAGAGCCTTTTATCATTTCTAGGCTATTATTATTCTAATACTTATTAGTAGTATTATTACTTAGTCTAATGGTAAGGTAAAAGTGTGCAGAAGCTTGTGAAGATGTTGATGTGAGACCTAAGTCAACACCAAAGTTCACTAACAGAATAACATTACTCATGGTACTAGGAAGGAAGAGGCAACTGTTGATTGAAGTCTCAATTTCAAGGTCAGAAACACCTCGGTGAGGCGCGGTTTACAGATAGCGAGAGATGGCACAAACATACTTGTCAAGAGCACTAGAGTGAATGGCACTACCGCGTGTGTTCGGAGATTTATTTAACAATGCTGATGTTGTCGTAGGTTCAAAATCCTCTTTTAATTGGTGGAAATTAAACTGTGGTTGATTTGTTTGCTAGTCTAATCACTTTCATTTTGACATGGGGTAAATCTGCTGCATCTCCTTTGTACTTTTTTTGTGTGTACTCTCCTTTGTACTAACCCCGCCCTCTGATGGTGTCAGGATATTTGCTGCCTCAGTGTCTCGACAAGTTGGCACAGTTAAAATAGCCATGAATTCTGGTCTATATAGAAATGCCTAAAATAGCATGTTATATTGAATGTTATGTTGCACACCATTATAATGTCAATAATCTTTACTGGTTTGCACAAATAGCCACCTGATGAGTAGTTGATTAACTTGAATTTGATGGCAAGGGTTAGTTCAATTCCCTTCCAAAACATATCTGTGGAGTTTGCCTCTTCTGCCTGTGGCGTTCTTGGGAGTACCCTGGTTTTCTCCCACTTCCTAAAAAAACACATTAGGTCAGTTGGTGTGTCTAGGGTTAGCAGCAGAGAGTTTTGTGCCTGCTTACAGTGAGACCCTATGCCCCTGAATTGAAAATGTGAATGAAAGAATTGACATATCAAGTAATCTGGGCAACTTTGAAATGGTCATCAGTGCTAGACTAGTTGGGGCCACTATTTAAAAAAACTGGATGGGTGTTCCCGGATTATCAGAGTATGTCAGTACCTCCATCTATCATGCTTTCATGGGTCAAAGTTCCTGCAGAACAATTTAAACACAAAGTATATAATGAATGTCGCAATATATTGCTGTGAAGTGTAGTGCTTCTAATGGTTTCCCCAGGGGCCGTTTAGTGTAGATGAATTTATTACTCCAAAGATTAACAAGAGTGAATGTGACTTGTTTGATTATTTCTTGTATTTTCTTTTAACGTTACAGTGTCTGGTCTTCGCTTTGTTTAAATACAGTAATAATATAAATTATATCCTGTAATTTTTTCCCCTCTTTTGTAACCCTATCCTCGTTTCTCTTCTGGCAGATGCAGTATATCGATTCTCTTGATGGGGATGATCTCCTCCTAACCGGGGAGGTCAAATGGCGTCCTCTAGTGGAAGATAATGCACAGAGCATCCTGAAGGTCGCCAAACCAACCTATAACGATGCAGGCCTCTAAAAACCATCTCCAAATACAGTACTTACAGTGCTAAGGATTAAGGAGGAACACAACAAGTCAAGGACTGCTGTTGTTATGCCCCATCGCCCCTCTTCCTTTAGAGCAACCTCTCTCAGCCACTTCTCTACCTGTATACTGTGATAGAACATACACACTTACCATGTGACCTCATACATATTGAAAGCGTAGAGGATCTATGTTTGTACTCTACTTTTTCTAGCATATTTACGCACGCTTATGTGAAGTTCTACTATGATATTTATAAATTCTCCTCACTTTAATACTTTCTGCAGTATGTTCCGTGTGTGTGTGTGTGTGTGTGTGTGTGTGTGTGTGTGTGTGTGTGTGTGTGTGTGTGTGTGTGTGTGTGTGTGTGTGTTTGAAGACCAAATATCCCCACGAGGATAGAAAGATTTGGCTCTAGTCCGTATTAATATTTTTTAAACAAAAACTGTACCCAACCTAGGACATAACATAACATATAACATATACCATATACCATATAACATTGGATAATGCAAGCCAAGCATTAACCTTCTCGTAAAGGTTTCCCTAGAAGATAGTGTTTTCTCAGCAGAACAATCACCTTTAGGACTACGCTGTAACTCCAGAGTTAAAATGTGAATGATCATATGTTTGAGTGTGTGTGGGCAACAGAGTGTGCATTGGCATGCATGACCACATGCACCTGTCTGTGTCTCTGTGGGACGCTTCCTGCCCTGGGTCACATTCAGGTTGAGTCAGCTCGATGTAGAGGAGATGGATAAAAGCCAAATTCAGATCCACCCTTTTTCCCTATACAGTATACAAAATGCACATAGACTCTCAGGCTAGTCCTTAATATTTCCTATTCGAGAATATTCCATATAATCCTGCTGTATATTAGCTCGTACCCTGACCTAATTGTGTTGTAAATTCTAGGATTGATGGTAATTTGCTTCAGTCTTGTTGTGAATTGCCCATTAATAAGATTGGCCTGTCTTATTAGCATTCTTGACATGGAGGAGGAGGAACAGCGTGCACTTTAACTGACTGATTGCTTTGTGTGTTCAACTAGTGGAGGAAATTTAGATTCACACTTTTGTAGTGGCTGAAAATTGAGTTCAGCATCAATGTAAAAGGCCAAAACAAACCAATGGAGACGAAGATTTAATAATTGAGTTTGTGTGGTAAGGGTTTTTATCTGGTACAGTATTTGATAAATATTATTCAGGCCTTTTGCACCTTTTGGGTTTATTTACAATCTGAGGGCACTGACCTGTGTTATATAATGTACACCTGTATGTGTGAGTGTGTGATGTCAACAAATTGTAAGTTACTATACTCGGTCATGGCTTAGTAAGAAAGTCTCTGGACTGAAGAGGTGAACCAACAGTAAGTCATCTATGTGTTTTATTTCTGGTGGGTCAGTATACAAATAAAAGTGTATGTGTATATGTAATCCGGTTATCTTCCATTTATTAAAAACAATCTACAGTACTGTGTAAAAATTTTCAGCCACCATTAGATTTGTTGTTTAGCACTGGTAAAATGGCAATAATGACACAACTTATTGTCAACTATTAGACCCAACATTTTTTCCACAGATCTTTATCCCAGTCTTTGTGAGCTTTAGCCTATCTTAGACATTTTCCCTGTTTCATTTACAAAAAAATCGTTTCATGGCTGCTACTTTTCAAAAAAGCTCATTCCTGATCAAGCTTCTTTAAACTGTAAAAGGGTTAACGTGGCATACTGATTAAGCCACACTAAATACATTTCTGATTTTGTGTGTGTGTTTTTTTCCTGTATTGTCCTGTTCTATTCTAATAAAGAGACTAAGAATAATTATATATGGTCGTTATACCACTGCTGAAACAACAAATCTAAAGACACAGTGCTGCATGTCTGTATACTACTGTATAAATTCTTAAAACATGTTCCTTTATATACTACACTCAGTTTATGCATATTGGAGGGATTGATTGATTGACGATTCACCAATGTGTTTGATTCATAATTTCTCAGAAGAACTGAAAAAGTGTGATATTTATGATTGTTCCATTCAATCTCTGCATTAAAATCAACACAAAACCATAACATTTAACCATTTGTTACCAAATTTAACCAAATTAATGTTGTTTTTGCAAGGCTAACAGCTATCTTTTTGTCTACCAAACTATCAAAAGCATTGTCACCCTAATGGTAAAGCCGGTTAATAAAAGCACCAGTTCCTCAAGGTCTGGGTTTGAATCCTTATTGAGGCTTGCATTTACAGAATGCTGCAAAAGACTGGTGTCTTGTCCAGGGGTCACCTTACCCATGCCCAGTGAATTCCAGGTTAGGCTAAAAGCCCTCTCTGATACAAGAATAAATTGAGATAAAACAGGATGCTGTGTACCATTAAAAATGAAAGGAATCTGAGACAAAAAGTATAGCTATATGATTATTGAGGACAGCCTCGTGGCAAAGTGGCTACTGCTGTTACCTCATACCTCCAGAGATCCCAGGTTAGATTGCCTAATTCCATGTAAGTGGACTTTGTATATTCTTCCCATGGTTGGGTTTCCTCCAGGTAGTTCAGTTTTCTGCCATATTCTAAGACTTGAACTGGAACAATTGGCACCTCTAAGCTTGTCCAGTGTGAGTGTGTGTGAGTTGATGAACTGGCACCCTGTTCACTGGTCTGAATAGCCCCTTTACGCCAGGAAGAATACAAATTATACAAATACACATTCTACTGATAACAATGAAAGGATAATATTGTGGTGCAGTGTAGCTTCTGATATATGCCCATTTGCCTGTTAAATAACTGTATAGGCCATATGTTACACAATGTGCACATATCATTTGCTTTTTTACATAGTAAACACAGTAAAATAAACCCATACAATAGAATAAACAACCATGACCTTGAATAACTGCTGAATAATGCAAAATTGAAGGGTTGGAGGTATCAAAGTTAACAACATTCCTCCGCTATTTTCCCAGTCACCAATCATTACATTACTGAGTAAGATAATAGTAGTTGGGTAAAACTTTGTAGCTGAAAATTAGAAAATTAGAGAGCAGTTTGAATAGCAGAATAGGACTGAATTTTCATATTTCTGCAATTCTGAATAACACAAGGTGCCCTGTAAAGACGGCAAAACTTTTTTCAGGAGATTGCATATTTAATTAAATATCAACCTAAACAATTCCAAATCTAAATCCAAATTTACTTTATCTGCCCCCTCTTTCCTTTCTGGTATGTCTTTTTAGTGAGGGAGGAGTATGTGGCAACCTTCAAGGGCTCGGAGTACTTCTGCTACGACTTGTCCCCGAATCCCATCCAGAGCAGCAGCGACGAGATCACGCTGTCCTTCAAAACCCTGCAGCGCAACGGCCTGATGCTCCACACGGGAAAATCGGCTGACTACGTCAACCTAGCGCTGAAGAATGGTGCTGTCTCGCTGGTCATCAACCTGGGCTCCGGGGCCTTTGAGGCCCTGGTGGAGCCTGTCAATGGAAAATTTAATGACAATGCCTGGCATGATGTGAAGGTTACCAGGAATCTCCGTCAGGTAACCGCGCACAAAAGGCGGTGGTCGAGATTGGATAAGATTTGGATAATGATTACTTGTTCAACAAGCTTTCTGTTTCTTTAGATTCGATAGAGTAGATAATTCTTTATTCTCGTGTCACTTAAATATGAATATGTTGTATTCATTTGGGCAAAACCTAAAGCTTAAATCTAAGTGAGTGTTGGGTTAGGGGTTAATGTTCATATTGTCTTGGCACAGGGGTTTAGGCGAGCTGTTAATTTAGAAATAAAGCTATTAGCAGGATATTATGTGTAATATTTCAAGCTTGTATTATGTTCTTTGAGCAAAGCTTTAAAAAGTGGAGCTTGCGTTCAACAGATATGGTTTACATGTTATCATTCATACAATTCAAAGGGCATTAGTTTCACAGATCATGTACTATATTTGTATAAAACAGTTGGTAACAATTTACGATACAGAGAAGCTTAATTGTAATTTTCCATATCCCTGCTAAAACATCATCAGCTTTTCACATTAGTTCTTAAAGTACATAAAGAGAACTCTGTTAAACAAATGAGACAAAAAAAAATGGAAAATATAAGAATGATTCACTGTTCATTTCTGAGTGTGGCAAAAGTTCCACCACCTTTGTGTACTGGGCCATATGGTCCAGGGTTCAAATCCCACCCCTGCCAAGCTGCCACTGTTGGGTCCTTGAGCAAGACCCTTAACCCATAGTTGCTAGCAGTTGTAATTGTTAGGATTGTATCAGTTGTAAGCTACTATGGATAAGAGTGTCTGATAAATGCTTAGATGTATAAGGAAAAGTATTTGAACCTTTAGAGTGTCTGTTGAAAAGCACATCCATTTGGGGGAATTGTAGCCCGTTCCTTATTGTTTAAGAAATTTTAGTGATGGTGGATTTTAATTAAGCTTAAACCTTTGACTTGGAACATTACACTTATGCTCCTTAACTGCTCACTTAACTATTCTTTAGTAGAAAGGCTTGGCTTGTTGTATGATCCACATTCTCCTGAGATACTGTTCACAGATGTTCTTGACATTTTTCTTTAGATTAGATTTTTAATTGTTCTTTCATTGATAACAAGCCATCTTGGCCAAATGCAGGAAAACAGACTCAATCCATGATACTATGCTGAATATCAGGTGTCACAAAATAGGTAAGGTTCTTATGCTAAAATGCACAGTTTTCCAGTCTCCAGTTATAAACACTTCTCATTTAAACCCCCAGACAGCTATTTTGATCTTACCTGTGCAAGATTCAGGTAGCAATGTTCTGTTTTAAGACCAGTAGCTTTATTCTTGCAGCCCTCCCATGCACACCATTATTGTTCAGTGTTCTTCTGATGGTAGACATTAGCCAATATGAAAGAAGCCTTCAGTTGCTTATGCAAGTTATGCTGGGTTCCTTGTGACCTTGTAGACTGCACCTGTACTGTCCTCAAATTTCCTTCATTTTGACCATGTATTGGTGGAGTTCAAACACTGGTTCAAAAACAGGTTACCTTTGGGTCCTGCATCACAGCTAAAGTTTTCAGAAATCTCTTCAGTTTGTGCCTTGATACATTTCCACAGATTTGTTGTGAATATCAGTCTCTGATTCATCCCTGTTCTTTAAATAGAACTTGATGCCCACTCACACCTGATTTTCTTCTTATTGATTGAAAACACCTGACCCATATGTCACCTTTGCATTAACTGCTAGTGCTAGTCCTAATGCTTTACATACTTTTGCCACTAACAGATATGTAATAATGGATCATTTTCCTCAGACTGGCCAACTGTGTTTTTTTTTTCTCATTTGTTTAAGTTTCTCTTTCTATCTACTTTTAAAACTTCTAATGGTTTCAGGTACTATGCAAAAAGGATCGACAAACACATCTGAAACATGCATTATCCCGCTATTATTAAATAGTTTTAATATAAATATATGAACATATGAACACATGCATTTAAATCGCTGTACGTAATGTGCCATCCTTAGGATTGAGGCTTGGTTAAGAGATAAAATGGCATGTAGGCTATAGTTAGTGTAAAAACATTTGCTATTTACTAGTTGGTGAGTCTGAGCAGCGAGACAATCAGTGTTTAGAAGATGGTAGACTGTCTTGAGTTCTACAGCTATTGCTCCTGGGAGCACTTTGGTGCAAACCTCTAGTCTGCCTTTCCTCTCCTTCTCTTCCTTTGCTCTTTGTAAATGTTACTAACCTGCTTTTGGGGGAAAAAGAAACTAACCTCTTCATCCATGGAATGTGTCATTTACTAACCTATTACCTCTTACTAACGTGCAACGCTGATGTACTAACCTTGGCAACAGACCATCTTTTTGACTGAGGAATGGTGTTCTGTTTTTTAATTTCCTTTCTCCCCCCTTTTCCACAAAGCACTCAGGCATTGGACACGCTATGGTAAACAAACTACATTGTTCGGTAGATATCATTCTAATTGTTTCTTAGTTTGGGTTTGCCGTGTGTCTATTTTCCTTTCTTTGAGCCGTAGACATCAATACTAAACAAAAATATGGGGGAAACTGCGGTTGGTACTTTCTTACGCTTACTTCCCCCTTCCTGCCCAAGGCCCCCTTTTTAAACTTCTCATCCCTATCTTTACTTATTGAGTTCTTTATTTACGTCCCGTCCATGATTTTTTTTACTCCCTTGCACTTTTTGTTCTTTTTCTGTGTATAACGTTGCTCACTGGCTGTTCTCAGTAGGCTGGCTCCGTGTGTGTCTCATTGGTCCGGCAGCACATTGGACATCACTCCGCATGGCCTCGGTGTTGGCCACCCCTCAACTTCCATCTCCACTGCATCAGGCCATTTGAGACTAACAGGGGTGGCTGCTCAGCTTTTTTTCCGGTTTTTGCATTCATAGTGAACAAGTAATTGCATGCACGCACACACTACCGTGATTGGTCTCATTAGCTGTTTGTGTCACACTCTCTATCTCTCTCGCTCCCTCGCCCTTCTTTTATTCCTGTCCAATTTTATCTCTAAAAATAATTATTCTTTTTTCTTCCATTGTGTGCATGCGGGGAGGTAGAGATCATGAAGCTGCTTTCCATTCAGTCCAGATCTATGTGAAACCTGTACACTTGTTAATTGCCTGTGCTTTCATTCCTAACTCTGTGGCATGCCTGTGGTTCTTTTGTTTACATTTTGTAATAACAAGAAGTGAAAAAACAGTCACGTGCACTGTTATCAATACTAACTTTTAAAACACGCAAGCTACTAACACCATTTTTGTGTCTGCTGAGTTACCTTTGTGTTCCAGTACTGGCTATACTAACCCCGAGCGTGGGCCTGTGTGCCGCTCACTTTACTACTCAACTAACATAACTAACCTGGTCAAGACCACACTGTGGGTCTGGCAGACTAGATCTGTTACTAAGTATGGAAATATCTTAAGACTATTAACTATATTCTGAAAAAGACATGAAAATGGGTTCCTATCAGATCAAGAAAAAAGTCTAAAGCGAAAACAAGGCAATCAATTGATCTAAATCCTGACGAAGGGGGACTGAAGCCCTATAACAGCATTCAAGTTATGTGTGAGTATAGCGTGTCCTTTCCCTGTGCTTTGTCGTCTAGGTTACAATATCCGTGGATGGGATTCTCACCACCACTGGATATACTCAAGAGGACTACACCATGCTAGGCTCCGATGACTTTTTCTATGTCGGGGGCAGCCCCAGCACTGCAGATCTGCCCGGATCCCCTGTTAGCAACAACTTTATGGGCTGCCTCAAGGAGGTAAACTCAGCTGCATGCCATACACGATTCACTTACATATGCAGTGATCAAACGAGAATAAAATGAGCATTGTTTTAACAGTAACCACAAGTTTCCTAAGCTGACTAAGCACATATACAGTTGAAACCTTCTGGGTGGCACGATGGTGCATGCGATTAGTACAGTCGCCTTACAGTGTGAGTATACGGTGTGAATTGTTTTGACTAGTATGTACATAGCCTTGTTCCTGTCATGACTAGCTATGGGTGGTATATAAAATAAAGACATAAACAAGCAAAAATATACAGTTGTTTCCCATTAGCAGAATCGGTCTCATATCAGAAAATGGTTTGAATGGTAAATATGTGGACACCTAATTTCTGTGTTTTTAATACACTTCTGCTTTCAATGATGTTAGCCTAATATAGTAGTGCAGAGACCTTCTAATTGGCTCTCCTGTCTGCTTCACCTCATGCTTGTGAGAGGAACTCCAAAAATATAGACACATGAAAGCTTCCTGCTCAGAAAAAAACACAGAGCAAACAAGAACAAGAGTTCTGGCCAGGATCAAACATCCAGAAAGCTGGTTTTGAACCTGTTGGTGAAGAGACTCCTAAGACCAAGCGAGATTCAGCATTGGGAACTAATGCTTTACCAATGAAGCCACTGCACTATTTGTATCTACCCTGCTGTTCAGACTGAGTTGACAAAACTGGCTGTCAGGATGTTATAAACTCTTTACGACAGGTCCTGTTTTGGTTCTCTCTGCTTGTGCTTCATTTTTTAAGGAGGCTTCCATTTGTTTAGGGTAATGGGGGTTGGGTGTAAGTAGCATAAGCAAACTAAGCAAGCCGTTGAATGACAGCCCTATACGGACAAGTACGGACTTGTTAATTTGCATGTACTAATTTAACAGTTCCCCCCTGTCTCACAGAAACACTTTACTATGAATTAACCAAACATTAACTCACGATGTAGCATTAAATAAGATTAGATCTTAAATTAGATTTTAAAGTGCTATGAATAGGAGTGGATGATGCAGTTGGATCCATGAATCCACTCAGAACACATCTACATCATAGGCATGTAGCATATGTTCTTATCCAGAGTGACTGATACAATCAATTAGAACTGTTCAATCCAGAAAACCAAGCAATTGTGGGTTAATAGGTTTTCTTAGGGGCCCAACAGTACCAGTTTGGTAGAGGTAGGATTCGAGTGCTGAACCTTCTGGACCATAGTCCAGTACTTTAACCACTAGGTTACCAAAGAAAATTTCAATTTATCCAAAGCAACTTACAGTTAAAATTCAATTAGCTATTAATTATGTGACAATTCAAGCAATTTGTGGTTTAAGGGTCTTGCTTAAGGACTCAAAATGGATGCTAGGCTACCATAGCCCCAGAACCCAATCTACTTCTGACATTTTATCAGTCATCACTTATTATTGTGGGAGTTTACAAACAAGCCTGTAAAATATGTGTGGATTCAAATAGCAAGTTTAAATTTGAACAGATTGTTCAGCAACCTTCTAATGACAACTTTGTCCTGTACTAGGTTTTATTGATGAATTTTCATCATTAAAACCTAGTACAAGACAAAGTTGATGCTTGTAATGAGATGTTAAAACGTTATCTGTAAAGATCCCTACTTTTTGTATCTAACAGACACCCAGAACTGCCGGAATGCGTTCGCTAATTAATATGACTGATGAGATCGCTTCCCTTCTAAAGACCAATCTAAAGCTAATTTAAAAATGGGTCACAGATCGTCAATAGCACCAGCAATAACAAATAAACAAGGGTGTGACAAACAGGATGAATAACCTTCCACACTTAGAGAGGCAAAAGGTCTGCCTTAGTTTAAACAAGATAAAGTTAATGTGGCGAAATAATCCCGTGCGTTAGTCTTTCAGATCACAGTGTGCTCCACTAAAACGAAACACTCTGCCATGGATGTGTCACTTAAATCTGGGATGGAAAGACTGTGATGGAAACATACAAAGTCTCTTTCTGTCTCTCAGTTTCATGTTACTCCTGGTTCCCAATGGGCAGCCTGGTTTGCCATTCTACACATACAACTCTCCAGGTGCTTTGTTAGACATTTTACTGAGTGCTTAAATGTTGTACTTTCCGAATCTGTGGAGGACTGATGTTATGCTGTGAACCCTCACAGAGCCATGTTTCTGACAATCTGAAGAGAAACAGCACTCTGACAGCCATTCTCTTTTATTCCATATGGAATTGCAGCCATTTTTATTCTCATATGAAATAGCTACTGCTCTGTTTACTGTTGTGATTTGGTATAGATTTGATAGTATATTAACCCTTTAAAATATTTTTGGTAAGTAGACCGCATCACATTTGATCAATCAAGAGTTTATGGAACTTTACTATCAATCAGGAGGCTATCAATGCTGGGCCTTTAAATAGAATCATTAACACGCCATTGTTTGGTTTTTATTATATCCAAGGACTTAAAGATTCAAGGAGACTTCATTGTTATTCGCATCACATGTTGTACATGAGGTGGAAAGAAATTTAGTACTCAAGTTCCCGGTTTACACCCAAGAAGAAGCAGGGTATACAGACACGATAACAGAATATAAAAATATGGAAGAATAGAGTAATATAGTGAAGGGTAAATAAGGCTAAATAAAAATAAATACATGAATAAAAAAAATGTAATAAGGTGCAGACAGCAGCAGCATGGATCACAAGAGCAAGAGTACTAGATGTATAAGGTCATATGTGCAAAGTGATATACAGTAGTAAGTCCCTTTGCGAGTTTAATAGTCTTATAGATTCAGGAAAGAAGCTTTTCCCCAGTCTTTTTTGTCTTACACTTAAAGCTCCACAGCTTCCTGCCTAAAGGATGCAGCACAAAAAAAGGTGTGTGTGTTAGGTGAGTAGGCATGGGTGTGGTAGTGGGGGGAAAAGTGGACCTGACTACCCAGGACCCGAGTAAGGAGAGGAAATGAGCCCATGAAAATCCTTTTTTTTGCTCACGTTCCTTGTGTAATGGCATGGATAGTGGCCCACTGACATTGAGAGTGTACAGGTCCCAGAATTTGCTGCTACACCCCTGCTTGGAGGTGTGCATTTGGAGGTGTAAATTTTCATGGTGGTGGGGAGGTTAACTCTCTGTGCACTAGATAAGAGTATCTGCCAAATTAATACATGTGTGTTATTATCCATAAGTAGCAGGTGGTGGTTGGACCTACTGACCATAATAGTCTAAGAGGTGTACATAAATAAAATGAAATATCTACACCAGTAACATTCTAAGTCCACAAATAACCCAATTCTCTTGTGTCAACATTTATACCACTGTACAAACTATCCTATTGCATGTCTCAGCAAATACACTATCAGTAAATCACTGTTTAAAACAATGTGTTCTGTGTCTATGTAGATTAAAGCAATATGTATACATGATATGTTATTATAAAATCCTTTAAAATGATGTATTTATTGTATCTCTGAAAATAAATTACAAAGAGGTAACACGGATCATATTCTCAAAAGAAAAAATAATAAATAATAAATAAAGAAATAAAGAATGGAATTGTCCACTGTGCATATACCAGTGTCTATCAAGCTATTGTTTATTAAACATTGTGGGTAACGCAGTCAAAAAAATTACTGACAGCATCATGATTATTTAAATGTTTACTTGCCAATATTTTATGGTTAAACCAAATATGTTAAGCAAATAATTGTAAAATTCATCGCGGAATATCTATATTAATGAAAATGAAGTAATTCAGGATTGATTTTCTAAAGTCAATAGTTTTGTTCTCTAATCTTTGCTGGTTTTAAATTTGCTTGTCAAAATTTACAAATTAGAATGTTTTTGACCCTTACTGCATATGGATCAGAGAAATTTGGGGATAAAAAGATCCCTAGATCCATGTAAAATGCAATCATGCAAACAGACAGTGTAAAGTCCGCTTTCTAAAAAATCGGTAAATTGGTAACTGAGCAGCCATTGATACAACTAAGCCGTATTTCATTGTATTGACGCATGACCAAATGAGGTGCCTGTTTCAGGCTGACCAAAATCGGTTTGAAGCCCCAGCCTTCATCTCGAAAGCAACACAAGAGAAATCAATGCGTGTGCTTGTCAGGGCGTGAAGGTGCAGCCCTTGTTCCATGTCTGGTACAATGAGTAGCGATCGTTCCTCACATTCCCATGTAATCCTGGCTGTAATTCGGCTGTGCAGTAATGCTATCACTCGTACAGATTAGTAGGGCTACCCAAGGTCTTAGACCTGTAAAAACAAACATGTTAATCCCTTATCCTGAAACCAGAGGGCCTTATTAAGGAGATTGCCAGTTCATCCTCTTTACTAGTCAATACCTCATGATAATTACAAACATCTAAAGGATAATGGTTGTTTGCTATAGCAAAGCTAAAGGTGTGACAATGTTGTAGTATTATTTACAGTACAGATGATGAATTTAGGTATTATTCATTATAGGGTTTGATTTAATCTGCCATCCTTAGGGCATTTGGTCATTGTATTAACATTTGCTAATGACCCAGTCCATGACACAGATAGATGCAAAGTCCTACCTGTGCCCTCGATGTGCCTGTGACTCGGTCAATATCACGCAGTGCTTCATTATCCCTAGGGCATAATATTCCCTACGAGGTTCTGAATCCAACAGGGGGGAGAAAAAAACACTGTAGCCGTTAATTGCTGGAACAGCTCTAGCACCCAGCCCTCTGACTGGCATTTCTAAAGCATCATCAATATCCTTTCATTGCATCCGCATTCCATTATCTCTTTTCTTGGCAAGTGCTCAAATGAAATCGAAATTGAATTAAAAGAGAGGGGGATCGAACACTTCACAGTCTGTTGCCCGGTCTAAATCACTGTGTTTCAGCCGTGTGGAGGAGGCCGGAAAATGCTGTGATTTAGTGTTTCGCAGCTGAGAGGCTACACAAAAACTCCTCATGTGTGCAGGGAGACTAAAATGAACGAGAGAAAAATCACATAAAACAAGCACTCACAGCAGTCCATTATCACCATTCAGTATATACTGTATAAAAATGACTTTTCCTACTAAATCACACACTTCTGCTCCAGCTTAGGTCTCCCACACTGGCTAGAATAACTGCAGCATTTGTAATCATGTTCAATGTAAATACTCACTTTTAATTGGTTGGTAATCTCCATACATTGTGTCAGGGCAAACAAGCCTAAAGTAGATCTGGTCAATACTGGTATAAACTATACTGTGCAAGTGGAATGTGGTGATTGAGACTTTGGGCAAAGAAGTAGCGTTTACACCACAATTTATGCCACGTTACTGTGCCAACACACAAATTGAAATAAATGGCTGGTTGGATGCTCCCATTAGGAGTTGCCACAGCAGATCTGATCCACATATCCACCTGGCTCAGGTTTGGTTCTGGATGCCCTTGGTGCTGTAACCCATCTGTGTGGGATCAGTACTGAATAAAGTGGCTAGGCACTCACACAGGGACACTTTAGACAGACCACACTAACAGGTGGGGAGTGGGATGGGGAGTCCGGAACAGAAAATGAAGCAGTATGGTGACAATTCTAAACAATTGTGCTGCCCAGTACAGCCCAGACAATATGACCTAATCATTTTTTAAATGTATTATATTAGCACACAGGGCCTCTCTACAAACATATACAGTACAGTGCAAAAGTCTGAGGCCAACATTTCATTTATTGTTTTATCAACGGTATAATTAACATATGCAACGTACTGTTAACAAATGAAGAATTAGAGTCAAGAATGTCAAACTTGGATTTGTCACTCCATAATACCCTTCTCCACTGATCTTCATTCCAATATTTGTGAGCTTAATCATATTTTAGATTTTCTCCCTGTTTCTATAAAAAAAAATGTTTTATGGCTTCTGCCATTCCAAAAAAAATATATAGATAAATATAGCCTTGTCCTGTTGTGAATAGGGTGAAGCTGATGTGATGTTAAATCATTTTTGTTTATTTATTTGTTCTGCATGTAAAGGTGGTTTACAAGAACAATGACGTAAGGCTCGAGCTGTCTCGTCTCGCCAAACAAGGTGATCCCAAGATGAAGGTTAGTGGAATGGTGGCTTTCAAGTGTGAAAATGTGGCCACTCTGGACCCTGTCACCTTTGAGACACCTGAGTCCTTCATCACCCTTAACAAGTGGACTGCCAAGAAAGCCGGCTCCATCTCCTTCGATTTCCGAACCACAGAGCCCAATGGACTGCTGCTGTTTAGCCATGGCAAGCCTAAGCAGCAGCAGCAGAAAGACCCCAAGAGCCCCAAAATTATGAAGGTGGACTTTTTTGCCATTGAGATGTTAGATGGTCATCTTTACCTTTTATTGGACATGGGCTCAGGCACTACCAAGACCCGGGCTGTCAACAAGAAGGTCAATGATGGAGAATGGTACCATGTGGACTTCCAGAGAGATGGCAGATCAGGTAATTTCATTTTAATTCATTATGGTTCAAACAATATAAAATGGACATTGACCCATCTTGCCTTGTATTAACAGATCAGGCTGGTGGTGGTGGTATAACCACACCATACACTTACACACTTAAGGCCCTTAATACCAAATGAGCATTGTTTAAATGCCACAGTCTACCTAAGTATTGCTGTTGACCATGTGCATCCCTTTCTGACCGTATTGTTAGATCTTCAGATGGCTACAATCGAGCAGGATAACATGCCAGGTCATAAAGTTTGAATCATTCAAAAATGGTTTCTTGAACATGACAAGGAGTTCAGTGTACTCTCAGTGTGGGTCCCACAGTCACCAGAGCTCAGTCTAATGGAGCATGTTTGGGATTTGGTGGAACAGAAGAATTGCATCATGGATATGCAGCTGACAAATCCACAGGAAGTACGTAACACTACCATGACAATATGGACCAAAATCTGAGAGGCATGTTTCCAGCACCTTGTTGAATCTATACCATGAAAAATTTATAGTTTTAAAAGCAAAAGTGGGTCCAACCTAGTAACTGAAATGAAGGCTAGCTGTTGATACGTTAATAATAAGGAACTTGATTTTTAATTAGTGTCCTCTTACAGCATGAAGTGACATTCACACTGTTGTGCTTCCACTTCAGATTCGCATCAATACGAGAAATGTGGTTTGGTTTAGATTTGTAATAAATATATCCTGGGTTGTGTGTGAATCTTTAAAGAAAATGTTCATGGATTTGTAACTTGTGCCTCTTTTGTTCACTATATTTGGAACACGTGTATATGATTTTGAGACAGAGCATTTGGGAACAGGGCGTGTATTATCAACAGCCGCTGAGAGATGCACTCTACCGGTTGTGGTAATATTGCCGAAAAAAACCAAAGGGATGTTCTTTTACTCATGCCTGAACAGAGCCGTAACTGTCCCTGAAGAGCTCTGTTAGGTTGCCATTCAAATATGAACAGGCCTCCAGTCTTTTCCGTCTCCCTCATTCTCTCCTCCACGATCTCCTCTGCTCAAGTTGCCATGGAAACCAGAAGTCAGTTTCCAAAAGGAGGGAGCATGTTAGTGATCGACGCTACCCAGTAAAGTCGTTTCAGCTCTCCTGTTCCTCCTCCTCCTCCTCCTTCACTTTCATCAGTGATGTTTGCCTGAAGTCTGGTGTTCGTTTGTCCTACCAACTACTGAACTTTGGTTTATTGATTTAGCGGATTCTGCCAGGGTACACAACTCTCGCCCCAATCTATCTCCAGACACAGATATGCAGGTCACCTACATTACTTCTGACATACCGAGCAAAGCAGAATTATGGGGAGAAAATGAAATGGCGTGCAGAGCAATTACGGAATCTGATTTCTAAAGCAAGAGACGTGTTTTGGTTTCACGCTAATGCAGCCTTCAATTGGGATTTAATAGAGCCGCTCTGTGAGCAAGGAGGCAGGCATTTTCCCTAGCATTTTAAAGTGTCTTTTTCTCGCAGGCGTACCACGTAGACTTGATTCATGAAGCACAATTCTATTGCGTCTTTAAAACCAGATTATCATAAGCTTCCTAATAGAGTGTTGCATTGTTGCCATGGTGAGTTTGGACACGTTTCGATGGCAAAGAGAAGAAGGAATAAAGAGATTGGCAGGCCATGGAAAGCTTAGGCATTACTGACAGATGGGACTTTCGCCTGTGAGCCAAACAGAATGAGCTGTGCTGCGTCACTCTGCAGCCTGTGCACACTGGCTTCCTACACATTCACCCAGATTTGATCAATGCACAGTGTGGCTGTGCGCTCGCAATTCAGCCCTGGTGCATCTGTGCTTCGTGTCGGCGTCGCCATGTGTAAATATGTTTAGCGTTTGTGTCTGTATGTGTGTGGGAAGAGCAGATACGTGCGTTCACATGTTAGCCGGTGCGAGTACCGAGGCAGCCCACCATAAGGTGACCTGCTGGCTAATCAGTGAACACTGAAAAGCAGAGGCTGGATGACGGAGCTCGCTCATTACCGATGACCTGAGAGAGATGTCTGGCGGTCGATTAGGGCCACAGTTTGCCAAGCTTAGTACGCTGAACAAGATGGTGTGTAACTGTGTGTGTCAGAGCAAAAGATATGGCGGGACTAGTTTCGCAGAGCATACATGAGCTTGTCGTGAGAAGCTGTGCCTGGAGAAGATGTTTAAAATTCACTTTCACCTGGATGAGTTTTCTATGACCTTGAGTCCCTCCCCAGGGATGTTCCCAAACCTCATAGGGAGGGCATCTCGGAGCAGACAAGTGAGGCTCTGAGTTTGCCAAAATAAACAAGTGAACAAGATTTTAGATCAAATTACTTTAAAAGGTATTGTTTAATGTTTAGCTTAATGTATAGCTGTATTGAACAGAAAAAAGTATCCAACGTAATAAAAAGGGAAAAAATCCAAGGGAACCCAGGACAAAACTCATTTTTGCCAATAAGCATTTGCATTGAATCACTTTATTCTTTTGTTCTGTGTGTGTATGGGCTGGAAAGATGTAGCTTTTCTTTTTGCAGGGGGCTCAAAGGAAAAAGTTTAAAAACCACTGATTTATAAACCAGGAATTAAAATTATGACTTTTCCACAGCTACCAGGCTTTGATCTAGTGACCTTGCTATTTGTCTGAATTGTTAACATGCTAATCTCTTAGCTAGACTAACACCTTATATGGTGACTGCGCAGGTATCTTAGCTTAGTTATAGTTACAATGAACAAAACAAGTATAATGTATGTTATTTAGGTTTTATAAGATGTTAATAGCTTTATTCACTCTGATTTTCAGAAATACGTTATTATGATTGTACCGGAGTGCTTTCCAGCCAGATCGGCTGTTGACTATGTCTGGATGCTTCTCATGGGATCTTCCCCTGGCACTGCAACAGAGTAGCAATGGACTGGCATCCTGTCCAGGGCACCTTATACCTGCATGTTGTGTCCTCTAGGGATAGAGCACAGAGCCCCTGTGACCCTAACCAGAAATACATGAAAAAAAAAAAAAATCAAATAAATAAACTGTTTCTGTTAACTCCTTTGGCTTAGTAGCAAGGAAACCGCAGTTCCCAGTATCCTGTGAATCCTAAGCCAGCCTTGCATGTGTTAAGGTGTTATTTGCAGTTATAAATGCCTGCCTATATTTGTGTTGTGCAAAACCAAATTAAAAGGAGTTAGGGGGAAAATTGCAGGTGACTAAAACTGTTTTCTCTGGGATAGCTGATAGACTCCTGAAAAAGACAAGTGAATATAAAATCTAAAGAATAAAATAAGTGTTTGATGATACAAATAAAACAGATTTTATTCACTACATAGTAAGCATATACCATATAACTATGTACATACAATTCATACATTACCTCTATAAAACAATAGAGACTTTGCCACTTCTTAGAAAAGTTCTCCATCCCAATTAATGTAATAAGAGTAAAAATAGCACAACACTACCCACCTCTTGGCATACAGAATGCAATTTGCTGAACTTATGCTATATTACAATTATAAATATATTCGTAAGCAGGTCTGGGGTACTGAGGCAGGACTCCTGCTGCATTTGACTAATATCCTTCCTCTTTCAGTCTACAATGGTGTGTTCTTAAGCTTACGTTTAAATATTAATGAACAGAACTCACTGGCTAGCTTTTTGTGTACATCCTTGACTGAAGGTCCCATCGTAAGAGAAATTACTTTAGTTCCGTCCCTGCCTTTAAGGCTTGAATAATGGCAGGATGCAATGCAAAGAAATGAGGAAGGATTCCGGATTGCTCTGCGGCTTTAAATGCTTTTTGTTGTCTTAAAGAAAGCAATAAGGCAGATTTAAAGCCCATGAAAGTGTTTCAATATTATTAGAGTCAATGAGTGGCACTGCCTCAAAGGCAGATCATTACCTGTATTATTAACCTCTGCCGCAGGGCAGAGCTGTGTAAAAAATGAAGCCATAGAGTCAAGTTAAATGTAAACAGTTCTGAAAATAAGGAAATAACCCCACCAGGAATGAAGTGTAATATTTTACCTTTCTGCCTTAGACAAAAGTTTGCGTACTGTTCATCCGACTGCATGATATAAACAAAAATGTACTAACCTGAGCCTGTGATGGCCTAATGCTAAAGCAGATCAAAATGAATCTAATGCATCGATAATCTAATCTTGCAATATAGTTGTGTGCTTGTGTTACAATACCGTGAAAGAGTCTTAGACCACCATTAGATCAGATATACCATTGTTTTAGCCATGGTATAATGACCATATATAATCATTTCACAGTAACTTTATTGGAATACAAGAAAAATGAAGGAAATTTAATTGCAGTATTAAACAACTTCAACAGAAAAACAGCTTCTAAAAGCTACTGTGGCAAGTATTTAGTGTGACTTGACATTGTTGCCTCATCATACTGTCATTATGGATAATTTATAGGACCTTATCATCAGCACCAGTAGTGCATTTATACCACCACCTCTAGCATGGATTTTAATATAATCTTTAAACAATTCTCACTTTGCAGGCACCATCTCTGTCAACTCAGTACGGACTCCATACAATGCCCCGGGTGAGAGTGAGATCCTGGATCTGGATGACACACTCTATCTGGGTGGTTTGCCAGAGGACCGAGGTGGTTTGGTTTTTCCCACTGAAGTGTGGACTGCCTTGCTCAACTATGGCTATGTAGGCTGTGTTCGGGACCTGTTCATGGACGGCCAGAGTAAAGACATCCGACGCCTCGCAGAGGCCCAAAGGGCAGTTGGGGTCAAACCTTCCTGCTCTAAAGAGCCTGCCAAGCAGTGTCTGAGCAACCCTTGTCTGAACAGTGGCACCTGCAGGGAGGGCTGGAACCGTTACGTATGCGACTGCTCGGGTACTGGCTACCTGGGACGCGCCTGTGAACGAGGTGAGTCACAGTTTTTTAACTAATTTTGATATTTAAAGGTAACGGCTAAATGCTGTAAATATGAATGTGCATGTGTTACGCTGATCATTGGGTTTAAGGACCATGTTCATAACCCACCAGTGGCCGGATCCAGGCTTTAATCTCACAAGCTGTGCTCCACCCTGTAGCTAAATCATTTATTTATGTTTATTTATTTAGCAGATTATTTTATTCAAAGCAGCTCACAATTTATTCAGTCCTACATTATTCAGCAACTATGCTAGCAACTAAGGGTTAAGGGCATTGCTCAAGGGCTTATCGGTGGCAGCTTGTCAGTGCCTGGTCTTGAAACCACAACCTTGAGTCCAGTATTATAACCTTTGAATAATCAGTGTGATAAAGCATGGATGGTACAGAATAAGGTGTTTTCCCTTATTAAACATGCCGTTTTCATGCCAGAGACAGACCAGTAAATGTACTGCATGGCAGCTTAGAGTACAGATCATACTTTAACTCCATTTTGTGCATTAGTACATTTTAGAGCAGTCATCAATATGCATGTACTGTTGTTATATTAAAACCTACACATAGTATGTTTGATTTATCCTGTACAGAGAATAAGAACAAAGCAGCAAGCTGTAAAGGACTGATGCCACATGAAACTGGGCAGCATGTACATACGACTTGATACCATCACAGCAAAATAGTAAAAAAATGCAAAATAGTTCAGTACATCATCTAGTTTGGCACGAGCCTGTGGCTACACCCAATTACATACCCCCCAAAAGGTTGTGATGAAACCTACACCACTGCTGCGTACCCATGCAAATGAACACAATTTATCTTTGATCTTACTAAATCAGACTTTCAAAGTGGGGCTATTTCAGATGGCAAATCTCTGTGGTTATCGCTCCTCTGTGCAACTTGTGGTTGTTAAGTACATTTTACCCCATCAGCAATCGACTATTAATTTGATTTAGTCAGCATGAAGGACACTCTGGATAAAGAGTCCATAATTTTAGCTGCTAAAATGAGCTTCGTGGCAGATTTATGAGTTTGTACAGTATGATGAGGTAGTTCAGCTTTAAGGACCGGGTTTAGGTGCCTCCATTCACTCATCTTCTTTGTCAGCGGTGATATGAGCACTGCCAGAGCTCTCCCGGTGTTGACAGCCAGCGAGACAGCCAGTGCATCTCATGTTTCTGTAACTGTGGTAATTGTCTTCCTTTCCAATCGGTGTCACTTGTAGAGGCCGCTCAGGCGTGCACTGTGTTTGTCTGCTTTTCCCTGCCAGAATTTCAATGATTTAGTTTTTTTCTAGATGAATGGCATCAGCCGGAGTCGACCCCTCAGTGCTCTTCACACAACAGGGCACTGAGAGAGAGTCTGAGTCAATAAAGTCCATTTCCTTCCTCCGTGTATTGAGCTAAATATCATCAACCACCGGTGCTGTCCATCTCTGTGAAGTGCATGGACTAAGGCTAAATGCTTTTGCTAAGCCCGTGCCAGTTGTCCGCACACGCTAATCCCCCCTGTAGCAAAAGTCCCTGCTGCTTGAACAAAGCACAGCCAATTGTGTTTGCATTGTTGGGAGAGTGCACATGATGCACACTTATGCAAATGATCTGACCAATTAGCTCAATGGAGATGAGTAGCTTTGCATTATCAGGCCTGAGAGATACTGGAGCGCTGTTCCAGCTGCTGCTGCCAAGTTCTGCCAAGAGGGACTCATGAGCCTCGAAAAACACCAAATGTGGCAGATGTGGCAAAATCACCATTTGCCCAAGTTGACCCAGACTTCCTACATGAGAATACTGCAAACATGACATGACTGACTTATTTACAGTCTTGTTCATATTAATCCTGCTATTCCCACCCAGAAGAGGCAGATCTTAGATTTGATTCTGGTTCGGGGAGTTTTTACTTTCTGTTGCTGTCTCTGTCTGATTATTTGTTAAGCTTTGGTCAGTTTGTTAACAGCCTAATATAGACCGATCAGCAAAAACATTAGAGCCACCTCCTTGTTTCAACACTCAGCGCCTATTTTATTAACTTCACTTACCATATAGTTCTGCAATTACAGAAGACATTCTGTTGCTCTGAATATTTTGTTAGCCCCTGTTTTACCTTGTTCTTTAGTGGTAAGAACTCCCTCACGACCACCACAGAGCAGGTGCCATATCAGTGGTGGTGGTATGTTAGTGTGCTGTAGTTCTGGAGTTTTTAAATATTGAGCCAATTTACTGTCCAATGTTTTAGACACTACATTCCTGGCCCACCGTGTAACTATAGTCCAACACATACACACTAGCATGCCACCATCATGAACGTGTCACTGCAGTGCTAAGAAAGAGCCACCATCCAAATAGTACCAGATCTATGGGGGTCCTGTGAGATCCTGGCCAAACAAAGTAATTCAGAGCAACAGACAGTGTACAATCTGAAACTGTAGTTCCTACTACAAAGTGCACATATATGGTAAGTGGAACTGATAACACAGACAGTAAGTAGAAACCAGGAGGTGGTCAAATGATCTATGTAACTAGAGACTATATTTAATGGAATATGTATTGCGTTGAACGATTCATGCATTGGACACTACATGGATTCATTTAACAAATTAACTGGTGTCCCACAAGGCTCAGTGCTTGTGCTCCCTCTATACTCGCTCCGTTGGTAGGCTTATATCCTCACATGGCTTTTCATATCACTGCTATGTAAATAACACCCACTTCATTCTCTCCTCAATGAGACACTCATGTCTCTGCCAAGATCTCAGCGTCTATAGCTGACATATCATCATGGATGGCTGATCATCACCATAAGATAAACTTAATCCTGACAAGACAGAAGTATTACTCTTCTCAGGTGACTCTTGTCCTCACCAAGACCTTGTCCTCTTAATCAACAAGGCTCGGATCTCCTCCTCTGTCGTGGTACGCAACCTGGGGGTGACTATGGACAACCAACTGTCCTTTTCTACCCACATTGCTAATGTCTCTCGGTCATGCCATTTAATTCTTTACAACATCAGAAGGATTTGTTTATCTCTTTCCACAGAGGCCATGCAGATTCTGGTTCAGTCTCTTGTCATCTTGATCCAGAATTCAGCTGCTAGACAATGTAGACAATGTTCAATGTTCCCAAGTTTACACACACTACACCACTGCTTCACTCTCTCCACTGGCTCCCTGTAGCTGCTCGCATCAGATTTAAAACTCTAATGCTTGCTTACAAAGCTAAACAT
>JAVSBV010000024.1:2107784-2133010 GCA_033117975.1 Parotocinclus spilosoma | reverse complement strand
GCCTCACCGATAGCTCTGTAATGGCGACCGGCGAGGACGGCCGCAAGATCAGAGAGGAGGTAGGAACCCTAACAACTGGGGGGAAAAAGGAGAAGGAGAACACAGGTTCTTGTGGTTTAAGGGTTTTGCTCAAGGACCCAACTGTGGCAGCTTGGCAGAGGTGGGATTTGAACCCTAGACCTTCTGGTCCATTTTTGAAGCGACCATTTGGTACATACCTGTATAGGCCGAAGAGAACCATGGAGAAACATTAATTATTGGATAAATAATAATGTTTTTTTCTTTAAGTGAATCTGCTCTATCGAGTCACAAAACACATTTCACTGTTCTTAAAGTAGAAACTCATCTGCTGAGCCAATGAGTGTGCTTGTAAGGGGGCAATGACCTGTGCTCATTTGAACGTAAACTAAGCGGCACCCAAGATTCATCAGCAACTGCTCTGACTAATGGTGGAGACACTGATGCCATCCCTCACATCCTATAGCAGGTCTAACTTATGACTTCCAAACTCTCTCTAAATGATAGGATGAATGCTTTAAAGCTCTTCTACCACTTTTAAGCAATTTAAGTTAGACCAGTAAAGCCAAAAAAAATGCTTCAGGAACAGCTGTATTCATCAGAGCTCATTAAACCTGTTTTAGACCTGTATGGCTTTAGCATTTATTTCCTGTGTTCCTTGTCTGATCAATAGTCCATTGGCAATATAAATGGCTGCCACTTTGGTGTGCTATCTTCAAGTGGCTTTGCATCCAGCAGACTTAATTGAATTGGGCAATAAAGTGATTGCCACAAGAATAAACAGATTAGAGAACTAGAGATCGGTTCTGGCTGTAAAATGGAGCTGCAAAGCCAATACATGCCACACAGCAGTAGGAATGCATTACCAGTGATTGTATTAATAAATCACACCTCATATGAAAATGAACTAATAGAGAACGGACTAGAATGTTTATGAGCTGGTCTGTGTGCTAGGCTAGGTGGAGTCGTCTGGTGAACCTCTGCAGAGAACTGTGAGTCCAGTCGTAAAAGGTTGTAGTAACCTGCCATTCATCTGTCACCGTGAACCTTGGGGTTTATGATGAATGGCAGCATTACGGCTTCACCACGTTTGGCATTAGCTCCCCTACACAATGGTTTATAGCACCATCTAACTTCTCGCTCCCTTTCTTTTTTCAGATGCCACTATCCTCAGTTATGATGGCAGCAAGTTCATGAAGATCAAATTGCCTGTGGTGATGCACACCGAGGCCGAAGACGTGTCTCTACGTTTCCGTTCTCAGCGGGCTTACGGCGTTCTGATGGCCACCACCTCCCGCAACTCTGCAGACACACTTCGCTTGGAGCTTGACGGAGGGCGTGTCCGTCTCACGGTCAACCTAGGTACCTCAGCCAAGCAGAGCACTTGTTTTTTTTACTGCCATAATGCATACGCACATGTTTAGCTTGTTTAGCTTGACTGTCTCTCACTCAAAGGTAATATTTAAACCCATTATGAATTTCTCTTTTATGATGTTCTTTTACAAAGTATTCACAAAAAACATGTATTGCTATCATATTCCTTTGCTCTCATATTAAGTGCTGCTGTAATTTGAATCGTTTTTCACGTGTGAGGTATATGCTGTTATAAGACAGAACAGGAGGGTGTACACCCTTCAAAGGCCAGAGTCTGCGGCCCAGCGCATACTCCCAGATGAGCGTGCAGCAGCCCTTCCCACCATGGAGTGCTTCCTCAAACACATTCAAATACAGCCCTATTTCCTGTCTTCCTGAAGATTATTAGCTGTAATACGTTAAAGGATCTATTAGATATGTCTGCGCCTGGACATTGCAACATACTACAAACTCCATTAGCTGATTGTCCGAAGGAATCCATTAGTGCCCGGTAGAGACAGGTTGCTGAACTATGCTGGCCTTTACTGCCAGCTTGCATAGTTTAATGCATACTCTTTTATGCAAACATAAATTATAAACAGAGGGAATGGATAGTTTGGGTTGTTGTTATGGCAGTTGTTCCTGTTAATTGCCCTTAAACCATATCTCTGTCTCTGTTTAGAATGAGACAAACTGGCAAAGAAAGCAGCCAAAAAAGGCAATCATTAGGTCCTTTGGCCACCTGCAGTTTCCCTCTACAATGTCAGAATAATAAATAATAAATTAATAAATTCATGGCTTTATAGGAACCTCACCTAGTACCCTATAAGGCAACAGGATCAAACAGCAATTTCCTCCTTGGGAAAGATTCACAGTCTTGCCTGCAAGACAATAAAACATCTTAAGGAATGCCCTGGTACTGACGATTTTGGGGACTATAAAGACAGCAATATGAAAGAACTTCCCTTAAAAAGACTTTGGATTTTCTAGAACATCTTAAGATAGAATGGCAAATTTAGTATCTGAATTACACTGCCTGACATAATCAAATTAAGGCATGGCCATGATTTATTAAGGTGTGTGTGTGTGAGCATGATAATTAAGGCGAGGAAACGACCTAGTGAATTTGAAAAGCCTGGTGAGCTATGTTGAAATTGAATATTCAGGGGATATTCGCAATACACTCCTCCTTCTGCTCAAAAAGAACGTCTTAAATTGTTAAAAATTCAATCTAAAAGCGTCTTCAACTGACAATATCGCTGCATCAGGCACCATAGATGGCAAGGAACTGACAATAAAGTGACACTGTGTAAAAATGTAAGACATTCAGAGAGATAAAGAGCATGTTGGTGTTACTTTAAAAGTAAAAATGGGATTGCTATGGAAGAAGAATAATGATGTGAAAATCATATCTAACCTTTAATCTAATCTTATCTCTCTGAATGGGTTACGTTTTATAGTGCCCGCACTTTATGGTCGTTCCCTTTACTGTTTACGGTACCTGATGCAGAAATTTCGGCCACTTTTATGAAATGTGCCTGTCAAAATGGAAAAATAGGAAGTTCTGACAAAATCTAATGACTGTAGTTCATTTCCTGTTCCACCATGATTTGGGTAATGTCATTTAAGACATTTTAGGATGTTGTTTGTGAGCAGAAGGAAGGGCTTTACTGAGGTTTCCAGATTCACTAAGCGGTTCCCATGCCTTAGTGATCTCATTCCCACACCTTACTAAATAATTTGCTCTCGATCCCATGCCATTGTATTATATCTCTCTCTTATTTCCAACTACAAGAAGCAAGTTAATGCCATGTATATTGCCTACCTGTGCTGGAATGGCGAAAAACTACAGCTACAGCTACAACAACAGCTGTATAGAAATATAAATTATGGGTGGTATAGCTGAATCCCACAGGTAGTGTATAAAGTACTATTTGGGACACATCATGAAACACAACATGCAAGTACTGTGTACATCTGGAACACTTTTACACAAGACCTAAACAAACCATCATCCAATAATCTTCTGGCACATAATAGAAAAAGAAAATAAAACTCTGGGTGGGGATGGGAAATAGTTACCAGGGATGCATTATAAGTAACTCATTTGTGGCCATGTCTGTAATATTACTGGTGCGCCATAGAAATCATCCAAATTACCCCTATGTGATTCAGTTCAGCTCTGTAAGCTTTTTTTGTGATTCACCCTGGCATGATTAGCTGCCCAGGGTGACAGACGAGTGTGCAAGCAGAAAGAAATATTCCTCCACTGAGGTGTGTGTTCTCTATAATGTCAGTCGTTGCCATCAGGCTTCCTGGCATGCACTTTGACATTCAGCTGGTCCATTTAGAAATAGCATGTCTGAGCTTGCCCTTATTCCACAATCTCCTTCAGCCATCACTTTAACTAACACTCGCTCAGATGCTTAGGAAAACGCCCAAATCGTTTCTCTACTACCACAGAGGCGACTGCACTCGATGTTAGGATGGGCTCGCGTTGCTCTCTGGCTGTTTGCGACCACATTTTTGCTGTGGTTGACGACACGCAATGGGCTATGGCCTCATGGGAGAGAGATGAGCTGGATTTGTGATTTGCTTTGGATTTTTCACAGACGCTCCACTTCATTTGGACACACTTACCCATAAGCAGGTGCACCGAAAAATATTGATTCTCCATTCAATGGGAAAATTTTGCAAACGATAGAACCAAATACGGCCTTCTGCAATGCAGAGGTACTCAAATGAGAGACATTCAGTACAGTACTCAAGAAACAAGGAGTTGTAATGCTCCAGTGGTAAAGATATTTTAGTTATAACTACTAATGTGATGGGGTGGCTACATTTTCCAAACCGCACTAACTTAGACATGTATTTACTGATGTTATTGGTTGCACAGAATTAAATCCAGATCTGCGAGCAAGTTGGACTAATGGTTCTGAGGTTGAGTGTAAATAACCTAAATAAAAACGTAGATAAAAATGCTAAAAGATAGAAGCCTATTGTCCGCTAAGAATATGATCAGCGTTTAGAAGCTGTGATTTCTAATATTTCAGCTTGCATTATAACAGACAACAACTTAACAATGTCTTCTCAATGTATCCAGCAAAGAAATCCTGCTTTCCTTCATAATTAAATTAATCTCACATTAAACTAAACTTAAAATAAACCTAAACTTAACCAACCAAAAAACTATTATCTGTCATTTAGATGTGAATTAGATATATACAAGAGAGATTTTAATTATATTTTATAATACTTAAGACCTCAGATGTTTAACCGAACAGACGATGCTTAACTGTATTTTGGAAGTTGCAATAAATGAATTCGATTACAACCAAAAGCAACATATGGGCGGCCATGATTAACAGGTTAACAAAAAAAAAACGAATTAATAAGTGTGTGTCGCTCTGTATTACGTTTACCATAACTGCCTTTTCAATGAGGCAGAGGCACAAAACAATAGTAGCCACCCCTTGTCTTTCATCTTGGGCATTAAAAGGCAATTTCATGGTTCATAAATAAGGATAGTTTGTAACACGTGTTTGAGATGAGGCAAGACATTAGTACCTCCACCTCTAAATGCTAAACATATTTAATCAAGCAAATGTATACAATGTATACAATATAATATACACTATATAGTATACAATAATGTATAGATAATGTATAAAAATGTATACAAGATATGAAAGTGACCAATCACATACAATCCCCTCTCCGGCATTTGAAGATTATTTATTCACAAGTATGGATGTCACAGGTAAAACTCAGAGAACTGTAAGGCAAGTACGAAGCCTTTGCAGCAGTTTTTTGTTTTTTTTTGCCTAGGAAAGCATTCCGATTCAGCTCCTTTCCCAAGAGGCTTAGCTTGATGTGGACATGCTCCAGTGCTCTGCTCCAGTCTGCCTGACAAACACTAGACTTTGCTCTCTGTTCTATCTGCCGTGCTTTTTCAGCTCTTTGCACTTGTTCATTAAATTTGTGACTATCCGTTCATTAGAAAGAAATCTGGTTGAAATATATGTGCATACTGGAGCAGCAGGAGTGCTGGTGATGAGAGCATGCTGTCTCGCTGGCCAGATTCTTCCTTCTTCTCTCACTCCTCTGCCATTTACTGAGCTAACCCAAGACAGAAATGAATCAGTTACCTATGAATATTCAGCAGTCCTGCGACTCATATGGATCCGGATATAATCACATTTCTGTACTTGCCAAATTTCCCTAATTCTAAATATATTACATCCCAGCGAGTCTATGAATATTTATAAGGGCAGTGTGAGAGATGGCATGTGAGGGTGTCTTCTCTCCACCTGGAGTTCATTATCTAAACATGGGAGGCCGTGGATAAGAGAGAGAGAGAACTATGGCGAGTCTGATCGGCGTGACAGATCTTTTCTGGTCCACCCGGTTTGTGTGTCCGTCCCCAGTTTGTGGATACTGTGTTATAATGGATGTCTGCAGTCATAACCTTGAAGGCTGAATTTACATCTTGTCTGTTCTCCCCCATCTAGACTGTATCAGGATTAACTGTACGACCAGTAAGTGCTTCTCTTCCCTATACCTCTGTCCTTTAGCTGCTTCTATAATGCTCAGTGTCGTATGATGAAATATGTCAATATGAATGAGTGGAACGCCTGTGTGTGTCAGTACGAGTATATGCTGTAGTGTCGGGTCTGCCAGGGCTGCACAGTAAGTTAGAGCCTGAGGTAAACTGCTGTTTGTGTAGCCTGAGGGTTGCTCGAGCTCTCCGGCAGCCATTTTAAAGCAGTGGGAGAAATGGAGCTGACTGTGGCTAGTGATTAAGCGTCTCCTCTTCGGATCCCACTGCAGCTTGCGCTGCTTCCAGCGTCTTCACGCTGAATGTCTCTGCTGAGAATCTTTTCTCAAATCCCTTCACTCAGCCTCCAGCTTCTAATCATTCCCTTCCTTGCCTGTCTTTCCTTATTTTTTGTTGGTCCCATTGCACCTGCAGAGCTCTGGATTAGGGGATTTCGTTTTCCTTCAAAGTGAAACGGGAGATGGTGGGGTGCTTTTTTTCAGTTTCATTAACCTCACAGCAGAAAGGAACATGGCAGAATAATAGGCTGCAAAACAAGAAGAGAGAAGATTTATGGCATGAGACAGGTGTTTGTTGAGCTGAGCTGGGTCTAACAGTATGTGTCCACTTCCAAATTGTGTTGGCATATGTCTCTGCAGTGCTTCTTTTGGCATTCCAATGATGATCGCATAGCTATTGTCTAAAACTTTGCTCTGGAAATCTGGAAACGCTTAAAAAACATTGGTGTTTGCAGTTTAAACAGAAAAAGAATCAATGGAAGGGTGGGTACTGATGTGACTTTCAATAGTTTCCCATAACACTGTGCACCAGAGAGCTTTGTATCATGTATACCACAGCAGTTTTCTAGCAGTTATACAATGTATCTTTGTTTCAGGACACATTGCCAGCTTTATCCACATATAAACTGTTTCAAGGAGATAAACAATAACAAAGCTACTGTGCATGTCTATACCTAATGCATTTCCAGTCATGATATTTCAATAATATACTGGAAAAAACAAGCTAATGCTTCGAGTCTGCCAAAATGCGAAAAGAAAGATGTATACAAAAAAAGCTTTTTTAAAAAAAGATCTTAATAAACTGCAATGTATAAAAGTAAAATGTAAATGAAATATAAAGGAATTTAAAGGAAGAGCAACTTAGCAGGTCAATGTGTGCAGCGTTTTATGTCGGCTTTACACTTTACAATTTCACAGCAGATAAAATTTTCAAAATCAGAATACAATCATGAAAGTATTTCTGGAATAGTGTCAAAATAGCAGCATTTTAGTCATTAGGTGTAAGCTAATAATCACAGCTGTTTTAAGCTGTATTTATTCGGTCTTGGTTTTCAAATCAAGCATTTAATATTATCGAAAGCCTTGGATCTCGCATGTAGTGACATAAGCGGGAAGCAGCAAAGAGAGGGCAGACATTGACATTGAAATGGTGTGTCTTGATTTTTGGATATACAGTATTCCAAAGACAAGTATAAATTCGTACCTCAGTTTTTGACGTTAATTCATTCCCTAAGGTTTGTTGAGTACCAAAAACTATTTTTTAGTAAATTATTGCTATGAGTAGTAATGTCAATTGTATTAATCCATAAATCCATCAAGTTAAATGACTTCTCAAAAGTCCAATTTTTTATTTTTACGTATTTTATAATAAGGTGGTAAGAAATATTTAGTATATATATATATAATATAGTAATGGATTGAAAGTAAAAAAAAAATAAAAGCAAAACACTTACTCTACTGATGAAGTCAGGTTGCTAGGTTTCTCTTTGGTTGCATGTCATTGCTAAAAATAAAGAAAAACATAATAAGCACAACAGAGATCTTTACTGAGTAAGACCTATTGTAAATCTGAATCACTGTGTACAGAATCATAAATTGAGTTTTGAAATTAAATTGTTAAATTAAATTTATGAAATCGCAATACATGTTGATTTCTTCAACATTATAATAGAAAAGAATCAGTTATAGTCATTCTTCAAAGATTCATAGTCTGTAACTACACTGCCACAGAAACTTTTTTCTTTTAAGGTTTTAAGTATTTTTTAAAAATCTTTTAAAATTCTAGTTTATGGTCAACATTACCAGGAAGCATTTAGTCATTTAGCAGATTTAATTATCCATAGCTACTTATAACTGATACCATCTTACAAGGTACAAGCCAAGCTAATGTGGGTTAAGAGTCTTGCTAATTTCTTGTAGTCGCTTGATTGCTTGACTCAGGAAATGTTTAGCCAAAGTCCAGTACATTCATCACTGCTCGATCACTTTATGATAAATTATAGCTTTCAGGTATGCTACCTAACTACTAAGCCAATTTTTTTTACATTGATTTCAGATCAAATGTTTTTTTTCCATTCAAACATATTTGAGGCTGTGTGAATAGAGAAAAAAACATTGAATCATAAATCAAGGTAAAAAATACAAAGAATAGATATAATCTATGACCCATATGATGAAAAGGATCAGTTTAAGGCCACTTTTACGTGCTGTTTAAATCCTTCTGGTTCCTCCATCACCACAGATCTGCAAAGATGGTACTTGTCAAAGTAATATCCACAAGAATGCCAAGATCCCAGAAGAAGTTTCTGAGCAGAATATTACCCAGAGCCTCACACTGTCAATGTTTTTCATGTCACTTGTCAGTGGGTTTGATGGCTGAACCTGTGTACCTTAATATACTACCAACTTCTGCAACAAAATCATTACAAGATCATGTCTGGCTTTGTTGACTCCTTGCTTCAGAACCAGCAAACATCTTGCTGTAGTTCAGAGATTCCACCAGACATGACCAGAACCAACTGTGGTGCTAGAGCAGATAAGTTAATGGACTTTGGACCGGATTGTATACTCTAAGATTGTATTAGTTGTAAGTCACTCTGGATAAGAGCTTCATGTCCATGTAGATTTCACATGTCTGTAAGTTATGTTTATGATTTTAGATTTATCCTCACCCATAGCATAAACTGCTTATCTTGGCTAACTGATTAAATGTAGAACCAGATAGTGCCTTGCTGCGTTGCACGTGAATATTTACCATTAGCCTGTTCTCTGAAAACCTCTTAAAATGGTGATTAGCGGGAAAGTCATCACTTTTACACATTAGTTTGTTTGGGATTGTTTGCCTGGCTTTAAGTGACTCATGCTGGCACCACATTCATACTGAAAGCAAAGGTAATAATCAGCCTTTACCTTTTCTAAAAGGCAGCAGCCAAACATGGCCTTCAAACATATGCCCTTTTTTTCGGTGTTGCATGGTAACAAGAGCATTCTCATTTATTTTCTCTAATAGCCAACCCTGCTTCAGTCAACTAATCAAAAGCCTCCATGGGCTTCGGGGATTTGACCTTTAAAAATCACCTAAGGTAGAAACCGTGTTTTTTCAATTGGATTTTACAATATTATTCAATATTCCCTCATTTGTTCGTATTTCCATTCAACACACATGCAAATTGGAGCCTTTATTTAATGAACAGAAGGAAGATTTAATAAAAAATACATTTATAGTCATATACATTTAAACAAATTTAGGGTTAAAATGGAGTACATCCCTCTATTGAAATGAAAGACTTATTTCTATCTCATATATGACTTTGTCTGTCCTTTAGTACAGAGCATTGCCTTTACTGGTATTAAATATGGAGTTTTCCTGACTGCACATTGACTGTACGTTCATTAATGTAACAATAATTCAGTGATCCACATTAACCTGATGAGAACAGCCAAGGCTAAAGCACAGCTGAGCTTTCTCAGGGGGATGTCTGCCCTACTCTTCGTTTGTGCAAGGAGAACACACACACTTTCTATCAATGTGGGGACTCTCCACTGACATAATATTACTGTAGATAATTAATGCTACACCTACGCCAAACTCTAACCTCAACCTCAGTAGCCTAAGGCAAATCCTCTGTCTCCTTGCTTTTCTGGGTTTATTTGGCAGTTTTTGTTAAAAAATGGCTGAATGAATTAAGAAAATTAATCAAATGTATTTATTTTTGTATGAGGAGCAACCTAAATGACAAAGTAAAGAAAGTCAGCTCTTTCTATCCTTTTGAGGACATTTATGCTTACAATAATATGTAAACGTAACCCAACCAACAACACACGCACACACGCACGCACACACACACACACACACACACCAGGGAGACCCAGATGCTTTCATTTGCACACTCCTATGCAAACAAAGCACACAAAATGCTCCCATTTGCTAACACACATCGATGTGTTTGCTCAGACTAAAATTTACATGCATAGATAAACACAAAATAAACCTATTATTAACAACACTAAACACACATAGCTGTTCATGAACTGGTGTTTCGTTTTTTATTCATAATGCTACCCGATAAAACAGCCTATTTTCTTTTTTGAAATATTTTTATATGACAAAAAAATATAAACAAAGCCTGAATACAAAAAATACAGAATCTGGAACAGCTATAACTTTCCATAGGCAGATGTACATATAAATGTTTTTAATGTTTTGCAACTCCGTTTCTGATATTATATATTATTAAAAGTGTGTGTGTGTGTGTGTGTGCGTGTGTGTGTGCGTGTGTGCTTGTGTGTGTGTGCGCGCGCACGGCCTGTCATGGAATGACACCCTGTCTAAGGTTGGTTATTCTTTCTTCCTATTTATCACAGCTCTTGATGACCCTGAATTGGCTTAAACTAGTATGAAAAATGGGGGAGATTATTCTCTAAACATTAAAATAAATGTTTAGTTATGTTGTAATGCATTTATTAGATTTTCGAAAAATCATCAATTATAGACAGGTATTTAGACAAGTATATATTTCCTATCATAATTCCTAAGACCTCAGCAGTTTAAGTGAAACAATGTTAATGAGATGGATGTTCAACAGTGCAAAAACGAATGTAACAAAAAACGTACACACTACAATACTGAACATTTCAACAATGAAATTGCAACTCCAGTAAGGAAATGTGATTAAATTATGGAAATCACAGGATTGACACACATGTTAATGATATGCAAATTGAAAAAATGGAAACAATATTCAAAACATCTTGATTTAATGGTGTGGCACAATCATCCCACACCACTTGATCTGATTTTTGAGGCTAAAAAACTTTGTTTTCAATCTGGCTTTTATGCCCCTCCCACAGATTGGAGCAAGGTGCTTGAAAATGTGATCATTTGCAGATGTTGACAACACCTGCTACTTCCTTGATTTGCATAATCTTCTGTCTTGGTGATGCAATTTCAATGTTGAGGAGAGTATTGCGTTTGAAGAAAAAAATCCCATAATATTTTTAGTCATTCTGAAATCCTAAAAAAAAGGACATAACCCCTAAAAAACGCACTGCCTCTCGTACACTTAAAAGAGCTGTTATTAAGTGAACTAAAGGTTTCTGATTTAATAGCACCTCGTGTTCGGTCTTCTAGGACGCACATTCATGGATGACAAGTGGACGACGTTTAAATGTCTTTGAAGCATCCTTCTCCTGAAACGGGGAATTCGTGCGATTTCAAAAGAACCTCATTTCCCTGGAACAACCTCCTCCATAAATATGCAGCAGCGTTGCCACTTGCTGAAATGGTTGCGCTCATAAATATGCGCCGCCAATGCTCGTGCTTCATTTGTAATGCAAATAATGCGGTAGACCGAGGAGAGAGTGCAGGCACTCACAGGGCTAGCGAGTGACACGCAGGGGAACGGGAGGCGTTTGACTGTGCTGTGCATGTTTAAGCACTTTATTTGAGTCTGTATTTACTGCTCTTTGTTGACTGTTTGATTGTGTTCACTTTTTGCAGCGGATTCTCAGAGGAAAGCATTAAAATGCCATTTAGAAGGATGCATATCACAAGCTCAGCTTCTGCTCTCCAGTGGCCCAAATCTCGTAGCACTAGAGCAGATGGTCGTATAATTATTTCCCCTCAACAGGACGCTGCATCACCGTGGCTTTAACCCAATTTGTCCCAGTGATGCCCAGTTCTGGACTGAATCATTATCTTTGTTCATGCACTAGTTGTCTGGGCGCTGAACCCAGAGTCCCTCCTTTCCTGGTGACAGGATCTTTAGCTGATCTGTGTCTGTATAGTGAACTGGCAGTTTATCTCATAGAATGAGCTAGTCTGTAATAAGATGTTCGTGTTATGTCTTCACAACCTTTTAGTAACCCACAATATCTAACAAATGTGTCCCATAAGTTCAGCATCACAGGTAAAACTATTTTAGCATTATTTGATTACCCAAGGAAAACTCATTGGTTGGATTATTGACTAAATCAGTGTTTCTGCAGTTATTAGATTATTAAATACACTCACTGTCACATTACACAGCCCAGGGGTGCCCAACATCTGATAAATGCCTAGATGTAACATTACATTAACCCTTTGAAGGTGGACAGCAGAGAATCTTGACAGATCCGGGCGTAACACAATGTTACAGCTAACACATCAGTCTTAAAAATGAACCAATGTTGCTCTTTTTATTCCGTTTTCATTTGTCATAACTTCAGATAACTTCAAATAACACTGTAGTAGTAAGGGTAGATGTAAAGCATTGTTGAATGCCGTTTCCAGCCCTTGAGGTCCATGGTTGTACTGCAGAGCTGAGAATTGAGCAACACTTGGAGGTCGGCGCTGCTATGACACCTCTTGTCTCCAGTTGTGAAATGCAGGACTTGTGGGAATCTTCGGCTGCTCGATGTCAAACTTAGATGCTCAAGCAGTGACTTGAGAGATAATTACAGAGAGCTAGGCTGAAGTGCAGGGTGTAGAGTGAGCGAATCCTGAGGAGGGAAGGCAAAGCAATGTGAATACAGACTCAAGAGAGAGAGAGATATCAGAGAATGCATATAGCATTCTCTTACACCACTATAGCGCGTGTGTGTAATAAACACGTCTGTGATGGAAAAGCCTCTTGCTGCACCTCCCCTGCTGACACTATAGCTTTTATCATCCCGTGTAAGAAAGGCCTTGACACTAATGCACGCTCTGTGGTTTCAATTTGTATGTCGCGCAGGAAGCCGGTCTCCTGAAATGATGTTCAGGCAGTTTGTTTGTTGCCTCCTTTCCTACATAAATGTGTTTGTCAGCTAAGCAGTATTTTGCCTTTTTAATAATTAATAGGTATTTAAGTCAATGGCTTTAAGTAAGAAATACATAATAGCACCCTGTCTGTTCACATTTACTCCATTATGCAGATTCTCCTATCCAGAGAGACTGACAAATGAGGGTTAATATATTTTGCTCAAGGGCCAAACAGTGGTAGCTTTCAAAAGCAAGGATTTTAAGTCATAACGTTCTGATTTGCAGCCTGTAAAAAAGTTTTTGCCTTTGTGCTTTACATTTTACTACACACATGGTCTGGTTTGGTAAAATTAACCCAAAACACACTTCACCAGTGGCAGGATACAAACCAGAGTGGGTATGTTGGGGGAGCACTGGTTCCCAGTGCTGAGCCAACCTGATTTGATCCCTGCCTCTGGTGAGGTGAGGTCTATAGGTTACTGAGTGTCTTGGTTTCCTGACTAAATGGAAACATACAGAAGTCTTTTGTGGACACAAATAGTTCACTCGTGTCCAGTGGGGGTAAAAGTCAAGTCATTATACAAATATTAAACAGAATAATGTAAAAATGTGCAAACAGGTATTATTTAGTCTGATACAGAGTCACTGTAGGAGATTTGGTTCTCGGAAAGAGAGTTTTGGTTGCATTGTATTCTCACTTAACCAGAGGAGGGCAAATTACAATCCTCTCTGACACCTGGCACCATTAAGTTTGGCACCATTAAGTTTGTTTTGAAAAGCACACCATTTAAACTCCAAAGCTAAATGACATATAAACTATATTTATAAGCCATGCGTTTCTATTTGAGAACTTGTTTCTATTCGGAGTGAAAAGCTGACTCATCAGGGGATGGAGAAACAAGTGGAGTAAGAAGTACTGACTCATTAACACAAAAGAAGGAAAATAAACATTGAATCTTTGCAACATAACCAGTCACTAATTTTCACAGCTTTCCAGTTAGTTCCCTGCTCTTTTACTCTATTCTGAAATAAATGTTTATTTCATAAACACAACGGGAAAAATAGCTGTAACATAAACACGGGTTCTACTGTAATACTGTAATAACATACAATGTTTATGGGAATAAGTGAGTGCACAGGGTAAGGAAGGGCCGAGCAAATCAATACACTGCAGCTTTACAGTGACATAAGATTTTACCTACATCAGGTGGTAACAAAGAATACAAAAAGAATCAGAATGTGGTGATCAATGTTGATATGAAATAAAATGAAGTATTGGAAACACTATAGTATGTTGGCTAGTTAGTCATGTTTTTCTATGCAATATGAAGAGTTATACATATATATATATATATATAATTTTTTTATTGTTTGGTATCTCTTATTGTTTGTAGATGTCTTACTTCTGCATTAACAGTGAAAGTGGATGGCCAGATTGAAGCCTGTTAAAAAATCATTTTGACACAAATGTCCTTGAAGCGTGCACACATGCATAATCTTGTTTTCCGTAGCCATGGTAACAAGTTTGCTTTTACATTTACATTTCTTCTCACCATTTGCAAAAATGGATTCAGTGATATATTCATATTTAAGGGACCACAGAAAGGATCTATTAAATATGACAGGATGTGTGATATTTTATGATGTAACAACACTTAGCATATCCAGCGGTAGCTCAGATGAGGTCCAGATGAGAATCTTTTTGCTTCTAAAATGAATAAGGCTGCTTTAGTCAATTATCTGACAAAATGAATTGATTCTAAAGATACATATCATTTTGCATGACATTAAGTAAGGCAGGCATTTTCAAGGACGAGACAGTTGTCTAAAACTGATTTTCTAAATATGGGCAAAATCTGATTTGATTATGTCCCTAGGGAAAAAAGTAGGAAAGATTTTGATTGCTTTTGAATGTTAAAATCAATTTTGTATTCTTACTGAGGTTTGTGTGTGTGCAGGTATTTGTCATACATTCCAGAACTGTACAACCCCTGAAGGAAATCACATTGGATATTTTTGACCTTGTGAGAATAAGTTTTACAAAAACTGCAACCTGTTCTTGAAATAATAAAAGCCAAAATATTTGCCTTTGGTTACTGAGGTTAGGGTTAGCAGTAGAATTCATAAAACACAGTAATATTTCAATACAAAGCCCCCAAAATAATAAGATTATCAAGGCTGCATGCATGTGTTTGTGTGGCATTTATATTCTCTTCTGTTCTGATTTGATTCTGTTCTGTTCTATTCTGGATTTCTTTATACACTGAATTCATAAAATCTTCCTTCTTCATGATAAATGTTTTGATATGCAAATTATTATGATAAATATCTTTCGAAGAACTCAGACTCACGTTCACTTTAACTGAATTCATTTAAAACAAACTATGTGGAAACACCCTCTGATACATTTACATTTCATTTAAACAAAGTTTATTTTCAGATTTACAGTAGCATGTTATTATGCGGCTCTAGTAATGTCTGCTCAACATCCAGTTTGGTTAATAAAGCATTAATGATCTACATAAATGTTACGTCAATGTAAAATCTACACAATGATAGAAAGATAAACGTGTGTGTGTGTGTGTGTGTGTGTGTGTGTGTGTGGTTATAAGTACAGCTGTTGTACAAAAAATAAGAGCAAGCTGATGCCAATTAGGGACCCTGTCTCCCCTCGAGGTGACAGCGTGTTGCATTAAGAGAATGCTGTCACATCAACTCGTGTGTTGGTAATGTGTACTGAGTGACAGCATGGTGAACGTTACTTATTTAGAAACTGTCGGGTCAGTGCTTGCTCTCGGCTGAACCGGCCTATAGTTTAAGTTTCTCCATTCTCGTGTCTGTTCTTTTGGCCCAGTGACATTTACACCCAAAGCAGAAAAACGGTGGCTTGTCTTGATTTTACAGCCCTTTAATTCATCTCTATAAAATCCAGTTCTATGGGAATAAATTGAATGCTGGGGTTTATTGGGATAAGGTTGTACTTTTTTATGTTTCCGTTATTTACTGCTATAAACTCCCACTGATTTGTAGTCTCTACTGAAACCCAGAGTCCCTGTAAATCAGGGTTGTTAATCTTGTTTTAATGATACAAATCCCCTCCTTATCAAATCTCTCATAAATCTGACTAATAATGTCCTGTAGTGCTGGGTCGCTGTAACCTTAGACTCAGATGGAGGATGTTAAATAGGTGGCTCAAAATGGCTGCCTGTACCTGCTTCAAGTGGCTATTCTTAAAACAGCCAGCCTTTCCTTTCTTATACTATGTATGTGTGCACAGTCTCCCCTGGCCCAAGCTTGTCAAAATGTTCTAGCTAGCCACTCTCTTATTTAATTCTGGCCTTTTGTCCGAACTGGGATAGGGGAATAAAGTGATCGGACACACTTGGCAAACCTGTCCCATTTCCATGACGACGAGGCATTTTGTCAGACAAGAAAATGATCTTTTGGTCACAGCTGTATTTTGACCTATATAGACATTAATCACTAATGATGCTGAACAGGTCGGTCTGGTTCCAGCTGTGTCCATGCAGAGCTATGTAGAAAACAGTGATGCCCTTAATTATCCCAGACCTTAACTGGCACTGAATCCCACAGGCCAAATCGAACTTGGCAGGTAAGGTTAAAAAAATTACCTAATCAGTATTTGATATTGTGTGGCATTTTTTGGTTTACCTTTACATCAACATGGTAAATAAAAGTAAAACCAAATTTAATTATTTGATATTTGCCGTAGTGTTGTAGTCATAAACGCTAGATGCCGGTTCGGGTCAAGACAGGAACTTGAGACCAAGATGAGACCGTTACCAGATACAGGAATAAAAACAGGAAAATAAAATATTGAGGATATCATACCCTGTATACAAAAATTAGAGGATATTTTAGAATGAATATGAGGAGATTTAAAAAGACATTCGATTTTACGTCATTACGCAAGATCATTAGAAAAGCAAATGAAAAGTCAAAGAAATTGCTTGATAATTAAAATGAAATAAAAACTTAATTATTGTGATTGAGTAGTAAGTGATATATTCATGGGGGTGAACAAACATGTCAAACTGGACGAGAGTGCCTCCACATTGACTGTTCAGTAGGGTGTATGGTCACCCAACACTAACCAAAACACAATGACAGTGATGAGGGACAGAATCAGAGTATCCAACAGGTATTGTGGGATCCTCTTCATATTCATTTTGAAATATTCCCTAATTTTTGGGAGCAGTCATACACTTATATGATGAAATGTATTTGACTAAAATAATATATAGCTCACATTCTTTTTACTTCTTATTATATTATAGTCTCAGTCTAACTATGGCAATGTAATTTTGTTTCCCTTTTTCTCTCAATCATAAACAGGAGTCACCACATAAAGTCACCTGAATTTAGCCAACAACATCCAATCAATCCATTTTTGTAAATAAACATGAATCCATAATAATAACATTTCAATCTACCCTAAAATAAATCCTAAACTAAACTAAAATCCATGATTCTACCATCATGATGTTGAGCCATAATGTCAGACTGTCTAATTAAACATCTTTATTGAAAATCAGTAACTTGTTTTTCCCTGTTAGCCAGTCTAAGTGCAGATTTATTTGGACATGTAAAGAAAGAACTAATCTATACTGCTTTAATGGCTTATTTATATTCAATAATAATAGAAAAAAAGTTCCTTTGCCAAACACACTAGACTGGGCTGGTTTCAACACCAAGGGATGATCCCTAACCAGTGTCCCTTCTCTCATACACAGTCAATTGGGCTTGCATGTGTTGTCTGATGTGGCCTGAAGGCACTGCCAGTACCCAAAGCAGTGGGACACTTTATGGTGGTGAGCTCAATGTATTAGAGTGTTCTTCCACTTGAGAACAGACAACAATTATTTTTAGTAGTAGTGGTACCTCAGGACTTTAACAGGGTGTCACACTGACCCGTCTATATTCCAAAGATGTTTGATCAGGAATGGTCTTCTTGGGATGTTCACAGCCAAGAAACCTCTTTTTTTTTCAGGAAGGCACACTTTTCAGATGCATCCTGAGTTTCCTCCTACAGGAAGAGGCTTCCCTCCAGGTTGGAGTTTGTATAAGGAATATTTGAAAATATATTTGGAAAGCAGCCTTGGATTAGGAATGGTATTTTTGTTTTTTAGAGTAAAAGCCACAGTTTATTGAAAACAAGCAATAAAATGTTTCCATCAAAGTCAAAATTCCTTCCGCTGACATATGTGATCCCTACATCTATAACAAATACCTGGTCACACACACTTTGTTTTTTTTAAATTATTATTTATTGAAGTCAGCTGACGTACTGCATGTTGTTGGAAAGTGGGAGGAAATCCACTGAGACACAGAGGGACCATGTACACCCCACACAGGAACTCAAACAGGAGTCAACAGAACTAACCACTGTTCCACTGTGCAACCTAGGAGATCTAGTATATATTTATTTATTTATTTTGGTTTGTTTTTTCCCAATCTATCCAGTCAACTAACTGGTACATTATACAGGACTACTAATCTTCCGGCAATAACAGCTGTACCTTAAAAAAACAATGGACTGCAGGAATATGCGTTTAATGTTTTAAGAAGGACATAAAATGTACAGTTAATAAAACATGGACTCCATAGTCTATGCTGGCCATCTGCCATGAATGAAATGGTCTCACACAGCTAGGAACCGTCTGAGCCCCATGTCATTTTCATTGCCTTCTAATTTGAATTCACAGTGGACACCGTAATGACTTTAGCATAATGTGTCTGTTGATTCAGCAAGGAGAAAATATAGAGGTTGATTTAATATAACATACATTTAGTTATATAAGGCCAGACTTTTTTAATTGCTTGTTCCTCGGATGTCCCTACTTAAGAATCTACTGAGGTAGAAAAAAAACTAAAAATCTTTATTTTTCAGGACTTTTCAATTTCTCAAGGACGATGTGGAATCAATACAAGGAAGGAGAAAGAAATAAGAATTTTTTTATATAAAAATAAAATTTATTTAATCTACAATTAAATTAAAGTGAATCTATTTCAACCATTGCGGCGGATCAGCGAAATACCAAAAGAATTAATATATTTTTTTTGTATTCTTCAAATATGAAAAAGTCTGGCCTAAAAGACAAAAACTTTTTGATAAATTATTCACTTACTGTTACACAGGCGTTTGTGCTACAAGACAATTCTTGCTACTGAACATGACAAGTGGGCTTGTAAACAACAATCCCTGTAACTACTTATAGCAAAATGGCTATTCTAAGGCGAACCTCGATTATTTATACAGCAATGCACCGTTCAATCGTCTTTATTACATTCTGTGAAACAGGATGTAAATCAGACATCAGCATAGTCACAAAGTCTTACAAGTCTTTCACAAAGTCTATACCACTAAAAACATGAGTGGAACGCTACCATCTACACCAAATCCTTAGCCTAAACTGTTATATACACAAAACCTTTATTTATTTATTGAATTTCACTACATTTTAAGGAAATATAGTACTGCAATGTTATGACCCTGTGTATGGGAAAGTCTTGACACTTAAGAGGATGCACCTTATACTTTTTTTTATGAAAGCCGAACATGAAATTGATAGATAGTATTGCACACGATACAGAAGATCAGCCAGATGAAACAGAGATTCTATGATTGAAAGTAACCCAGTATGTATAGTTATAGGCTAGAAAGAATATACACACAAATATATTATATCTTTCTAAAGTCCCTGAACACATTAGCTGGGTTAGAACCATCTCCAGTGAGCTAACAAGCAAGTGAGGACATGACCACTAAGGTAGTTAAACACATGAATGACGGCTGTCCGCACTTTCAGTCTGCTTGTGAATGCACAGTGATGATTGGCTATTGTGGTGACCAGATGTTTAAGACCTTAAAGCTTGGAGTTAAAATACATATTTCTCAAATAATGTATTATAATTGTTAAGACCTCGGTTGTTAAAGTGAACGAATATCGATTCAATGGTGATTAAGCAGTGCATACCTGTAGAGCATTTGGGACTTTTTTTCTGCTGTAGTCGCTGGAATTTGGTCCTTTTGCAGAATATTTAGAATTTTGTTCATGACTTAAGCACATCTTGTGCAGCAGGGATATTACAGGATAGAACTAGCTGCTAATTTCAAGTCTTGGGAAAATGTAGTCATGTTCTAATATCAGGCAGTGTTTCGGGTTACTGTGATTACAATCAGTACAATTTAGACTTAGACAGACTATATTGTCATCCCAATTTACACAGTACAGTGTGCATAAGAGCGAGATTTGGTTGCTATGGCTGGACAATCTAAAAATGTAACATTTAAAAAAATGTCAACTGTCAATGTTGTGTGCAAAATGTGTAGTGAAGTGCAAACATTGTAACAATAAATATGTAAACTAATATACACAGTAGCAGCAAAATCACAGTACCGATGTTTCGCACAGAGTAAATTGTCTGAGGTAGTTGTAAGAAATGAGCAGCATTTTAATAAGTGTTCAACAGTTTTATGGTGTATGGAAAGAAGCTGTTTCCGGATCTGGCTGTTCTGAATCAGAGACTCCGAAGCCTCTTTCCAGATGCCAGTAGTGAAAACAGTCCATTGTGAGAGTGGGACGAGTCTTTGTAGATGTTTTGAGCTCTGTTTAGACAGCGGCTTGTTGCAGTGACCTGAATGGGTGGAAGGGAGGTTCCTAATTGAGCCTTAAAATCTTAGCATATAGGTTAAGATTCTAGACTATTGACCAGAAAGTTCAGGGTTCAAATTCACCTCTGCCAAGCTACCACTGCTGGGTCCCTGATCAGGACTCTTAACCCACAAATGCTTGGACTGTAAGATTGTTTAAGTTGTAAGTGACTCTGGATAATGACGTCTGTTAAATGTGCAAATGTAAAATGTAAATTCAAGTACTCCAGTCCCACGTATCACACCCAGCAATGAGTGTGGTGCTCTGTGTTAGGAATACATTATGCTTCATTTTCTCCTAACGCTCCTTGATGTTGCTCATGTAGGTGAGTTGTAAAGCACAGTCGTTCCTCTAGGGGGAGCTCTAAGACTTATTATATCTCACCCTGTATATTTTCTCCCCTCTGTTCTGATTCATGGCGGTCTGATCAAGGTTCATAGTCATTGAGAACCGGCAGGGTGGGAAGTTTTTGATGGGACCTCTGTTTTACCTGTTATCGAGTGAATACGACGTCTTGCCCTCATCGCTCCAGGGCGAGCAGTAAGGGCTTTTGCACTGCTGCATAAGTGCTGAGCCTATGGTCCAGGCGAGTAAGAAATTGCTTTCTCGAATGAAGTTACAGTGCGTGGGCTTTGGATGTGCTTCCTTAAACACTTGGGGGTTGCTGGGATGTGAGATGAATATGCAGCGAAGCATTTTCGCCTTGAGCAGATGCTGGAAGGATCCGCCTGGGAAAAGAGGAAATACTTGTTGCATGTCTCCATCTAGTGGCCGAAGCATGATGCATTTAGTTTTGTAGGTGCTGGTTCCTATTGGGTTCAGACAGAACTTGGCTGTAGGTGAAGCTACAGGAGTCGTTCCGAAGGACTGCGTTGGCGGGTGAGGGAGGATGGAGCTGTATGAATGTGATGAAAGAGAGTGAGCACGTTTCTTCACTGTACGGTGTCTCCCTTCTGTTCACTAAATAGCTTCTTCTAGCTTTTCTCCAGCTTTCTCTCTCCCTGTGATTGGTAGCACTTTTGCTTTCATTACCCCATCCCACTGTCTCACAGCCTGTGCATGCTGGTAATGGATGTATGGGGATATGTTGTAGGTAAAGGCCCAGAGACCATCTTTGCTGGTCAGAACTTGAATGATAACGAATGGCACACAGTCCGTGTGGTCAGGAGAGGGAAAAATTTGAAGCTCACAGTGGATGACCTGCAGGCCTCAGAAGGTACAACTTACCCACTCACCCAACAACATTAATTTATTCATTCATTCATTACTTACCTTCCGCTTAATCCACACGGGCCTCTGGGCCTCTGGGCCTCTGGAACTCTGGGCGCAAGGGCAGGAACAACCCTAGATGGGGGATAATCCATCACAGGGCACACACACACACACACACACACACAGTCACACACTAGGGGCCACTTTTAGAGAGATCAATTAACCGAACACACATGTCTTTGGACTGTGGGAGGAAACCGGAGTAAACCTATGCAGACATGGGGAGGACATGCAGACCCTGCAGGACCTTCTTGCTGTGAGGTAGCGGTGCTACCCACCGAAATGCCGCGCTGCCGCACCCAACAACATATGACTCGATATTTATGGATGTGCAATATATATATATATATATTATGTTCTTACGTTCTTGATAGTATTATTATGATTTACCATATTAGTTCCTTCATATTGTAACTTTACTCACTTTCGAATTCAAACTAAAGCGAGCAAACCCTTGTGACCCCTGTTGACAGAAAACAGTACTGCAGCCTTGACAAGCTCAAAATAACATGACAGAACGGATTGAAACTAGGCTGTACCTGTGTAAGTTTTAAAATTAAATGATGTTAGGTGATAAAACGAGCACATGAAAGTCGAAAAACGAGTCATGGAATTTGGAATATAATAGAGTGCAAAGATTTTTGTTTGTCTCCCCAGTCACATGACCAGCACTTGACACTTGTGGTGTTAATTTTTCGTTTTAACGATGTGCTGAGTATGATCATCTAGTATGTCTCTGACTTTTTAAACACTGTCAAACACACAAATTGAAAGTTGACGTACTGTATAATGCGTCTTGTGCGCAGATCAAGCTAGTGTTCTAGCTAAAAGTGCATGGCAGAAGTTATAAATGAGTGAACAAACTGCACTAGGAGGCAAAATAGAGAAACAACCAACCTGACTAGTTTGTTAGATTTCATTGCTACATGTTTAGCCTTTAAAAAACACGGCAGCCTGCAACTCTGTCGGAACTCAGTTTGCAAACTAACCTTCCTGTAAAATATCGCTGAATGAAATACAGTGTCAAGGCAAGGTATGGCTCATCAGTGTTATTTCCACCGATGTCATAAGTAAGCAACATTTAATGCATACTACGCACGAAATTAGGGGACATTTCAAAATGAAATATTTAATAATATAACATTTAGTAATAATTTATCCCTAATTTTTGTGAGCAGTTCGATATAGGCAAGCAAACACATTTTTGAAAACTAAATGTATCGTCTAGTTATTGTTTTTGACAAAATCCCAGAAAACATAGTGATATCATATTTGGTCAAATCTCACACCCATACTAACAGCCGTCTTAAGATTTTTACTGCTCATGCACTGTAACATTTTAGAGTGCCTATAATTGCGTTGGCTTGTATTTACCGCCTCAGTGGAAAGGAAATGTGTCTAATATTTAATGCATTGCGAGTCAGGGAATGCGTTCAATTTACATATCTTCCGTGATTTAATCCAGAGTCCCATATTCCTGGCTAAATTTAAATAAAGTTGATAAAATATTAAAAGCCTTTCTTCTCTAATGCTCGATCTCAGTAACATTTTGTTCTCATTCTAAGCTGTGACACACCACCTTGCTTTCTGGCTTTCTCTAAATCTCTCATCTGATCGGTCTCTTCTTAAAGGCCAAATCACCGGTGACCACACACAGCTCGAGTTTCACAACCTCGAGACAGGCATCATTACAGAGAAGCTCTACATGCCGGCTGTACCCTCCAATTTTATCGGTCACCTGCAGGGGCTGTCCTTCAATGGCATGTCCTATATCGACCTCTGCAAGAACGGAGACATAGACTACTGTGAACTTAATGCTATGATCGGCTACAAAAGCATCGTGGCAGACCCAGTGACCTTCAAGTCACGCTCCAGTTTTGTGACCCTACCCACACTGCAGGCCTACTACTCCATGCACCTGTTCCTACAGTTTAAGACCACATCACCCGATGGACTGATCCTCTACAACCGAGGAGACGGCAACGACTTCATCGTAGTGGAGCTGGTCAAGGGGTAAGAGATGGCTTCTTCTTCTAATTATGAATAATGCTCTAATTAAGTTGAAGTAAGTCATATTTAACTACGGTAATAGAATTTATGGAGAAAAATACCTTTAGCCTTTTACTGGTGATTATTTTATGGCTATACTATGCAATCCTGGGTGATAAACACAGACCAAACCCAAAATATAGGAATATCTTTTAAAGTCTTGGTTTGAAGGCTTAGCTTATTCTTTTGAAAGCTGATAGTAAAATAGGCTGCACCTTTAGGATGTTTAGGGGAAACTTCAGACCTTTTGCTTAATATCATAATATATATTTTATTGACATCTAAATGACATCTGGTGGCACTTGTTTCAGAAGTGCATGTTTTTCATTCTTACTGTTTAAAAGCTTTTGTTTTGGGGCCCAAATTGTTTAGATTGGTTGATTTGGCCCCTTTACAACTATCATGGCCCACAGCCCCGGTTTATCCTACATAGACTATGACAAGGGAAAAGGAAGAAAGGACCAAGGCTACCAAGGCTGTGGTGGCCTAGTGGTTAAGATACTGGACTATGGACTAGAAGGTCCGAGATTCAAATCCCACCTCTGCCACAGTTGGGTCCCTGAGCAAGGCCCTTAAGCCACAATTGCTTGGATTGTAAGGCTGCATTAATTAATTGTAAGTCGCTCTGTATAAGGACGTCTGCTAAATGACAAATGTAAATGTACTTAAAAAACAGAGATTTCTCAGTATTTGAACACAGGTCAAGACTGGACAGTTTAAACCAGGCATGTGTACAGGGTTTAGGGAGGGGGTTAGGAAAATTATTACAATACAACCTGCATGCCACTGTACTGGACGTTAGCTTATTGACCCCAAGCATTGTTTTCTTTCTCTTCATATCAATCATAGTTACATGCACTATGTCTCCGACTTGGGAAACGGCGCTCATCTTATTAAAGGCAATTCCAACACACCTCTCAATGACAACCACTGGCATAACGTGATGATCTCCCGCGACACCAACAACCTCCACACGGTTAAGATTGACACTAAAATCACCACGCAGACCACTACAGGGGCAAAGAACCTGGATCTAAAAGGTAAGGGCTATTGACTTGTACTCTGTTTTACTGCAGCTTGTGAAACAATTGAGTCTATTATACTTCAGGTCTGTAGATCTTGCCTAGGTTATCAAAAATCAACAATTATTGTAGTATTTATGGCCACCAGAGGGCAGCATGTCAGTGTGTGATCAATAGTGTAAATGAGTTCAATTCAATTCAATTATTAAAAGGCCAATCCCAAGTTGAGCAAGCCTAGGGCGACAGTGGAAAGGAAAAACTCCCTAAAATGGTAGGAAG
>JAVSBV010000024.1:2092569-2107684 GCA_033117975.1 Parotocinclus spilosoma | reverse complement strand
GGGTTGCTTTGTGTGTGTGTGTGTGTGTGTGTGTGTGTCTGTGTCTGTGTGTGTGTTTCTTTGTTTTTTTAAGTTTTTTGTAAACTTAAAATGCCTCTCTATATTTTAATACAGTTATTTTTCTCGGGCTCTTAGATGATCACTTTATTTATTTATCATCTTAATTCATGAACATGATCAGTCATGTTCATGATTGCTTATATTTTACTCTTAAAATAAATTCAAAAGTCAAATGTATTTATATAGCGTTTTTTAAATGGAGCATTGTCTCAAAGCAGATTTACAATATTATATTAAAAAACCAATACCAAATTGAGCAAGCCTAGGGCGACAGTGAAAAGGAAAAACTCCCTGAATGTAGAAAGAAGAAACCTTGGGAGGAACAAGACTCAAAGGGACCCATGCTCCTTGGGTAGCCTAGATGTTAATTGAGCATAAAAAATAGCATTACACAGCCATGTGAGCAGATGATATAAACAGAATGCATTTGTTACATTTTAATAATTCAGTAACTTTTATTGTTGTCTAATTTGTTTGCTACAAAACTTCACAAACCTTTCAGATGGTGGGCTGCCATTGCATGGTAGTTACCACGATGATCCAGATTTAATACAAAGACATACCCACTTGCCATATTAAAATGGTTTAATGCTGTAATGTAAGATGCACATTAAAATCAAACTGGTAAAAAGTCAGTTTTATCATGAAGTGCTGAACATCACTGCAGACACTACATTACCAGTAATGCTCCAGCATCCTTCCAAAAAGCTTGAGTGGTTAATGCCAGTCAGAGCCAGTTCCTTTTGGTTTTTCGCATGAAGGTATGGACTAAAGCAAATATTTAACAACCAGTCATGCTGCAGACATCATAGCGATAGCTCAAAGCTATGTTTTTGGCAACCGTTAAACATATAACCTATTGAAAGTACATATTATACCATTAACATGTAATCGGCGTTATTAAATTGACAAAAGAATCAATGACTTTAGCATAAACAAAATGAATACAGTTCATTAAAAAAGATCTTTACTGCTGATTTGTTCTTCATTTCTCATTCATGGCCCTCTTTAGTGTTAAATCACTTATTCTATTTAGTATTGATCAAGCATTTGTTGTGCACAGTTGTGCTTTTAACGGCGGATTGGCAAGCCAAGGGGTACATCTGTCCCCCTCTAAATTCTGTCTAGGCCTAGCTAGTCTATCTAGTCCAGAAACAGCTTTAAATAAATCGTCAAACAAACAGGTTTTTACGTGTTTACACAAGAGTTGTGATTATTTCTGTAATAGACGTAAAAGGGGCATTCAATAGAGACTAAACATGAAATCATGAAAAATTCTTATGTACACAAGTATGAAAGCTTATGAAAAAAAACACCCTGAACTGTAGCACCTTGTGTTCGATATTCGGCTGTGTGAGAGTGCTTCAGTATAGCACCGTGAATACTCATCATCTGTAATGCAATAACACAGTATGAACACAATCAAACCTAACTGTGTGTGTGTGTTAGCTTTGTGAGATATAAGTGGGGTCAGATGAAAATGCTTTCTGACACTTTCCCTGTGAAAACAAACGGCAACCAATGTGTATGCAAATCGGGTAATTATGTGAAAAGAGCAGCACTGTCAGCTCTGCTCGAGCACGTTTACGTCTCTTCCCGTAGATCATTGGCTGCGAGGGTACAGGAAATGTTTAATAAGTTAACTAGAAACCTAAGTATCATTTTCCTCTTACTTATCTGTAATGAATTCGATCCACTGTTCTGGATATTTAATAAAACGCTAATTAAGGTTTGAGGCCATCTAGTGGTTGAGCTGTGAATCACATCATATGATCTGTTGTGATAAGAATCTATACTTGTAAGGAAATAGATATTTACTGTATTTATATTATTGTGGGACATAGAAATTGAATATATTGATACCTTTTCTTGGATTAATATTTGCATATAGATCCTATAAACGTCCTTCTGGAATTAAGATCTGAATATGGATCCTTTAAAGTGTATATTGTTGCCTTGCAATTTCTGGACCCTAAAAAAATTATTCATCAAATATCTTTTAGTAATTGGTTTTAAATGTACTTTTTTTTTATAAGATTAATGTTTAATTGCAGATCCTATCAAGTGTACAGACGTGTCACATATCTATTTGGACAACCTCCATTTACGTTTACATATGTGATCCTTATTCTTAAGGTTATTAACTTACCCAACCTTATCCAATTATTTTATCAGATAGTAAAGAATTGAACCCGAAGTAAGAATGAGTCTGACTGATAATGCTCTTATTTCCATACATGCAGTACTGTGCAAATAAGATAAACCGTTTTACCGGTAGTATAATGACCACATAATTATTTCTCGTTTTTTTTTTTTAAATGCAGTAATAAAATACAGGACATGTGTATGCAGTGAAATCATAAAAACATCCTCTATAAGCTACAGGGGTAAGTATTTAATGTGCGCTCCCCTTACCCTTGAGCAATAGCAGCATCTGGCAGCTTCATCAGAACGCCAAGTTCTTATGTCCAAAGAAGCTTGAGCAGGAATAATCATGTTTTTGGAAGGGTAGCAGCCAAGCACTTTGTCAGAAGGGAAACAAGGTGCATCCAAGTTTGAACTTTATGAGTCCGAACATCGACAGTATGTTATGTGTTTTAATTATACCATTACTAAAACAACAAATGGAATGGTGGCCTAAAACCAAATGGAGCATCAGATTATGAAATAATTTTATTTCTTTAAATAATGTGGAGTTTTTTGTTTGTTTGTTTGTTTGTTTTGTTTATTCTGTTTTCTTATTCCTCCAATATATCCCCATGAAACAAATGCTTGATTTATGAATGTGAGAAAATGAAAATGCTTAATTTCTTTGTCATTGTAAATTTCCTTTATGTAATAGCCTAATTAAAGTAGAAACGTTAGATATTAAGTGATGAAATATGAATGCTGCTCTTTGCTGGTCCATTAGACTGGCGGTAAATCTTTTTGATGCATTGAGCTCTCTGTCTAATTACACTCAGACCAATAAAATATGGCTTATGGTTTGGTGTTTGGCGCATAAAAGTGGGATTCGTTCTATTAAGACAAAGTGTGCCTGAGTCTCAGTAAGAAACGTATGCAAATTGTTCTTGAAATGAAAAAATATACACATACAATCCATTCATGTATTTATGGTGGATCGAGAGTAACCTAAAATGACTCGTTGAGTGAAAGTGAGGATCTAAAAATGGTCGCTAATGGTTTACACCTCCCACTTCTTTTTTTGTGTCCTCTCTCTTTCCATGCTATACAGGAAAAAGGCAATATCAGAGTGGTGTTCAATGTGGGCACAGATGACATAAATATTGAAGAGACCTCAAAGTTTGTAAATGATGGAAAGTACCACATAGTTCGCTTTACAAGGAGTGGTGGTAATGCCACTTTGCAGGTGGACGATCTGCCAGTCATTGAGCGATACCCAACAGGTAAGTCCTCCTCCTCTTCCACACACACAAACACACACTCTTACCCCTAGACGTGCACAATATCAGTAATAAAGGCTGTCTGAGTCTGGACCAGAGTTTCAATCGCAGGGTTAAGGACAAAATGGCTTTGTCTGTGACTGTGCTTTCACTAAGTTCTGAAAAGGTAACCTTGCTCTCCTTTTCAAATGTCAGCACTGATGAGGGCTGGGGGGTGGGAAAGGGATGAGGGCGGGGGTTATAAGGCTGGAAATGTCAAAGAATAAGCTATCCAATTCACTAGCCTCCCATCCTCTTGAAAAGCCCTGACAAAAGCTTGACTACAGATCAGAGATGAGGAATAATCCCATTGCTCTCGTTTGTCAATCACAATGAAAAGGGAGCTGTTTGTTCTCGCACACAGTTTATGTCAAGCTCTTTCACAGATATCACTTCCATTATGCAGATTATTTTGAAAAGCAGGCCTTAAGCACATCCTCGATTATCCTTGTCCATGGTGAGGACTGGCGAGAGGAGTCATGGAGGAGTTATGACAGAATTGAATGCTCGGGCACCGTGATGGAATCGTAAATCAGAAAATGCATTTATATGTTTCAAAAATCAGTTAACTTGGAGCTGGGCAGTCATGTACGCTAGACCGTCCAAAGTCCAACGGTCAGGACGACAAGTGTTTGAGGGAGGAATGATCGGATGGGGCGGGGGGGCTTGTTAACTTATTTTTTTTGCCCATTCTTTTTATTGAAATTTGAACATCAAAGGATTAGTACAGAACAATGCAAACAGAATAGTAAACATAGGAAATAACACAAGTTGGTATTACAGCTTTTATTTACACTTTCACAGTCGAACCCCTTACACACACACATACATACACACACACACACACAAACAGTAAAAAAAAAAAAAAGGACTGTCAGAACGAGAAACCGTTTACGGGATTATAAAATGTCAAGCAACACATTTCAATCTTACTAAATAGTGAGGGGAAAAAAAGGAAGTAAACAGAGTTCCCCTATTGTGCCACCAAAGTGGTGAAAAAGAGTCAGTTCACTCCGGCTGGACCACATAGCTGCAAATTACAAAAAATGGGGCAGACCATGTTTTTTGTAAAAAACGAATGGAACCTGCCTTGAGATAACGAAGCTTTTCCAGATTAATATGCCTAATGACCTCCTGGAGCCAAAAGTTGTGAGTAGGGGGGGGACGCTTGTTTCCACTTAAAGAGGATAGCCCGTCTGGCTAACAAGGTCGTAAATGCCGCTACTCGCTGTTTTGCTGGTGGTGTACCATCCATCGGCACTACACCAAACAGTGCAGACAGGGGATTTGGTGACAATGGGCATGCCGCAGAGTGTTAAACACCTCCTTCCAAAAGGTTAAGAGACAAAACAAAAACATGTGGGCATGATCAGCAGGAAACTGATGGCACCGAGGGCATGAATCCACTTTGTCAGGAAACATCTTTGCAAGTTTAGCATTGGTCAGATGGAGTCGATGTAGGACTTTAAATTGTCTAACACAAATGGAAGAAGTGTGTACCAGAGAAAGATCTTTTAACCATTGGTCGTCGGGAATAGTGATGCCTAGACCTTGCTCCCATGCTTGTCTAAGGGGTAGAGTAGGATCGGTCACGGGCTGGTGGATCAGCTTGTATATGGATGATATTAAGCCCTTGGTATTAATATTCAGCTTTAAGATGGGGTCGAAATGGGATTTTGGAGGTATATTGGGGAAGTTGGAAAAACAATGCTGTATAAAATGACGAACCTGAAAAAATCGAAAAAGGTGGTTTGGGGATAAACTATACTTACCAATGTCTTCTATAGGTAAAAGCCTGTAGAATATCCTGTAGTATATATGCTATATCCTTGGTGTATGTGGTCAAATGGTAAAAATGATACCTTTTAAGAACATCTTGGTTTACATATTTTAAGCAACTCATGTCACTATTTGCACTTTCCTTGAATTTCATTCATTTTTAATGGACAGTTAAATCAAATTTAACCCATCAGACATGAAAAGTCAGATCAGCTTCTTTAGAAGACTTGCATGTCTTTTTAAACTCATTTATTTCTTAGGAACGGTTAGATTTGGTCTGAACACCACCCAGAAATTTGCCTAAAATCCAATTAAACCAATTATCGTGGTATTTACAGTACTGTACAAACTGCCTTAGATTATAGAAATAGATATGCCATTGTTTTATGGTATAATGACCATATATAATGATTTATTAGCATTATCAAACTATTGGAAATAAAACAATCTAATGATAGCCTTTGCATTGTCTGGATGAAGTCATAATACCTTATTCCGGTGTGATGCCTGAAATCATGTATGGACCATAGTACCATATGGTTAAAAATAGGCCAGAACAGAATAGGAGAGTGAGAAATGATACATTCCAACTAATGTCCATGCATACATGAAAATTAAATGATGTGAATAAACCATATGTTCTGGTAACTACATAAGTCTTAACTGTTCAGATTCGCTTCCCAGGACATTTGTTGATGACTTACTTTTGTCCAGGGAGCTTATTAACCCTGAGAGGTCACCTCACATATTTAAACTATGTCCTAAGTACATTCATTATTCTAATTCTAAGCAACGTAACTAACATTATTCACGACTAGTGGCTTCAAAGTTCATTGAGTTATGTGATCAGTGTTGTTAGACAACGGTGCCAGATAGAAAAACAGTGTTACTCCCTTTAAAGGTGTAGTATACTATATATGGGCATTTGAATAATCACCTTGATCAACCGGTCTGGCATACGCCTTGTAGACATTGCTGGTCACTGGTTTTATCTATTATGTAACACCACCCTGCTGGCTAGGCAGGCAGGCCCTCGAGTGACCGAACGACCTAACACACGTGTCTTTGGACTGTGGGAGGAAACCGGAGTACTGGGAGTAAACCATTGCAGACACAAAGAGGACATGCAGACTCCACAGAGAAAGGACCCAGGCCACGCCACCCTGGGACTGAACCCAGGACCTTCTTGCTGTGAGGTAGCGGTGCTACACACCGAGCCACCGTGCTGCCCTTTTGAATAATAATACCTTTAAAAGACTGGTAACTTTAAGGGCAAAACCACTTCACCTTGATTGTTTTGTCACTTTAGAGTTATGTTAGAAAGCACTTTCAATAAGATTTGCCTGCAAAATGATTAAAGACAAGCCAGTCTAAGTTTCTGCTCCATAATGCATAATATTAGATCAAAAAATATCAGTGATTCATATTCAAGGAGACTTATTTGAATATATTTTAAGAATAAATCACAAGATTATTGTACTCAAAATGCCTGCTTCAGTCAGGGTTCTGCCCAGTTCCGTTCTCATATCCAGTGTTCATGTGAGGGAAAAAAAAGCTAAAATATTCAGCAATCCATGGACACATTGCAAGAACTACTGCATGTAGACTTAACCAAGAGAAAAGGCTTGCTCAAATTTACATCATCCAGCACAGGTTTGTGAGGACTTTAAGGACTCTGCTTGTCAGTCACAAGCACTAAAATGTATAAGGTGCAATTCACAAAGCACAAAAGACGAAGAAGAGCTGTTAAAAAAGGTTTATTCCACGTTCTCCAGGTCTTTTATTGTTGAATATAAACAAACTCGACTGAAATGCCTGAAGCAGCTGTCAGTCAGAGCCAAAGACAATCACAGATCAGGCTCACGTGGATCTGTTCCGAAGTGATGAGCTGCGGGAATTTGTTTCTGAATGCTAATCAACGCAATTTCAGAGATGGCAGGAGCAAAACTTTCCTCCAGGTGAAAAAAGAAGGATTCCGTTTAATCAGAGCCTAACTAACACTGCCATGCCAAAGCTGATAAACCAAACTGAGTTTGAATTAACAGCAAGCCTCACTATTCTCTTCAATGAGCGGATTTTTTTCTGGACATTTATTCTGACATAATCATTCATATAAAGCCAGAGGATGAACTGATTAGAAGTATTTCAGACCATAATAAGTAATATCACAAACATAAAGACTGTATTAATCATATGTGGCTTCTTAACAAGAATCTATTATTAATTAATGAGCTTTTGCTGGAGTATTAGCGTCTATGACCAAGGTGTTAGTGACCTATATGTCAGGCTCAGCTAACTGATTGATGTATCTCATAAAGCCTCTGGCTACGGTAGTAGAGCTTTTAATTAACAAGTATCCATTAAATGAGAGTCCAAATCAGATTTAAGATAAAAAATATGCACCCATGTTTTATAAGCTGACTTAAGTGGAACATATAAAGACATAAAATAAGTTAGCAAACCACCTCAGGCATTGTTATGAGCAGTCTGCCTCTCCCTCGCCTTTCTTCTTAGGCTTCAATTGTAGTGGAGTTTGTGGCAGCATGCAGAGAAGGGAATGAGGCTCTCCCAGTCAGTCCTGAAACATGAACAGTGCCAATATTTGTACAGAAAGGATATGTGTTTAAAGTGAATTGTAAACAGGCTGAAATAGTACTGCATATTAGATTATAAAATGGCATTTTTATATGTACAGAAATAAACACATAAACACATACAGTATCTATATGTAGTAGGTATGTATACAGATATAATGTGTGTGTGTATATATATATATATATATATATATATACACACTGTACTCAAAATTGTCCAGGTCAAATATACCAAACTGCGAAAGTATTAGAATGGCAGTAGATTTGTTTTATATATGTATATACCTTTGCCAAACAAATCTAACGGTGGCCTAAGACTTGTGCACAGTTTGGTATATTAGAACTGGACAATTTAACGTACAATTTAAAGTATGTAATCCTCCCATGCACTTGGGTGTCACAGTGGCAATTCTGTAACCCTGCACCATAGTGAACCAGACTTCTGAGTTCTGGTGGTGCCACAGTTGGTCGTGCCTGAAGAAGGAGGTCACTTGGAGGATCATCACCGCAGGTGCAAAAGTGACCCTAGGATTTATTGCCTTCCTATGATAGACTCACTATTTCTATATAATGTACAGCTTTTGCAGAGAAATCTAAAATTTCTTCCTGATGGCTGGTGTATTAGGATTGATCTAATTTAATGTATAAAACCAATGTTAATTTGACTATTTATTTGTGTTACTGGTTTGCATACATTTGTTAGACCACAGAAGCTTCATTATGTGTATTTTTAGCTTGGAGTAAAGAACAATAATTTGAATAGTTTTTAAAAACTACTATTGACTATATGACTATTATCAGTGTGGACGCTGGAGTTTGAGTCTCAGCAAAACCTCTAGCATGGCCGTGTTCGCCGATGGCAAATTGGCCACCTCTGAAGGAGGCAAGGCTGTAAAGGGATTCTCTCCCTGCCATGCCCCAGAGACCAATCCAGGTCCCAGCAAAGATGGGGAACTGTGATGGCTTGACGACAAAGCAGAGGATTGTTAACCAGAAGGTTTAAAAGCATGACCCTTAACTTGCAATCACTGTTATATACTGTTGTGGATAATGGTCTCTGCTAAATGTCATTAGTAGCATGCTTCACATTTAAATAGGTACTGGACTTAGAACCAGACAGTCCAGTTTTTAAGACTCCTCCATTGCTTGCTGACATTCTGTTTTGAATTGGCCATATTCAAATTTAGGGTGACAATTGAAGGGGTAAAAACAATCATGTTAGCTGTGCTGCTTGGAATAATATAATGTAGTTATTTCCTAGTGACCTCTTGGGGCCAGACATGACCTCTTAGAGTTAATGTAGCAGATATTACAAGAAAAAATACACAAGTGTCTATAGATCAACTGACACCAACAAAAAAGTGACATCTTAATAATATAAAGCTTTGTTCCATATGTTTAACAGAATCTTTCTTTCACAGCTCACTTTCTTCTCCTGCGACTCAAGCCTGTAGGCACAGGTCACGCTCAAATCCTGTCTCAGACGGTCTAATGGCGTGTCTGAGCAGCAAGTCATGCTGGGCGCTGGATATAGAATTATAAACACCAAAGAGAAACCCAGACATGCTCGTGTTTTTTGAATCATATCACAGTTTTGTTTAGATTCACTGGGCGGACTTCTAAATTATATATCTGCAGGAAATGTGGCACACAGAAACAGACTTTCATTTGATTGACAAATAAGTTAGTGACTCTGGGATTAAAACATGGGCAGTATTTAGGCTTTTTCTCTGACCTGGTTTCCTCACAGACTATAGGAGTAGCAATTACGAGCTGGCTGTGATGAAGGTGGAGTAAATGCGTACTGTTTTACATTCCTGAGCATAATGCATTGTTGAATGTGAAAAGCTGGTGTAGCGTAAATATATCCTCATGTAATAGCAACTCATTCCCAGGTCACAATGCAGCCATTTCAAGCTTATTGTTAAAGGATTTTGGATTAGTATAAGATTTATTGCAATGATTAATCTCTCAGCACTAAGCTTTTGTCAATGCCTTCTTCAATCCTAATGTTCCAGATATATGTTCTGGTGAAAACTGACTGATAACATTTTCATTGTTTTACTTCCGATTGTTTTCCTGTTGCCTACATTTTGAAGTGATTTTGCTGATATTATGCTGTCCTTAAGTGTGTTGTGTTTTTTTTTTTTAATCAGCCTGAGATTTTAGCTTAACGTAAATGGATGAAAATCTTTTCTTTCAGACAGAAGTTGTGTTACTAAAATCTAATTTGCTAGCCAAACGTTTGTACAATATGTAGTTTAAAATGAGCAGTGTATAACTAGATATAAAAGCTTTTAAACTGATTATTACTTTGTTAATGTATTTTGTAAATGGTTGAGATGGTATTTAAACTTTTGACTTTTGGTTGTTTTTGGATAACCCTAGGAGAGTAGGTGAATATTTAACTTATTGCAGATTATAATGTAGGTTTAATTTGTTGGATTAAATAATAAAAGTTAATGGACAGTTTGCTAAGCTTTATCAGTGTATGTAATGTATGTAATCTTGATGTGCTAAATCTTTAAACAAACCAAACCAGACAGTTTGTTTACTGTAGGTTTTAATCTTTCACCTTACGGATTTTAACAATGAAATGTCTCTTTAAACTTTAAAGGCAACATTGATAACGAACGCCTGGCGATTGCTAGACAGCGAATCCCATATCGGCTTGGTCGAGTAGTTGACGATTGGCTACTCGACAAAGGTAAAAACATTGATTAAAACTTTAAATAAAAGATAATTTCATCATAAGCAAGTGATTTACTGCATAAACAATAAACCATCTAAAACATAAATCCCCTGTTTAACAAAGTTTAAAACTTTAAACCAATGTAGTTGGTAAGATTTGCATTGTACAGTAGAGTAATGTGTGTTCATACTGCATATGTAATCAGTTTTACTGGTAATGACAGGTTAAAGGGACTGGTAATATACTGATAATAAAGTTAGCTCGATTATTTAAACGATATATGTATTCCTATGTGATTAAACTACTTAAATAATGTTTTCAAATGTAATCTAATTCAACTGTTAAAGTACTGTTTTACTTGTTTCGATCCATAGTGATTACAATGATGTTTAATTATTTATATCTATATTTTATTTCTATGCTAAACACATTGCTTTTGGAAACTGCTTAAGTGCAGAGATTAATAATCAAAGCAAATGCATCTTAAATAGTTTCAATGATTATTGGCATCAGATATGAAGTCCCTTTAACAAGCAAATTAAACCCATAAGAAGGAAAAGACCTCTGAGTGCATGCTGTAATGTGTGTAATAAATGGAAATGTTTGGAGTGATTGATTCTTAACTTTTGTTATTTGTTGTTGGTTTTTTTTTTCTTTAATGAAATTAAATCATCATCATGACGATTGAGTTATGTGTCATGTAGTTGTAAATCCATCACGCATAAGCCTTATTTTATTCAAATTAATTTCAATTACCACTGCTCTTGCTGAAAGGCAATCTCATCAGCGGCACAGTCCTGCTCATGATCTGTGAAAGCAAGTCATTTCCATTCCTAATTTACAGCTTCTGATTCTTACTTTCACAAACACAGGGTGTACCTTTGACCACCCGAGCAGCGTTTGATTGTCCTTTTAGCAAGGCTCCACTGATTCCTTAGGAGCCAGTTTTTATTTCATCGTCTCCATTCTGTTGCATTGTCTACAGCAGCCCATTAAATTTGAGCCGATAAATTACTGGTGTTCTTGGCCTTAGAGTAATTTATTGCTTCCATGCTTCCTCAGGGAGAATAAGGACAATATGTTGTGTGCTTCACTGTCAGAGCTTCTATCATCCCTCCTTGTGCATGAGTGTGTGAGATAGTATGGGTACATGTGTGTTTGTGTGTGTGTGTGTGTGTGTGTGTGTGTGTGTGTATGTGCGTTTGCAGTATGAGTTCATGAACACTCCCGTATCTGTGTAACGTTGTCCGTTGGCAGGTCGGCAGCTCACCATCTTCAACAGCCAGACTACCATATAGATCGGTGGCCGGGAACGAGGCAGTCGGCCGTTTCAGGGCAAGATGTCAGGCCTCTACTACGATGGCCTCAAAGTGCTCAACATGGCTGCCGAAGGTGAACCCAACGTGCGCGTGGAGGGTAGCGCCCGCCTAGTTGGTGATTTGCCCTCCTCGTCCATCACGCCCCAGTCTAGTGCCTCTGCCACTGGTAACCGTTCGGAAGCCTCGCCCTCACTGACTGACACCATCACCACCACCACGGCATCCAACCGGCAGGGCAAGCAGACCACTACGTCACAGGTCAGTCGGCTTCTGCACAGTATTCATAGTGCTGAGATTTCATAGCAAGTTGGTGATCTATGGTGACTGGAGACGCATCTCTGTAACCAAATTGGCATGGTGGGTAGAGCGCTGCTTTCCAGTGCTGAACCACCTTAGTTTGTACCTCACCTATGGAAAGGTGAGGTCTGTCTGTTGCATCTCATGTTCCTGGCACTGTAATAAAGTTGAGATTTGTTCCACCAACAGTCCAGTTATTTTTTGGTATCATCAAGGACATGTGGTGGATTGGTGCTGGAAGTTCGTATTGAACTCTGTATGGTCTCATTGTGTAGCCATCAGATCAAGTCAAATTCGAACCTACACTATATTGCCAAAAGTATTTGCTTACCTGACTTGACTCACATATGAGCTTAAGTGACACCCCGTTCCTAATTCATAGCATTCAATATGACATTGGTCCACCCTTTGCAGCCAGAATAGCTTCAACTCTTCTGGGAAGGCTGTCCACAAGGTTTAGGAGTGTGTTTATGGGGATTTCTTGCACAGTCATGTTGGAAGAGGAAGGGGCCAGCTCCAAACTGTTCCCACAAAGTTGAGAGCATGGAATTGTCCAACATGTCTTGGTATGCTAAAGCATTCAGTTCAGGTTTGAATGCAACTGCTCAACCATGAAAACCCATTCCATGAAGCTCTCTGCACCCCGCTCTTATGCTAATCTGAAGGCCACATGAGTTGCTGTTGTTCTCAAACAGTTCCATTTTTTTTCTAATACAACTGACAGTTGACTATGTAATATTTAGGAGCGAGGAAATTTCACGACTGGATTTGTTGCACAGGTGGCATCCTATCACAGTTCCACAATGGAATTGACTGAGCTCCTGAGAGCGACCCATTCTTTCACAAATGTTTATATAAACAGTCTGCATGCCTAGGTGCTTAATTGTATACACCTGTGGCCATGGAAGTGATTGGAACACCTGAGTCAGATCATTTGGATGGGTAAGGAAATACTTTTGGCAATATAGTGTATTTCTATAAACCTTTATACTACAGAACATTGTCTCAAAGCAGCTTTACAATTATCTAGGTACACAACCTCAAATTGAGCAAGCCAAGAGTGACAGTGGCAAGGAAAACTCCTACATGGACTGTGGTAGCCTAGCGGTTATGGTACTGGCCTCTGGACCAGAAGATCCTGGCTTCAAATCCCACCTCTGCCAAGTTGCCACAGTTGGGTCTTCGAGCAAGGCCCTTAACCCACAATTGCTTGGATTGTAAGACAGTATAAGTTGTAAGTCGCTCTGGATAAGGGCGTTATAAGAAATAAACCAGTCCATCACAGGATCCCATAAACAAACCATGAGACCTTTGTAGTTATTTAAACCCAGGCTCTAAGGCATGCTGCTCCATCATCTTGTAATTACTGTATGTGATACAGAAACACACAGACTTTCATGTGATTGACAAATAACATGTTAAAATACTCTGGAGTAAATACTGCAGATGGTAATTGTACATTTCTATGACTTGAATTGACTTCCACCCCCATTTTCTTGACAGACTATAGGAGTAGCAATTATGAGCTCGCTGCTATGGAAGTGAAGTAAATGTTTTCTTCTGATCTGAAATCTAAAAGCAAAACCTAACAATCTCTCACGCTGGTGTAGCATGCAGATATTATGTAAATGCAATTCATTCACTGGTCACCATGCGGCTTTCTGATTTTTGTCACAGTTTACTACACATAGCGGGGAATATTAGATATTACAGTGCCAGGGTTCCATAAAACACCTTAAGTACAAAGCCTAAGTGAAGACTTTTTTTTTTACTCAAAGGAATAATTTAAGGGTTGTGCATAAAATCACTTTGATGTTTCACTTAACTAAGATAAAACAGTAAGATATTTACAACTACTAATTTACTAATACTCCCTTAAAAAATGTGTCTCTCAAACTAGTGAGCCACCTATGCAGATAATGACTAGTACGATATAAGGCCTTTTATAAGACTAGTACGATATAAGGCCTTTTCACACCAAGTCTGATTTTACGAACGAAAAAAATGCACGTCAATTTTTGAACAAGAACGAACGTATATTAATGCCGTCCTTCACACTGGTCTGCGCTGGTGCGTAACACTTTTATTCAAAATCTGTTCTAGTTTCTGTGTTTAGTCTAATAAGTTAGAATCAGGCTGTCCAATCAGATCTCGGTTGTCAGGCAGAACAGCTCAGCCTGCTAATAGCAGAGCACAAGAGCTTGTATGACATGCAACTTGCTAACTATAAAAACATGGAAAGTATCTGGTGGAATATAAAAGCCCTGGAATGATTTTTTAATCCATAAAAATCATATTCGGAAAAAAAAAACACCTGTGGGTGGCATTCCAATAGGATTACATTGAAATAAGACAATTATTGAGACCCTGTAGTTAGAGAGCGATTGCGTTATGGCTTGTGCCTGCCCACTGGATGACCATGGCTAAAATGTTATTTTTTGTGGAATCCATATACAACAGCAAAGAGCATTGGACTTACTTTTGTAGCCACTTGTAGCTGCACTGCCCTCACCCAGAATGTTTCCAAAAGGTTTGCATTCGTCGCATTATGGGATTGCCTTAGCTGCCATGGAAACCTAACATTCGGCCAAAGTAAGGTGTCTGAGTAGACAGCGTTTTTAAGGTATCTAAGAATTGGAACAGCCTGCTTGCCAGGAGCACGCATAGCATTTTGTAAAATGACTATGTAGGCAGCTCACGAGATTTTGAGACGTACTCAAAGTGATTGGGTTTGATTGATGTGGTCCTGCTTTGGCCTTCCATTCTTCAGAGAGCATTGTGGGGTCAACAGTAGATCAGACAATGAGTGTATGCTGAAATCAAGTGTAGAAATGGAGCTAGATAAGAAGAAAGGGCTCTCTCTCTCTCTCTTTCTCTCTCTCTCTCTCTCTCTCTCTCTCTCTCTCTCTCTCTCTCTCTCTCTCTCTCTCT
>JAVSBV010000024.1:2082194-2092469 GCA_033117975.1 Parotocinclus spilosoma | reverse complement strand
CCTTCAATTGCAACCAGTCGTCTTGTCCCTGCAGCTGAAAAACACCCCCATAGCATGATGCTGCCACCACCATGTTTTACTGTCGGGATTGTATAGGGCAGGTGATGAGCAGTGCCTGGTTTTCTCCATACACACCGCTTAGAATTAACGCCCATAAAGTTAAATCTTCATCTCATCAGAGCAGAGAATCTTATTTCTTATTATCTTATTATAATCTGAGAGTCTTTCATGTGTTTTAGGCAAAGTCTATGCGGGCTTTCATAGGTCTTGCACTGAGGAGAGGCTTCTGTCTGTCCACTCTGCCATAAAGCCCCGACTGGTGGAGGCTGCAGTGATAGTTGACTTTGTGGAACTTTCTGCCATCTCCCTACTGCGTCTCTGGAGCTCAGTCACAGTAATCTTTGGGTTCTTCTTTACCTCTCTCATCAAGGCTCTTCTCCAGCGATTGCTCAGTTTGGCTGGACAGACAGGTCTAGGAAGAGTTCTGGTCGTCCCAAACTTCTTCCATTTAAGGATTATGGAGGCCACTGTGCTCGTATCAACCATGAGTTCTGCAGAATATTTTTTGTTACCTTGCCACAATTCTGTCTCTGAGCTCCTTGGGCATTTCCTTCGACCTCATGATTCTCATTTGCATTTGCATGCAATGTGAGCTGTGAGATCTTATATAGACAGGTGTGTGCCTTTCCTAATCAAGTCCAATTAGTTCAATTAAACACAGCTGGGCTCCAGCTGTGGAGTAGAACCATCTCAAGAAGAATAAGAAATGGACAGCTTGTGAGTTAAATATGAGTCACAGCAAAGGGGCTGAATACTTATGACCATGTGATATTTAAGTTTTTATTTTTTAATACATTTTTAATACATTTGCATGCTGAGTGTACATTAATGAGAAATAAAATGAACTTTTTTGATTTTAGCAAATGGCTCCAATGAAACAAAGATTGAAAAATGTAAAGGGGTCTGAATACTTTCCATTTTAAGCGCCTTTCCAGATGATCCACTTTTGTAATTTAACTGACTTGTAAATGATGCATTACCATGTACAGAAATTTGTTAAGTTTATTCCCTGAGGAAGTTGTGTTAATTTCCTTCCATTTAGAAAACCAGTGAAATGTGTAATTTGGCCAGTGCTGCCCAGACATTTGCATTAGACTTTAAGCCATCATAGCGTGCTATGAAACCAAACACAGATAGCCCAGTAAGCCCTTTTTAATAGGAAAGCTGTCGGTTATGTTTAATTACTGGGTAAAGACACAATCAGGAGTTTTTTAAAAAATATGTTCAGCTATACTGCCTTGTGCAGTGATTTTAAATAGATGAGGTACATGTCTTCCCGTTGACCTACAGTATACATTTATTGATATCTAAACAGGCTGTACTTATCTCATGGCGCTTCGCTCTCTAGTAACTTTTAAAACTACTTTTCAAATGCACTTCATCATCTCCCACACTCCATGAACCCTGCAGTGCTGATGAGAGGTCAGCCATCATCCAATGTGGAACAGATCTCTAGAGAAACCCACGAATATGTGATCAGACTCAAACAACTTTCTGTTTCGTGCTTGTTCACTTTCATCGTCTCGTACATTTTGCCAGATAAATATCAGTTATAACTCTTGGTTATGACTCCTTAAAATAAATTGCTTGGTTTTACTAAAAGCTTTATCAGCTTCTATAAGAGACATTTCAGCATTTGTGAACATTACCTTAAAGCTTCTGTCTCTTATTTACATGATTTTATGAACTGCACTTCTGCCACATGATTGGCTGATTAGATTATTGTATGATTGATTGCAACCTCAAATCAGAAAAAAAGTTGGAAGAGTATGGAAAATGCATATTAGGAAATATGCAATGTTTCCTATAATTACTTGAAGTTTTATTTAATTACAGACAGTATGAACCTGAAATATTTCATGTTTGATCTGGTCAACTTTATTTCATTTCAAGCTTACAACACATTCCAAAGAATGTTGGAACGGTAAAGCATTTACCGCTTTGTAATGTTGCCATTCCTTTGCACAACATCATTGTTATTGTTGTTACATTTTTCATTTTTAAATTCTTCTTACATTTCCCATTAAGGACAGGTCAGGGCTGCAGGCAGGCCAGTTCAGGTTCAGTTCTTGTTGAAGATAGCATGGGTGGCCCTGGAAAAGTTGTTGTGTGGAAGCAGCATATATTGCTCTAAAATCTCACTGTACTTTACCGCATTAATTCTGCCATCACAGTGTGGTGTAAATGATCTTTGTCAAGGGTTCTGACATAACCCCATACTTTTAGTCTTTGGTCCGGAACACACAGTGTCCATTTCTTCCAAAAGAGATCTGGAACATTTATTTGTCTGAACACACTACACATTTCCACTGTATGATGGTCCCTCTCAGATCCTTTTGAAAGCAGAAAAGGCAGCATATCTGGACATGGTTAACATGTTTTTTCTTTTTTGCACAGTAATGTTTTAAGTAATGTTTGTGACTGTAACTCTGAATAGTGCTTGACAAAGATTTGTCCTTGCCCATGTGGTTACATCAGCTATTGTTAAATGGCAGTTATTTATACAGTGCCTTCTGACGGATCAGAGATGACGAGTGTTCAGGTTAAGGTTGTGCCTTTGCCCTTTATGCACTGAAATTCTTCCAGATTCCTTGAATCCTTTAATGATATGTACTGTAGAGAAATATGCAAATATCTTCCAATTTTTCTTGGAAGTTTGAATTCCCTTTGTAAATCAGGGAGCACATATACAACACAACCCCATTAATGCATAGGATGCCTTATACGGTGTACATTTTCTGGGGGTCTGGAACATAATACTTTAATTTATAATACTTTTTGTGAGAAAAATTCATCTGCATCTGTATATATATATATATATATATATATATATATGCTACATATAAATCTCCTCCATCTCACCTATCATGAATGCAGCTGTTTGTACAAAATCATGATTACGTTCACCTGTTAGAAATCATTTTTTAAAATCTCATTACTACATTTTGGAATGTGTTGCAGGCCTGAATGTAGTTTAAGATATATACTCACTATTCTGTTTAGTAAACACAGATCATTTTTACAATAGGGTGGATCCTTAATATATAAAATAGATTGAAAATATCCTTCAGCATCCTGCATTAATACAAAAGAGTAAAAGTCCATAAAACACAATGCACTCAGCTGGATTGAGTTGTATGTTTGAAAAAGACACACATAAAGAAGTGTTCCCAAAGGAAGACCACACTTGCATTAAAATGCACTGCACAGATCCAGAACTTGCAGCTTTCTCTTTCTCTATGCAATTCTCAAATGGATCGTCTTTTTTCACACCCAAAGCACATTATATTTCAACATATCTCTCTTTTCATGGCTCTGCAGGAATTATCAGGCAGCAGAAGCGTGTTTATTCTGGTCTAATGGGATGGCGTGTTATATCGAAGGTGTCAGGCTACAGTCTGAGCTTTAAATAATGTCTGCACGCACACTGAATGAGCTATATGTTTCAGATCTGAGATATGAGCAGAGAGTGGCTGAGAGCTACTCTATCAGGGAGGTTGGTGTATAGGCTCATGTCTATATATAAAGCAGATGTGTGTTATAGATTATAGATGTTTCCTGGCTTGTAGGCTTACTAAAGCATTTATTCTCTTACATAAATGTTTTTAATGTATGCAGGGTCCCAGTGACTCGTGACTGTCACCTATGTTTATTTGTCTGTCCCAGGCAGTTTCATCTCATTGCATCATGAGAACAAAGCTGAGAATAACACACGTTTGTGTGTAAACCCTTTAACCTGTCAGAGTAAATGGCTTGAAGTCCAGTACTTCCCAGACCTTAGGGTTTATTTTCACATACTGACAAAGTAAGCCAATTAAAAGTGGTGTTGCGTTTGAAATGGAAGAAAATGGGTAAGTGATAATTGCATCTCTCTTTTTTTCTCTCTCTCTCTCTCTCTCTCTCTCTCTCTCTCTCTGTTTTTCTCTCTCTCACTCTCTCTCACTCTCTCTCACTCTCTCACTGTCTTGCTCTGTCTCAGTCTCTCCGTCTCTCTCTGTTTCTCTCTCTCTCTCACTCTCTCTCTCTCTCTCACTCTCTCCCTGTCTTGCTCTGTCTCAGTCTCTCCGTCTTTCTCTCTGTGTTTCTCTCTCTCTCTCTTGCATCCCATCGCATTGGTTTTTTTTTTAGCTTTTTCCATTATACAGAACTGTGTTGTTTCAGTTAGGTATTTTATCTGCTTGTTAACATGACTTCTGGGTTAAATGCCTAATGGTCCTTGAGTTAAAGCCAGAGTAGGGATAAATGTGGCTACTTGTGAACCTGATTGCTCAGTTATAAAAGCAGCAAATGAGAAATACTTTAAAATTAAGTATTTATATATATATATATATATACTGTATATATATATATATATATATATATATATATAGTTTTTAAATACACATTTTTCACATTTTTAACACATTCTGATAAAAATAAGCTTGCTCTGCTTAGACTATACACAAAACTACAGACTATATTAAACTCATGTAACTAATGATGGAACTTTTCCCCCTTGTAAATCAGGGAGCACCTGTGCAATACGAGCTTATTTAAAAATTAGAACTGTACTCACCGTTTTTCTGTCCTCGGCAAACCTTCTGGAACAAATTAACGAGGAGAACCGAGGTATCACTGTTTAAATTTTTTTTTCATGTTTTAACAAGGCTTGTCTGGGGTTGCTGAGGTACAGCACATATCCTAGAGAATGCAGGTCCCTGTAGGTTCACCTCACAAATTTGGATGTTTTTGACATTTATGTTGTTTGCCTTGAACCATGCCGAGCCATGAAACACTGATGATACATAGTTATGCTACATACAGGGTCTTTGATCTATTCTTTGATCATAGGGAATTTATTTTTACATCAATGAGATACCCTGACATATGGTCTTAGTCTTTGTATGGCTTTGGTTCTATTCTTCTGAGTTCTATAATATTCATAATTCATGGTGGCACTCTATTGTATTATGTGAAGTCTTCAGTCTTGCGACCAAATTAAGGCCCTTGAGAGGATTTATCATTCACAAACTACTGAGATAAAAGTGTGTTCATGTGTGTGATTGTCTTTGCTTGTGAAGATTCCCTTGATACAATGTGAAGTCTCAGGTAAAGGCTGTGTATTTTGTTTTATGGTGGTTAATATTGCTAGGGGATAAGAACAGTCCCACATGGAGAAAGATATTGCAATAAAGAAAGAGAGAGAAAAAAAAATTCCTACTGCAGTGTGCCATCTATGTGTTGTGTAACGCTGCGTGCAGGCTGATATCTCTGCTATAAAACATGTAGTTTAGGGTATATTATAATGTTTAATGCAAGCCTACTGGGTGTACCCCTGTGACAGTGCACAGGCTATCACATAAAGCATAAAACACATTTTATAAACCGTTTAAAACACCGTCTCCAACCAAGACTTGGCAAACCCTTAGTAACCTCAGTCTCAGCGGGATTCCTCATTGGCCGAACGTAGTCAGGTGGTCCAGGCAGCCCGCACTCAGTCTCGCAATCTTTTTCCGTCTCTCTCTCACCCCTTCTCTCTGTATATTTCACTCTCTCGTTTTCTCCCTTCTCTTGCTCCACTTGCCTCCCTCACTTGCGCTGGCTCCTGCTCACTCGCTCGCTCTCATGCTCTGTAGAAGGCACTGATAGGCTGTCCTGATGCGCAGACAATTTATCTTCCTCATCTCCCTACCAGAGTAGGACATCTCCAGGCATCATTATTGATCTCACAGAGCGGACCGTAAATACCTTATGCTTTAGGATCAGAGAAAAAAAGACACAGAAAGCAAAGCCAGGACAGGCTGTCTCACCTTAAGAAAAAAAAATCAAGGCATCAACTGTTTTAAAGAAGCAGGCAGAGTAGCCAGGCTGCTATGGATGCGAGATGGCATTGTTCCTCGTCCCAGGTAGTTTCTCTTTCTACCAGTCGTTCGCCGTCTTCGCATGCAGAGGTTTTATTGTTCTCATGTTCATGCATTGGAAAGGAGCATGCACCTTTTGTCTGCGCAGACCTGTGCAAAGAGAAAGAAAGTTGCAGTGTTTTGCCAAGAACCAACAAATGATGTCTGGGTTCATTGTGAGTTTGCATTCTCAAGGCATGCATTGCTTTCCACATGCTTTTACTCCAGCTTTCTTCAGTGCATGCCGTTATCTGCAGCCACCTCTTTTTTAATCACAGACCACTTTAACTGGACTCAAGAAGGCTGTGTTTCCAGTGAGTTAATAGTACAACATCTGAAGACTCTTTGTTTTTAAGGAAGCCACCATCAGCATCGGTGCAGGAGTTTGTTGGGAATGGAGTGTAAACAGAGTCTTTTTGTACATGGCTCTTTACATCCATAATCAAGCCTCCTGCAGTGCATGCTGCTATTTGCAGTTAATCCGGCTCTACTTTGTATATTCTAGACCCTTTTGTTTGGGCTGTGATTCCAGTAACAAGAAGCAAGTCCCGCATACCTGTGTTTCATTAGTAAAACTTTATCATCATGGGAGCAGTTTGTACTGTAGGAATGCAATGCTAACAAACTTCTATCAGTACGTTGCTCACCAAGGAGTGGCAGTGTCGGGGGGTTGGGGGAGGTTGGGGCAGTGCCCTTCCAACAAGCTTGGCCTTTGTATATTAAAGAATCCAACAAACTAAAGCAAACGCATCACATTTAACATCACTCAAGTTTCAATGGCTAACCCCTTTACTCTTTACTCTGTTACTCATTACTCTACTATTACTCAGGTATCCTTTAGTCCAAATGATGCAGGAGCATCTGTGAATGAGTAACAATAGTGGTTGGAGAGCTAATAGTTTTGAAAATGAATGGTTAGTGAGATTAGAGTTCATTTTATGACTATTCCTTTCACTGAGAGCCTCATCTCCAGTGTTTCTCTTTTCTGATTAGTCCACAACGCACGTAAAACCAGATTTTCCAGATTTTTCAGATTTCAATGTATTTCTGCTAATGGTCTAAGTGATCTATATTTGTTTGGTTCTGATCCAATACCAGTGCACAATTGCTGCTTCTGATACAGTAATAATTTGATTATTATTGTTAATAATGTTTAATGTGTTTAAGGATACAAAAACATGCCGCCTTGTTTATTTTAGCAAGTATATATATATATATATATATATGGTCTTTATGTGCTACTGTAATGGATATATACATGGTTTCACTAAAAACTGCATGCACATGATATGTAAATAAGATCATCAGAGACACCACTGCACACAAGTGGAACACTATGATTTACACAGCATCCAAAGCTTGCACATCTCACCCCCTCCAGAATATTACACAACACTGTAGTTCTTCAGTTACAAGCACATATTTATAAACACACACAGACCATGAACCAAAGTATAAATATGTGTAATAGAATCTAAACATAACAAACATCTCCCTGGCTTCACATAATAAAGAGGAAATTATTATACTTGAAGAAAGTCTAATTTCTAGAGCAGGCAATTCAGTATCACACAATAAACATTTTAAACATTTAAACAGGTCCTAATGTGAAGTCACAGCACTCAAATAGACAGTACTAGGCAGTCCTAGATATACATAGGTCAAGCTGGCACAGCGCTTTTAATGTTATGCAGACAAAAATTTTACCATTTCATGTCTCTGCTTGTGTAAGTGTCCATGCACAACACAGACCGTAATGTAACGTAGTTCCTACCGGTGGCAACTGCTAGACTTTCAAACAGGGGAAGCTCATAGTCAGGTTATATTATAAAATGTGTCAGTTTATTTGTATGTAAATTCTGCCCTCCGTTCCTTTTTAAGAAAATGGTTTTAACCCTATCGTACCAAGTAGGCATCTTTTTCTTGGAATTGACCAGTGTCCTTTCAATGGCCGGCAGAACTAGGCCACTTAGACAGCTTTTTCCCATTGTGTTGCAGAGGTAAGACTTTTTAAAAGGGAGAAAATCTATTGTAGCTCCTATTGTTGTCCTGGCCAGCCGAGGCCAGCTCACTTTGTACATATGTACATAGTTAATGCAAAGTAAATGGATATTCATAAAATTAAACTTAATTAAAAAATATGTAAACAAAGCATAAAAGTCTGACTTGTTTGTTTTATTTTTAATTTGAATTGAATAATATTTATGGCAGTATAAATACATATGCTAAATCTTAATTTAGTTAAATTTCCTAAAATCTGTCTGTCTGTCTATATGTCTATCTAATTGACAATCTGTTAATTAACATCCATAGTTAAAAGACAGATTTTTATTTACATTTATTTATTATATTTGTTAAGACCTTGGTCATGAAATCGAACAGATGTTGATCAGATAGTTGCTAAAAGGCACTAACCTGTCTATAACTAATAGTTAGATTTACACTTACACTTAAGGTATTTAACAGACCAGACCTATGGGGCAATGCCATTAGAAAAATAATACTTGAAGACAAAGTGTTAATTAATTAGTATGAAACTGGTAATCGTTTTTCATAGTTTCCAGCTTTTTTAAGTCAGTGTGAGGCCGTACAAGTGATCATCAGATCATCCGATCATTCTTTCCCATTGCATACTGAATCTTCTTAAATACTCCAGATTTCCACTGTTGGTCCCCAAGTAGACTTTTAATATGTTTCGGAATCCAATTTCAGATCTTCTGTCATTCCTTTTATGATATGATAAGGGAAGTGAGGCTGTATTGCCATCTCCTGGGTTACTCCTAACAGGAGTATTTCAGTACCAGTTATATCTGCTTTGTCTTTGCTGATCTTGTAAAACTCCATTTTGGTTTCTAAAGGAGGAACTGACTCTCTGAGCAGACGAAGAATGAATGCAGTGCCTAAGATCACTTTTTTTATTCAGCGTGTGAGAGATTCCGGTGAAATTAAATCACACCGCTCTACAAGCTGAGAACCAAACCTAGCCATATTTAGTACAGATAGGACTACTGCATGAATATTAAGATCTTTTTTGTTTTAAGCTGCTATATTGTTATAAGTCTAAGCTAAAGAAAGCAAAAATCCCAGCTGAACCTCTGCCCTAAACTTCGTTTTGTATTTTTAGTCATTTGTAACAGTTCAATTGTCTGCGTTTCCATGGCAACAGCAACAGATGGCTGTGAAGGTAGCACGAATGTAAGTAGAATCAACAAGGACAGGAAACGAGTCAGTCAAGGATGAGCTATGAGTTACTCAGAGATTCTGACTGATGGCAGGCTGATAGACTGGCTTTGGCAGGGGGCTTATAACAGAGCTGAAACAATGGCTATATAAAGGAGATAAGTCTCGTCGAGACTCGTCATGACAATTAAAATGGTGCTGTTCAAGGAACCAGGGAACATATTTAACACCCATCATGTTTCTATTGGTTTAAGCCACAAAGCAGTGAAGAACATGTATGAATAGTTTTATAGTGGTTAGTGATGTAACCACAAATCTCCAGAGATCCTCGGTTTGGATCACAGGCCGGACTCCCCTTTGTGGATTTCCTCCAGGAACTCCCATATTCCAAAGAGCCTAGGTCAGGTGGCACATTTTGGGACAGTTTGGCACATCAATCTGAGGTGCTAGCCCATTACCAAAAGCATCTGGGTTAGAATCACGGTGATACCATCCATCTGGGTAAAGCGTCATGTGCAGACAGGATTGGTGGAGGAGGGCAGGCGTGGGATAGCATGGGACCCTCAGTGATGCATTAGTAGAATCCTATCCATAGACAGGCCTGTGATGGACCTCACAATAATTATGAGATATTCATTTAATTTTGCAGCTATCACTTTGAGTTCACCAATCAGGATCAGTGTTTTACCTTTCACTTTTACTTTTACATAACTCAAATTACATTAGGCTTTTCAAGATTTTATTATAAAATAAACTGTAGGTTTATGTAAGTGTTAATGTGTTGTAGACCTCACTATGATAAATTTAGCTTGTTTTTATAGTTTGTCAGAACATAACCCCCATCATAAATGAGGAGAACATGTACAATTCTACTCAATTAATGCACATAATAGCATATACACAGCAGATTTTCTGGGGGTCTACAACAGATTCATTACATTTACCTAAAAAAAAGTTTGATGCAATTGCTAGTTTGGTAGCAGAGAACTTACAGACTGTGCCAGCTTGCTTTTACTATACAGTTGAATCCAGTTAATGGGACCACATCGGGACGCGATCGTTTTGGTCCGAATAACTGACTGGTCCGATTAAACGAACATGCCCTATGTTACAAGACGGGACATGCTATGTAACATATTAAATGTTTATTAAACCT
>JAVSBV010000024.1:2039602-2050009 GCA_033117975.1 Parotocinclus spilosoma | reverse complement strand
CGCAGGCAGACATGTAAATGATTACATGTGTGGTCTGATTAGACACTATCTCTGTCGTAAGATGTTGTAAAGTACTTTAATTGCTGCACTATAAAAGGCTTCCAGATGCTACTTTTGGGTAGTGTACCTCTTGGTGAGAGATCATTGACTGCTAGACATGCGTTTGCAATGCATGACATTTTGCCCAGTTGACAGGCTTTGAGAGGGAGCACATTATTGGACTGAGATCAGCAGGATGGTTGTAGGCAACTCTGTTCTAGCTGTTAGGTGATTCGAGCAGTCGTCCCGACCGGCCCAGACAGACTACCGATAGAGATCATTTGATCCTCCCACCGGTGGCACCTTTACTACACATCCCTGTTTCTGCCTTGACCTTTTCTAGGCGCTTAGCTGAATGAAATCTGTCGCGACTGGATTGAATGCAGTTTCTCTTTGGCATCTTAGGACGGTCAGATTCAAGTATAAAAGCCTCATGATATGTGCATCAATTTAGCCTTTGCTGTGCAGGATCTACAGACCCATCTGTGAAAAACCTAAACCAGTTTGCCCCCAATACTCATCTCTATTGTCTCCAGGCTAGGGGCAGCCTAACAGGGTACTAGTGTCTCCTTTCAGTTGTATTCCCAGATAACCTTCTCTCCTCTATAACATTGTAATAACTTGCATATATTATCATTGCATTTATAAAGGTCATTCGATTCCAACTTCTTACAGAGTTATTTTTTAAGTTTTGTGAAACTTATAAACATCATAAGAGTGAAAATCATCACCGGAGTGAAAAGCTTTAAGGAAATGTTCAGAATTTGTTGGTCTTTGGCATGTTCCTTCTTTTGATCTGATGGTCCATGTTCTCCCAGCATGATTTCACAATATTCCAAAAGAACATCTTGTGATGTTACAGAATACTTTGCTTTCTCTCTTTTCCAAGTTCCCCCATAAATGCTCAGTGAAGTTTGGGTTAGGGAGAATTGTCACTGATTTAATTTCAAAGAGAGAGTTTAAACAGAGCGCCCAAAGTCTGTGAAATCTATTAAATTGTCTACAGCATTCTGAAACCATTACAGTATTTTAGTCTCATAGTAGTCTTTCTGAATATTGTGCGAGGAAACGTACTGCAATTATTAGTTGTGGTCCAGTTATATACGGAAACTCAACTTCGATGGATGGATGAGCTTACAAATACTGAACACTTTCTACCTGAGGTCAATTGTGTGTCATTGTTTGTGCAGGGACATTTCACGAACTTCCCTTAGTGCTTTGCCAGAGAACATGCTGAGGAGCCTACAGCTGCTGATCGCCACCTCAGTTTACTCCCTCAGATGGCTACCCAATCTGGAGATATTCACAAAGCTCACCAAAGCCAACCTCACCTATCCCAGCCACTGCTGCGCCTTTAAGAATTTCAAAAAGAACAAGTAAGTAAAGCTAAACGATTGATTTCCAACCCCTGGAGAAGCCATGGGTCTCCTGATCTGAAAGTGACTCTAAGCAATAAGCTTTTAAAACGTTGACGTGTGTTTGCAATGGGAAGATTTACAGACTTGCTTGGCTCTGGAATTTCTTTGCATCTTTGCAACACACAGTTTATTTCACTCCATGACTCTTGAAATGATAGCACAAGGTTTGCACTTAAATCATAAACCAAATGAAACTCTGAAATTGAAACAAATGATATTCATTTATAAAGATCACTGTGATCATTTCCCATTTTTATATACAGTTTAAAGTAACCAATATAATTATGATTGTTATTACTGAGTCCATACTGAGAAAATGCTATATGCATGTATGATCTAGAAGAATTTCACCATATAATCAAATTAGCCTCTGATAGCTGGACAGATAATACATATTATTTGATCGATACTTTAATTTATTGGTCCAACCTGAAGACTTGGCACCTAATTTTATACAACTTTAATTTTTTATGTCTTCTAGTCCTCTTACAAATTGGCTGTATAATTGCATTATAACTGCAGTGAGCAGTTCCTTTAGCACACACAAAAAAAAAAAAAAATAATAACAAGATTATAATTTTAATAATATAACGATTACTCTGTTCTTGGTCTGTGGTCATAATACACCCACTAATCACTTTTAGCTCTACCTCCTTGTTTCTGCACTGATTGTCCATTTATGTAGCTTCATCAGGTTTATCAGTGTCATTGCTGGTCTGAAACAGTCCACCACCCAGCAATGTCCATCCTGTAGCATCCTGTAGGCAGCAAAAGGTGCCACAGATGAGCTGTTGTATCTGATGTTACATCTATAATGTCTGTAATTGTACAACTACAAAGTGTGTCTATGTGATAAGTGGAAGGACTGAGTAAATAAGGTGTTCCTACTATTCCACTGCTTTACTGGGTAAAATCCAAACTATAAAATACCAAATACATTTTTGGTCTTCTGTTGGATCTTCATGACTTTGCAAGTGGATTTTTTATGTTCTGCATTCTGCCAGCTAATGCATTTACATTTACGGCATTTAGCAGACGCCCTTATCCAGAGCGACTTCCAATTCATACAGTTTTTCAACAATTTTGGGTTAAGGGCCTTGCTCAGGGACCCCACTGTAGCAGCTTGGCAGAGGTGGGATTTGAACCCTGGACCTTCTGGTCCATAGTCCAGTGTCTTACTAGGCCACCACAGTCCACTCACCAACCTGTCTCTCCAAATTATGTTCCTACTAATGTTACAACATCTTAAAATCTGTTGTTGTGTGTGCCTGCAGGTCAGAAAAGAATGATTTGTGCAACGATCCTGCCGCCCACAACGAGGAGCCATACTTTTTTGAGGAGCACTGTAAGGACGTGATAGAAGTGAGCTGCTACCCGGAACCGGATGCCTTTAACCCGTGCGAGGACATTATGGGTTTCACCTTCCTGCGTGTTCTTATCTGGTTTATCAGTGTGCTGGCTGTCGTGGGTAACTTTGTCGTTTTGCTGGTGCTCCTGAGCAGTCGATCCAAGCTAACTGTGCCCAGGTTCCTGATGTGCCACCTAGCATTTGCTGACTTCTGCATGGGTCTCTATCTCCTGATGATCGCTGCCGTGGATGTGCGAACCCGATCGCACTACTATAACTATGGAATTGAGTGGCAAACGGGTCCTGGATGTACCACGGCAGGCTTCCTGACGGTTTTCGCTAGCGAGCTATCCGTATATACGCTAACGGCTATCACGCTGGAGCGCTGGTACACCATCACCAACGCCATGCGATTGGAGCGCCTACTTCACTTACACCATGCGTGCGTCGTCATGGCATTTGGTTGGTTCGTCTCAATTCTTGCCGCTTTGATGCCGGTTCTGGGCATGAGCAGCTACATGAAGACCAGCATCTGCCTGCCAATGGATGTGGAGACGGTGGCTGCACAGGGCTATGTTATGTTTCTCCTGATTCTCAACGTGGCTGCGTTCGTGACTGTATGCGCATGCTACGTGCGCATCTACATCACAGTGCGTCACCCTGCATCGTTGCCTGCCAGTGCAGATGCTCGCGTGGCCAAGCGCATGGCTGTTCTGATCTTCACTGACTTCCTTTGCATGGCTCCCATCTCGTTTTTCGCCACCTCAGCAGCCCTTGGGCAGCCGCTCATCACTGTTTCATATGCCAAGGTCTTGCTTGTGCTGTTCTATCCCATAAACTCATGCGCTAACCCATTTCTCTATGCCTTCTTCACCAAGAGCTTCAAGCAGGACTTCTTTGTGCTGGCCAGCCGCTTTGGCTGCTTCGAGGCTCATGCCCGGATCTACCGCACAGAGTCGTTATCCATGCACAATGGCGTTAGGGGAACTTCACCAAAAACTAGTGACGGGATGCTATATTCACTGGGCCAGATTGCCCACCCTCACTGAACCCCCTCCACTGACACCAATTTACAGTGACTGTTTCCTGTAAACTAAGCTGCTCTTGTCTCTGTCACAGAAAATGTGTAAGAATTGGAACCGCCAATGGTGTTTTTGAGATTCTGGACAATTAAGAAACCATACAACCGCTATATTTTATGGTTGCCTAACGTTCGCATTAACGTTTTGTACCTTTTCATAGTACCTGATTCATGAGAATTCTTACACTTTTAGGACCATGTTGGTCTGTTCTGTGCTGCTTGGAGTTCAACAAAGACAAAAAGGAAATGTAGCAATATTATTGCTCTGTATGAAATATCCACATTCATATTACTTTTTTAAGAGTATTTTGAGGCGTTAAGCTCGTGTTAAAATAATAAGATTCCTATTAAAACTTTCCCAGTGTTCAAGCAACATTTGTGTGCGAAGTAGCCTCAAAGTAAAATAACTTTGTAAAGATGTTAAGTAGCTTTTACAACATGTCTGGGTTCCTGTTAATGAAAATAGCAAAACCAGCATATGTCATGTTTTTACCATTGCTGTACTGGTTACCAATACATATTAACATTTGGGTTTACCTGTTAAACCAGCATCTAACCTGTTTTGACCAGTTTGGAAATAATATTTATTGTCGATTTAAGGAGCTTGCTAAGCAACAAGTGAATTTAGCTGTTCAGACAATGTTGTGTGTTCAACTATCAATAGAAGTTTATTCAGTTTTATAAAAGAAGGTATTTAAAAAAATTAATAAAAAAAAACATACAAACATTCCAAACTGATGATCCACATGCTAGCATCCAAAACATGCTGGTTTGAAGGTCAAATAGATGCACTGGAAATTCACATTTCACATCTAGTCAATACTGGAGCATAAACAGATCCCTGGGAATTAACTAACAGCAGTATTTAGTACTATTTAATGCTAAGTATAAACCTGCTAGCTCTGTGCTAATGTTACATACATAACACTGTTGATGCCGTGCTCAAATTTGACAGTTGGTCCCCATTAAATAAACTGTTAAGAATAGCATGTTGTACATAAAGACTCTGACACTAGTTGTTTCTACTCATGAACAAGCAAGGTTACTAGCAGTTAGCATGAAACCTTTTTAACGTGGCTAGTGGTAAAATGGCTGAATGCCAGAACTGCTGTGAACTTAGTTATTATTAACTAAAAAGTAGAACCAAAAAGTAACACCATTTTACAGTGGACTCATTTGATATAGTCAATACAGTTTAGTAGTTTTCTGGTTTACAGTCAAATGTATGGAGCTCATGGTGAAGTTACAGTGGATTTTCTAAATGAATATCATTTTACAAGTACTGCATGGATTAAACTTTACTATGGGAATGTTTCTGCTTATATTATAACTATACATTTTATATATAAATCTGTTTGTTTTCAAAGGTTTTGGCACCTTTGCTGATGATCAGCTAACATCTTGAGACTCAGTTGACTTCAAATATATACAGTGGGTATAGAACATATTCAGACCCCTTTAAATGTTTCACTCTTTGTTTCATGGCAGCCATTTGCTAAAATCAAAAAAGTTAATTTTATTTATCATTAATGTACACTCACCATCCCATATTGACAGCGAAATACAGACATGTAGATTATTTAGCAAATTTATTAAAAAAGAAAAACTGAAATATCACATGGTCATAAGTATTCAGACCGTTTGCTCAGTATTTAGTAGAAGCTCCTCTTTGAGTTAGTACAGCCATGAGTTCTTCTTGGGAATGATGCAACAATTTTATCACACCTTTATTTGGGGATTCTCTGTAATTTTTCCTTGCAGATCCTCTCCAGTTCTGTCAGGTTGGATGGTAAGCGTTGGTAGACAGACATTTTTAGGTCTTTCCAGAGATGCTTAATTGGGTTTAGGCCAGGGCTCTGACTGGGCCAGTCAAGAATGGTCACAGAGTTGTTCCAAAGCCACTGCTTTGTTATTTTAGCGGTTTGTTTAGGGTCAGTGTCTTGTTGGAAGGTGAACCTTCAGCCCAGTCTGAGGTCTTGAGCTCTTTTGGAAAGGTTTTTTTCCAGGATATGTCTGTACTTGGCCGCATCTTGTTCACCTTTCCTTCAGTTGCACCCAGTCGTCAAGTCCCTGCAGCTGAAAAGCACCCCATAGCATGATGCTGCCACCACCATGTTTCACTGTTGGGATTTTCTCCACACAAACCGCTTAGAATGAATGCCAAAAAGTTCAATCTTTGTCCCATCGGACCACAGAATCTTATTTCTCATAGTCTGAGAGTCTTTCATGTGTTTTTTGGCAAACATATGTCTTGCACTGTGGAGAGGCTTCTGTCGGGCCACTCTGCCATAAAGCCCCAACTGGTGGAGGCTGCAGTGATAGTTTGTGGAACTTTCTGCCATCTCCCTACTGCATCTCTGAAGTTCAGCCACGGTGATCTTTCTTTACCTCTCTCACCAAGGCTCTTCTTCCATGATTGCTCAGTTTGGCTGGAGGGCCAGGTCTAGGAAGAGTTCTGGTCGTCCCAAACTTCTTCCATTTAAAGATTATGGAGGCCGCTGTGCTCTTAGGGTCCTTGAGTGCTGCAGATTTTTTTTGTAACCTTGGCCAGATCTGTGCTTTGTCACAATTCTGTCTCTGAGCTCCTTGGGCAGTTCCTTCGACCTCATGATTCTCATGTGCATTGACATGCACTGTGAGCTGTGAGCTCTTATATATACAGGTGTGTGCCTTTCCTAATCAAGTCCAATTAGTTAAATTAAACACAGCTGGACTGGAAGAAGGATAAGAAGAAATGGACAGCTTAAGAGTTAAATATGAGTCACAGCAAAGGGTCTGAATACTTGGTTATGACCATGTGATATTTCAGTTTTTCTTTTTAAATAAATTGACAAAGCAAGTCTGTTTTTTTCTGTCAAGATGGAATGCAGAGTGTACATTAATGAGAAATAACATAAACTTTTTTATTTTAACAAATGGCTGCAATGAAACAAAGAGTGAAAAATTTAGGAGTCTGAATACTTTGTGTACCCATTGTACAACCCACTTATAACAAATGCAGTTAGTTTGTTGCTTTTACTGTTTAAAAACAGCAAATACCAGTATATGTTGCCTTTTGGATGCTGGTGTGTTGATCAACATCCAAGCCTTTGTGCCAGTGTGTTCAGTGTGCCATGTTGGTCCATGTTAGTCTATGCCAGCTAGTGCCAGTTCCCGCGTGCTGGTTAAGCGGTTTTATTTAAAAGATGAATGAATGCTCTTTTGGCAGGTCTTACCTTGGAGTGAAGTTCTTCATCAAAATCTTCAATACCAATGGAGACATTAGCACTGGATCAAAGGCAATGAGTAATGGTCCACATGTGACATTAATGTTCCTGTAATAAAGAAGACTGTTGTTCTACATAATCAAAACTTTACTAGTGACCTGTACATTAATGAAGAGGCATTTTCTATTAAAGGACAGGTATTTCAGTCTGTAACTGTTAATGGCGCTTTAACAAGGTGTTTTCTATTTAAATCAGATTTGTGACCATGTTTGATTATTTGTAGAAATTAGTTGTTATTTATGGAACATGATCATATATATTCTATTTTCAAGATGGTTTCATGTAATAAAGTGCCTTCTGTTCATACTCCATCTTATCAAACTGGCTACATCTAAATATCAGATAAACAGATCAGTCTTCAAAAAGGCAGGAGATGCATAGAATACAATCTGAACTGAGAGCACACTGTTTCTTGCCTCCTTATCTTGATACTTCCTCCTTTTAGCACATCCAGTATGTTCAGTGTCACACTAACCTTGCAGGCAAAGCCGAATCTATTCCAGATGTTCTACCAGAAGGGATGCCACTTGGTAGGTCTCCTACAATTGTGTGCCTGATTTATAAGTGCATCCTTGGCCACACTGGTATGCAAACATGCCGTGAAGCCTGACTGACCAGGTTAGAGGTCCATCAGCACTCGCTACGAAGCAGATAATCACTGCACCTGCATTCAAGTTTGGCAACATGTCGGAGAGAAGTCTACATTTTCTTATTATGAAATAGTTTATTTTAGAAAATACAGCATTTGGGGCCTGCATGTATGGCAGCTGCACTGTGCAAAATGAAGACACACAGGAAGGGGAATTTGAAATGATATGGCTCATGCATCAAGGCCTTGAGTTCAAGGCTGCAGGTCAAGGGCTTTGTGTACAAAATGGAAAGCACACACAGATAAAGAGTGAAAATGTTTGGCAACAAGTAATATCCCATATGTACTTTCAGGTCTATTGATGATGCTGAACAGAGGGGTCACCGGTAAAATGCGGTTGCGCCCCATTAAAAAAAAAGGTAAAAAGTCAATTTTATCCTGGATCGCAGGACTACAGTACGACAGGACACACCATGCAAAGACACTATAAGAACTACATTTTCCATAATGCCCCACCATCTTTTCTAAATTTCCTGATGCATAATTCCAAAAGCTTGTTAGAGTCCGTTTCGGGGGGTAATGGACAAAAGCAAATGTATAAAAGAAAGCCAGCCACATTGCAGACAAGGTAATAACAGCCTGTATCTATGTTTTAGCCACTTATAATCTAATAAAAGTACATTTTGGACCACAAAAGCAGCATTCAATAAACGAGCAAATACATGTATTAAACATTACACCAATTAGCATACAAAATTAATTTAATTGATAAAAATATATTTTGATCCTTATTTTTCATCCATGGCAGAGTAACACCTACTTAAGTGTTTAAACACTCAATCGATTTAGTGTTCAACATGCCGGTTTTTGCCCCTATGGCTGATTGGCAATCAGTGGGACACAGTTGTGCCCCTCTAAATTATGTGTGCCATGGCATGATAAGTCTAAAAATGTCCCTGGACAAAAAACATGGCTATTGAGCTATAAACCAAAGCAAAAACCCAAGCATGCATTCAGTCATTCTCCATTGAAAACCACTGGCATTGCATTGAAATACATTCTTCTATACAAGTCCTATAGGTTGCCACCATTCCAAATTTCAGCCTGCTTACAGATGCTTTAAGTGTCTGTCTTGTAAAATGGACACATCTAAGAGCAACAGCAGCTTATAAACCAAGGTACAGAACCCAGCTCCAGAGCATGATTCCATAACCACACCAGTACAACCCAAACTATACATGGCAAGCTACCATCCAGGGTCCTCAGGAATTTTAGGTGGCTCTTACCTTTGGGCCACAGGTGCAGCTCCCATGGATATCATGAAGCAAAATCTTAATACAACAGAATGACCTTCTTGGCAGTTGGAAGTTTCTAAAACAGACTTTTCCTATTTTAGCATGAAAAGGTCACCTTCATAAGGAAGGGTCTACAAAGAAAGGGCTGCTACAGTTGGTGACTATGAATGGCATTCCAGCAGAGCCCTGAACACAACCCCATCCAACACCTCTGGGAAAATTTGTAACACAGCCAACAGTGCGTTTGTATGGTGTAGCTGATTTTTTGGTTTTGGCCTTGCTTGCAGTCTGAGTCTAGGAGAACCAGAAGAGCAGAGAGGCTGTTAGAGGAACAAAAAGAGTTAATCAAGATTTATAACCATGATTTTGGAATTTGAAAACAATCCATCAGTCTACACACTTTCAGCTTCATAAAATGAACACATTGCTACATACAAACGAGATAATTATGCATAGATATTAGTAAGGTGTGGGAACAAGATCTTTTATATTTATAGCATTTAGCATGCACGGTCCAGAGTGACTTACAACTGCTACAGCCCAAGCAGTAAGTTAAGGGCTCTGCTTAAGGACCTAACTGTGGCAGCTTAGCTTAGATTTGAATCCTGGACCTTCAGGTCAACAGTCCAGTACCATAACCATGAAGCCACCACAGTCCCAGACCATTAAGGTATAGGATTGGGATAATTATTAACTATTTTCAAACACAATTATTAATCTTTTTAAATGGTAGACCTGTTGAAATATCAACCTGAAGCCAGTCTTACCATTCTTGGACAAAGTCATGATAAATCTCCAGCACTATATCTTACATCCTATGCCTTGTGTTACTAAACTGTGGCCACAACTAAGTGGTCCCAATTTACAAAGTCGAAGGAACGTCTTAATGATCTCATTCTCACACCTTAATAAGTCATGGTCATGCCTTAATTTGATTAAGAATAGATGTCACCAGCAAGGCTTATAAAGGGATTAATCTTTAAGCCGGTGGTGATTTTACCATGTTCAGACAACAGGTGGCCCTATTGTTAAAATAAAAAAACACAATAAAAAATGAATAGAAATCAAAGAGGGGGAAAAAAAGGATTCACTACCACCCTTCTTAATGATCACAATCACAAACTATGTAAAAGAAACTTATTTTATTTTGAATACCATATATAATGCAACAATTGCATATCTTTGGCAAAAATAAATTTTATAAACATTTTATTAACAGAGGTTAGCTTACAAAACCAAAAGATGGGGTCTGTCTGACAGACACGGCAGACAAATGCAAGCAAACTGATTGGCAGCTCTGAATTAGTGGAACATAATAATAATAATAATAATAATAATAATAATAATAATAAAACAATTATCTCTATCCCG
>JAVSBV010000024.1:2021052-2034405 GCA_033117975.1 Parotocinclus spilosoma | reverse complement strand
ACACACACACACACACACACACACACACACACACACACACACAAACATACATACGCACGCACACACAAACACACATCCACACATACACACACACACAAACATACATACACACACACACACACACACACACACACACACACACACACACAAACACACACACACACGCACACACAAACACACATCCACACACACACACACACACACACATACACACACACACACACACACACACACACACACACACACAAACATACATACACACATACGCAAGCGCACACGCAAGCGCACACGCACACAAGCACACGCACACACAAGCACACGCACACACAAGCACACTTAAACGCACATACATACATACAGACGCACGCGTACACGCACACACACACAGATATATACACACACGTATACACACACATACATACACGCACACGCTTCCCACAGAGCTACTGTGCCTCCCTGAATACTAGTGAAAATGCTTCAGATTTAAAATATTGCCTAATATTATTACTATATTTATTACAGTACAACACTATGAGTGAATCTGACCCTAAATAACTTTCCTACAGTCACCTGACCTAAACCTCATTTAGAATTTATGTGACCACGTTAAGCCAGACAAAGCTAAGCATTGGGTAACATCAGACACGCTTTGAATTATTGTAAATTTACTCTGGGAAAACATGGATCATCAGTTCGAAAAATTTTCTTAAAAAAATGTCAAAAGCCATTCATTGTAACTTTCTGCCATTTGTGTCATTTTTGGTAAGCGTTTTAAGTTTTATAAAATGTACAAAGGAAAAAACTACTGCATTGAACAGTAGGACCCATACTAAGCGTTTTCAAATTGCATTTTAAATGATTACTGTTTAAATAAAACACTATGAGCAAAGTATCTAACCTAAGGTCGAGGTTTAATGATGCTGTGATGATTTGTAATTAAAAATATCATTCAAGAAAAATGCAAAATAGAAGCCGTTTCACTGGTGATACTATTTATCAAAGTATGAAGCCAGACCGACTGATAGACAACCTCAGACAAAATCAGACAAAATCAGACAAAAGCAGACAAAAGCAGACAAAATGGTCATTACATTTTAATTATCTGTGGTGTATCACATAAAAGTTGGCTTTCAGTTTTGTTTATTTAGCTTAGTGTGGTTAAAAACTGGAACTCAACTTTTATGATTAACAATAGCTTAAAAATAAGTCTATAACCCTCCAGTAATCTTGTAGTCACTTTTGGCTAATTTGACATCGGAATGACACGCGGCTTTATGACTGTACCCAGGCAATGCATATAAATAAACAACATTAACACTAACTGGTTTCAGTTCCTATCAGGCAAATTTGAAACATTTGTTTTCTGTTCAGATTTGAGCAGCCACAGAACAAGAAAGGGGATTCAAAGGAATTGAAATTTTATGATAGGTTTGCTTTCAATTGTAAGTGTTTTCCGAATTCCCTCGTTTGCATCTATATAGTGATCAGTGAATGAGTAAACGAGTGGACCATTTCAGACACAACCTTTGTTTCTTCTGGCTCATATTCTGTATTGTTTGAAAGGCTTTCTATCAATGCATTTTGTCTTCCATCAGACAAAACATCATAGATCCTAATCTAAAGTATTTAGGCTTTCCCAATAGACAGGGTACTAACAGTACAATAGTGTGTTTTCTATCATTTTAAATAAATAATTCGAATTAATTATTATTTTCATTTCATTCATTAATTATTCATTCATTAAAAATGCAGTAATTAAGCACTAAGGACGCTGTGTAGATGGTAGCGTTCCACTTCTATTTTCAGCAGCATCCCTGATGCACTTATGCTTTGCTTACATGCCGTTTTCTTCTAAAAAAAAAAAAATACCCTTCATATTTGCATTACAGCAGCATAAAGATACTCTGTGACTAAAGTAATGTCTGATCAAAGTCTATTTCAGTCAACGACCTTTTTCAAAAAACTTAATGCAGACGTTAAATTCTGCCTACATGTACGCTTAAAATACTATATACTAATACTATATAACATAAATGGTCCAATGATTTCCTTTCAACCACAAACACCAAGTATGGAACACAGATTTACCCAAAAACAAAAACATTCATTTCAAAGGCGCTAGAATAAAAAAAAAGATTTTTTTTATCTGGACAGATTTCCAAACAAGTATGCATATCCAATTTGCCAGTATTTTATAAAACTCCAAAATTCCAAGTGCATATATTTAAGATCTATTTCAGTTAAACTGTTAAATTACTGATAGTTGTTATTGTATAAATAAAGTTCCTGTTCAAGTATACTGGGGCAAAGTGTCACCTGGGAGGGGAGGCAGGTGGCGTGCAGAAGGCGTGTGCGCTTGGGAAGTGCTGTTTCTTCAGGGCTTGCATCAGCATGGGCCGGAATTCGGGGTGAACGCACCAGAGAGAGCCTTTCCCATTGGTCTAGAGGTGAGAGGGGGAGGGATAAGATTAGACTGCCAAGAAACGAACGTGAGCTCAGCAAGCTAGAAACTGCAATGGTGCTTTCAGGAAGCATCATGAACACACTCATCTGTGTGCTTACTCAGAAAACCGCACAAAGTTACACAATATTTAAAGCTACAGCTCGTCGACAACGTTCAGTCATACGACTTCTGCGAAAGTCTCCAAACGTGGCCAGGCAACACGGCAGCTCGGCACCGGGCTGCACGCGAAGGCGTGTGCGTGCACGCTGGGTCCGGGTACAGAACAGCGGACTCATCACCTCTTTGTCTGAGGTGTGGCCCTGCAGGGCTAATATGACCTTGACTCAAAATCACCAGCCGTGCTCACAAACAGGAAAGAGGAAACATCGCCATGGCAACAGACACCAGGCTGCGCCACGTGAAACCCGCAGCTTCGCTCGCGCACACATGCACAAGTTAACGTAACACATCGCGTCGTCAAGTCATTTCTCTTTCCCGGCTCGACCTGAAATGAAATGACAGCTCTGCTGTAACTCCGCGCAAGAGCCTCTTAAAAATCTCGACCCAGCCTCCTGTGTTCACATATTAATGTAGTGACATGCAGTCGCTTACTAAATTAGAGGAATACTCCAGTGCGTTTCTACTTCATATCCATCCACTGCATCTGCAGATAAGCGTTTCAGAATGTTTCCCTCCCTGACAAAAGAACAGGAAACCTGTTTTCTCAACACCCACATATAATGGAAGCCTAAGGGCACCTGTTGGGGCATTCGATCCAACGTTTACACAAAACACATTTCTGTAGAAAAGCACTTGAGAAAGGGAACGTTTTTTTTTCAGAGGAAAAAAATAACTGTATGGGTCCAACCGTGCATTGACTTTATTAAAGCAGTGTTTATATCAGAACAGGCCTGGAAAGCCAGCTATTGCCTCATTAATGTATTGCTACAGTGCACCCACTGTATACTCACTGTTCACTTTATTAGGTACACCTCCTCTTTTATACACTCATTGTCCGTTTGATCAGTTCCACTTGCCATACAGATGCACTTAGTAGTGGTAATCGTGTGTTAGTGTGTTTTGTACTTGATTGAGTGGATCAGACACAGAAGTGCTGCTGGAGTTTGTCCTGTAGGCAGCATCCTGTGAGTACTGATCAAGTATCACAAACCGTGCAACAAAATCTACGAGGTGGAGCAATATGGTAAATGTGTCTCATAGAGTGCAACAATAAGTGAACATAGCGTTTAAAAACTCCAGCAGCACTGCTGTTGCTGATCCAGCTCAACGCACCAGCACTACCACCACATGAGTGTTGATGCAGTGATGAGAAAATAGAGCCTGGTCGTGCAGGGGTCCTGACAACTAGAGAACAGAGTAAAGGGGGCTAACAAAGTATGTAGAGAAACAGATGGACCACAGTCTAGGTGGTGGATTATTCTCAGTAAACTATGAGAACCCCTATACCCTTATCCAGAGTTCCTTTCAACTGATACTTTGTGTTGTTTGTTGCATCAATGGCTATTTAACAACAGATGCAATTTTAAAATCGGTTACATCAAAACTAGGTAGACACATTCAGGTTGCCTCTCATGGCAAAGCTTCCAATTGCCATTTTCTATATTCTGTATATAATAATGGTGTCCCACACACAGCAAGGCTTCTCAGGAATGTCTCTGCCAGACTACAACACTTTCTTGACCTGCCCAGTCACCATATTTATTGCCAATCAAGCATTTATGGGACCAGCTGGGATGCCAACTTGGGTAAACTGAGTTTTTGAGCATGTCAAAAAGTCAACAATCTCTCACCAAGAAGTACACTACCCAAAAGTAGCCTCTGAGAGCATTTCAGCAGGGGAAGCACTTTTACACCGTCTTGTGGCAAGCCCCGGTATCTAATCATACCATATCTGTAATCATTTACATTCGTGCCTGTATGGAACTGTATGTCGTGTGCTCTAGTAATCTGACATTTTTCTCAGGGTGCATTATTACTTTGTCCATGAATGCATTTGTACTCAGATTTCATAGGCTCAAGCAAGCAGCATAACGATTGTAACGTTCTAATTTCTTTAGTGGCACGTGTGTGTTTTAAGTACACCCCTCCGCAGTGTTAAAATTTATAACACTATAACAGCTGGAGGCGGCAAGATGGTAGGAATACCTAAAAACTCCCCAAACCTAGGTGGTGCCTTTCAGCCACAACATAGAAATGGCTGGGCTGTGTCCGAATAAGGGGAAGTCTACTGCTTCTAGTGCTGTTTACTGTTCCCATCTAAGTATAGGGTAAAGTGAACATTACTGTTTGTGGTGGCAGACAGATGTGAAACTGGAGTATTCCTTTTACATATCACTCATCTCTCAACATTGCTTTGAAATAGCAATAATCATTTTATTTTACCTTGCCCAGGCCCCGCTCAACTTTGCGGAAGCACTTGTTTAAAGACAGGTTGTGCCGCACTGAGTTCTTCCAACCAGTAGGGGCACTGGAGAAGTATGGAAAGTTTTCCAGGATCCATCCATATATGTCCTTTACAGGAAGAGATTTGCTGGGAGACTGCTCAATAGCCATGTAGATCAAAAGGGAGAAGGAGAACGGAGGTTTGGACTTGAGAGGGTCTCGATCACTGCCTGGACTCCCGGACGAGACAGAAGACGTGGAGGACGAGGACAGACTTTGGCCGCGGGAACAGCCCATACTGCCCTCAATGTCAAACAAGGGTCCACTGCACGACTGGGTGCCTCCCAGGGTAAAGTTCTGTAGTAGGTTCTCATGGAGCCAGTTTAGATTGGTTAGTTCATCGTCCTCGGGTTCAAGCCCAGACCCAGCCACAGCTCCGGTGGAGCCGATCCGGTCCAGACTAGTGGCCAGAGGGCTGGATGCACTCTCTGCTTCTGGAAGGGTACCTGCTCCGCACATGCCCTGAGATCCTGGAGACTCAGCTTTCTTATCTGGAGACATTCCGATTATCGGACCCATCAAACCCAGAGGGTCTGTGGAGGAAAAAGTGAAAAGAAATACACAACTGTTAGTGAAGTTATATTTGATAAGCATGTTCACATGCAATGTTCATTACAGTTATGTTTTTAAGATTCATGCATTGTAGTTTAATAATCCTCTTATTCAGTGCTGATTAAGCAATTTGATTTCTTTGGAAATTTTAGAATGCATCAAGCATTAACAAAACAATGGGAAACAGTTGTGGAGCAATGATTAAGGGTTGGTAGTTCAAGCACACTGCAGGAGTCCAAAATCCCACCTCTGCCAAGCTGCCACAGTTGGGCCCTTGAGCAAGGCCCTTAACCCACAACTGCTTGGATAAGTGCGTCTGCTAAATGCTGTAAATGCAAAAATGCTTAAAACGTCTTTAAATATTGCAATATAATGTTTATGTTTGTATTATATTGCAATATAATTTTATTTTATGTTTTACGTTTGACCCACTCGTATTTGGCCTCCAAATTACCCATAGCTCAATCCAACCGAGCACCATTGGGATGTGTTGGGCAAATAAATCCGATCTGTGTTTGGCCAGCCTCAAAACCTTACACAACATAGAGAATCTGCTGCTACCGTATTGGTGCCAAATACCACAGGATACAGTAAGAGGTCTTGTGAAGTCCATGTCTTGACGAGTTAGAACCTTGGCAGCATGATGGAGACCTATTCAGTATAAAGCAGGTGGTTTTAATGTTATGGCTCATCAATGTATGTCTTAACTCCAAACTCTGTCCAGGTAGCGACCAGGACTTAAACTTGGGACTCTGGAGCCATGAAGCGACACCATGCCTCCCCTAAAACCTTTCTTCCTTAATGATAAGGAGGTCAATGGAGAGTTTCACTACACAATTAAAAGAAATCCAATTACAGACTCCTTGAATCTCTGAGGCGTCCCCTGATCAGGTCATTAAAGTTTCTTTTAACCTCAGTGACTTTAACTTGTAAATAGCAGTCCTAATATTATGACAATGTAAACACATTTAGTGAGTGTATTTACAACCATGCTAATAACATGTCCTCACTTAGTTTTAGTTTCATTTGTGTTCGTTAAGTTGCTTGATAAATAGAAACGTGTTTCTACAGAGCATAAGTAAGCAAAACCTGTTTTGAAACAGGTTTTTTTCCACCACAAGGACTAACAAACTGATATGACATTTCAAAAGAACCACTAAGCACAAAAACAAATTTTACCCTCCAGTAATCCAAATTCTATGAACATAAGTGTATGCAAATTGTAAACCTATACGTTAGTAACCCCTCCAGATATTTATCTAGTGTGTATTTGCATATTATTACATACTACATTATACAATATCACTTTTGCTCCTATTTTTCATTGACATCTTTACATTTACTAGATTTAGCAGACACCATTTTCCAGAAAGACTTACAACCTGTGGTCTTATAAAGCACAAGCCAAGCAATTAGTGGGTTAGGGACTTTGCTCAACTACCAATTAGTGGCAGCTTGGCAGTGCTGGGACTTGAACCCTTAACATTTTAACTATATTCCTGCACACAGCAGTGAAACAGTTTTACCTTTATTCCTCCTAACTTTTTTGAAACACAGGTGTGCAAGAGTAAAAGTTCTTCTAGCCTTCAGTATTCAAACTGGATTGTCAGTAGGCTTTTAACACTTAGTCTTGGATTAACCTGGTCAAATGTGGTGTTTTGTTGCTTTTCCAAATAAAGAAATAAATACAAGTTTTATCAGAGTAGATGAACAGAAAAATATTGAGGAAAAATGCTTTATAATTAAGCGACGCCAGAGAGCTGAATGAAGAGCAACAATTCTAAGCACACTAGCTAATGAACAAGGGGTTTAAACAGCAAAGGCCGTGATTAAGGAAATGTGGGACAAAATGAGAGGAATCAGTACGGCACGGGTTTGGTAGGAAGCATGATGAAATCCGGTATGGAATTCGGAATTTAAACAGGGACGGGAGACGGTTAAATGGAAAGGAGAAAAGGTTACAATGCTATATACAATGCAAATGGGAAAACGGTGTTCCTTGTATGTACTTTCACTTTTATTTCATTGCAGAAGGAATCCATGATACTTCAGATTTTGTTTGGACAACTTCCTGTCATTTGTTAATAAACATCCTTTCCTACATGCCTGCAATGCATTCCAAAAAAGTTGGGATGAGGCCAATTTATACAGAGTAATGAGGCTAAAAACTATATTGTGATTATGTAATTTCAACAGGTGATTATTATTATTATTATTATTTGGTACAAATGCAGCATCCACAAAATTGTATTCAGCCTCGTCTGAACAGCCAGAAAATGTTTGACAAACAAATGTAATCACCGTTCATATGAGATAGCAATAACCCTTCATAACGTTTCATTTAAAATACACAAATCTCAAATCAGTGTTCAGAAATGTGATTTCTGCCAAAAATGTTGTCAAAAATAATTAATCGCAAGAGGGAGCTGGACAAGTGTAATAAACCGAACTATAATAAATCTACAAAATGCAAACAAAGGCAGAGGCCACATGGAAATGTTTAATAAATTGCACATATGCAAAGCAGTACAAACTTTGACGCACCATTCCTGTTCATTTGTTTTTAATTAACCTATTTAATGATTGTGATGAACATTTCTTTTGGATTTAGGCCACATTTATAATATTGTGCAACAACTGAGAAGAGCCAGGCTGATTAAGCACCATGTAACATAGCCATTTATCAACATGCCTGCTTTTCAGAAATGACCAAATTACAAGGAACACAACAAACTCACTGAACACAGAGGCAACTGAACAATGATTTGTAGCAAAAACTAATTATTATAATGCTACTTTAACACCTAAGCATACCCTAAACAATAACGTTATACAAAACCAAATTCTAAACTAGGTTGGAGGTCAGGGCAGTGGGCAATTGAAGTGGGCAGATGGGGCCAGGCTGGGGCCAGAGGCTGTGTTACAGGGGCCAATTACTTTCTACCTAAATGTGTCGCTGTGTGTTTGCAAGAGTAAGGTAATGCACTCCTCATTAAGGGGGCCCCTTAGTATTGGGCCAAAAAAAATAGCTCCCCAGGGTCACTGACCTCAGTGATGCACTATAATAGCACAGTGATATGAATACACTAATTAAGCCATTTACAATAACCTTTATGCAAATATTTACATTGATACGGTTTGTGAACCATAACAGTTAATGGCAGTAATTTGAAATAATAATAATTCGCTCAAATTGGCGATGTACGAGCTGTGACAGGCCCGATTCACAGCAGTACTGTAACATTTTGGATAGTCCAAACAGAGGAAAGGTGGATATATCAGTAGCTTGGTTATAAAGTATGAATTTTCCTGTTCGAATGTAGGACGCTGACATGACCACCACCATACACCTGTTCTTTATTGGCACCCACTACTAAACTTTCAGACTAATTTTCTAGAGCTGTCAAAATGAACAGGTTAATACCACATTATTAATCAAATAATTACAACTGTTAATCACATTTTCAATAACTGAAACTCTGAAACCCTTGTAGCTATGGGTTGTGTTCAAAAGGTTCCAATTTACATTTACATGTATGGCATTTAGCAGACGCCCTTATCCAGAGCGCCTTGCAACTTATACAATCTTACAATCCAAGTAATTATGGGTTAAGGGCCTTGCTCAAGGGCCCAACTGTGGCAGCTTGGCAGAGGCAGGATTTGAACCCTGGACCTTCTGCTCCAGAGTCCAGTACCTTAACCGCTAGGCTATCACAGTCCAGAATACAGAATACAACCAGCAAATACATTTGTATGCGGTATTTAAAAAAACTGATTCGATAAGCAATGATAAGTATTCAGTGTGATCTCCCCTTACGCTTTAGTAATAACAGCAGATGGTGACTTCATCTAAAGCCTAGTTAAACTTTATACAGTCCAAAATAAGTGTTTTTGAACTGCAAGCAGCCAAGAAACCAGAAAAGTGGGACAGAGTGAAAAAGATAAGACATGATAATGCTCACAATAGGTTGGAATGAAGGTCATTTAAATTTTGGGGGACTTTTGCATTGTGCATTTAAAAGAAAAAGAATGAAGAAACAAAGTACATGGCAGGGACAGGATTAAAGGCACCTTTCCCCAGTACTTGGTTGCACAACCTTTGATAACAATGTCAGCCTGTAAACATTTTTGTAACCTTCTTCGAGCTTCTTGCATCTCTCTGCTTGTAATTTATTCCAACCTTCCACTGCTGTTCCCTCAAGCAACCATTATTGTGCCGTTTTGGGCGTGTGCTTTGGGTCCTTATCCTGCTATAGGACACATTTTGTTTGGTGCAAAACTTTTTGCTCACATTTTGCTCTAGAATGACCCCTGACCTGGTAATGCTGGGTCCCAAATCTGGGTGCCTGAGGTGGTGGGCTGGAGTATTAGGTCAATGCACTACCCAAGCAAAAATGTTAGGTAATATTAGTAACAATTGTTCTGAAATAGTTTGAATAATCTTGTTCTCAGCTTTAATAAGTGACTGAAATATAAATGTCTGGATGACACATGTGGCTATGTGAATTACTTATTGTGCTGTTCCCGTGTTACTTGAGTCTAAGCACCCCTGCTCTGGTGATATTGACCCTACAGTCATTGGTGCTGGTAGGATCAATGATAACAACTGTTTCAGAACATTATTTTTACACAGCGACTGGCTCACAAATCTTACCACGAACTGCAAATCTGGCAACCCTTACACAGACCTCCCTTCCACCCTCTCACAATTTACACAGCACAAGAACACACTCTAACAAGGAGGAATAGCTGTGTTAGCTCATATCATTGTTTGTAGCTAACTCCTGCATTAGTGCACTCCATCGTGCTTTGCAAAACCCAGCATGTACACTTAGTGTCAGCTTCAACCTTGCTTTAAGCATGACTGATGATAATACTAATAATACGTCATGGCTGCAACCCAAACAAACTGAGGCTGCTCTCATGAGGACATTGTTAGGAGACATGGTGGTTTTTGGTAGGACCCAAGGATGTGGGACAGACGAAATCCCACAACGTATAATTATAATGGGGAAATAAGAAAGAAAAACTAAAAGGGGATTAAGAGCAGAGCGAAAGGCTCCTAAACACAAAAAAATCAAAAGGATAAAATGGCGCTCCGCTTGTGTTGCTTCCCGACTGGGACCCAATGCGCCAGCTACTCACGAGAGGGCCGAAGTGCCAATGGGGCAAGCATGCAGAGGGTGGCGATGCACCGAGGTAGTCCAAACGCCAGAGGGCGAGGGTGAGCTCGAACGCACATATAGTGCGGGAAAGCCATGCCGGGGTGTGTATAATTCAAACGTGCAGCCGAGTGGCTGCTCTAGCCAGGGCATGTCTCAGATCGAGAAGGCAGCCGACTAGAGTGAGGTTCGAGAAAGCGCAGAGTAGAAAATGAGTATTAACTCGGGCGTGCGAGGAGTGCGAAGACGGGCAGCCGGCTGGAGCGAGGCTCGTTGAGTGCTGACGGCGGAAGAGCATGAACTGGCACTGGATATAAACCGCCTCACGAAGAACCCTAACAAAAACAACAGCTTTTTCTGAAAGAGAATGACACCTGAGGGTCAAGGCGGGACTGCAGGACTGAGTTAATCTCAGGCCTCCAACCCAGGTTACTAGCGGGTCCTGGGTTGGAGGCCTGAGACTAACTCATGGCAAATTTGACTATTTAAGCTATTTAGCTTTCACAGCGTGACTTCCCATTCAGCTTTACAAAAATTGGATTTAAACTCATAATCTTCTGATTAACCACTACTATTAACATAAGTAACATATTAAATGTATCTTTGCTGTTGCAAACTGGCTTTATCTAAGGAGGGATCGTCCCCCAAAACCCCCGGCCCTGCAACAGTGGCCTCTGCTGGCCCTACGATTAACTGGAATCCAAGACACGCTCTGCAATACTAGGTATATGTAGGTACTGGCACAGCACTTGTAGCAATAAGAAGAGAACACATTTTCCATTTTACATCTCTGCTATTGTCCGAATCCTAAACATGTCTGTGCACAATACAGACCGTGACGTAGCTCCTGCTCATGCACGTAGTGACAGGAAGTACATATATAGTCATGAAAATTATGAAATAATAAATATGTAAACATACAAATATGTTACAGCAGGACTATTTCCATGAACTCTTATTCATTCATGAAACATTTGTGCCTTGCAACACAGAGCACAATACACGAACAACCCTAGAGAGGGCGCCGAACCACGACAGAGCACACACATTCACACACTTTAGAACCATCAATTTACCTAAAGCATGTCTTTGGACTGTCAGGGTATCCTGAGTAAACTGGCAGACATAGAGAGAACCCAGACGGCTCCACCAGGGTTCGAACCAAGGACCGTCTCCCTCTGAGGGGGACAGTGCGACCCTAGAGAGCATTATTATAATATGTTCAAATTGTTAAGATCTCAGAAGTTAAAATGAACGGACGGTCGTTAAACAGCATTTACCTGTATTCATAAAAGATAGCGAGTCGTATTGTGGTTCAATTTTACGAAAGATCTAATCGAGAGAGACAGCGACCCTCTTTTTATAGCTCTCAATAATAATAAGCTCGCCTCTGTGGTGTATTAATATCAGCGGCTAAGTCGTAATCATGCTAATGCGGAGAAACCGCAGCACGTACCGCTAAGCTTTAACGGCCAACTTTAATGGATAATTGACTGAGCTATAAATTAAGACAGTGAAAACATGCAAATCAAAAGGCCAGGGAGGCGTCATTTTTTATGTTTGCACTAAAGGCCGCAGGCGGTTTTCCAAGACTAGATTAGGACACAGTCACTGACAGGCTGACTGAGGGGCTACGCATCACCATTTCCATGCTGTTCGTTTGCAAACGGCACTAAACACGTTGTAAATCAGCTGCTCTTGCTTCGGGTGGCATGTTTTTACGCCCCAGAGTTTCAGATCAAGGTAATTACTGGTGGAAAATGTCATTTGGAATGTTTGTGTTCCACGAGATGTGTGCGTGCGCTCGGTTCTGAGGGCAAATTTTAGATATGGGTGGTGATTAGCATAGATTAGTGTCAACCAACGTCTAGATGCTCTTATTTCATCCATGGGAAATTTGTGTCTACTAATTCGTACTACGCATAAAAAAAGGGATAAAAGGCAAGACAAATTCAATCCACTCTTTATGCTTTGGTTATTTTTTTATCTTGGTGAGGGGCAGCTTGTGTCCTATACAAGAAACAGGAAATACAAAATACAGACAATAGTTCAACAAATGGCCATCCAGACACGTTCCTAAGAGTGATTTTACCCATCATTCCTTCTATCCACAGGAACTTCAAGCAGACACAGGGAGAACATACCAAACCACACCAGAAAGTAACTCGGTGATGGATCAAATTACACACCACATAAGGTTATTTAACAGTTCTACTAATGGATGGCACATCCATCATGAGGTAAGAGGAGAGGGTCAGGGTTAGGGTGAAGCATAGCTAGGAGAATCAAAGCAAATTTGTGCAGAGGATGGACTAATTCCTTGGCTGACACAGTGCTGTACTGCACTGTTAAACAATTACTAAAAAGTAGAGAAGCAGGTCTTAAACAACTCTAGCATTTGAAATGTACATTCTCCCAAATCCATTGCATGTGATGTTTGCTATATATTTTTGTTAGGTTGTGTTACCGGGGCCAAATGACAAGGTCGCAAATCTTTGTCGAGTTGTAATACACATTTCAAACAGACTAAAACAATAATGATCTACAGCCATGATATGATATTCAGATGTTTCAATCACAGTGAGTTCTGATTGAGATGTGATGTGGTAAGAATCAGACTGGAAAAACCAGACCCATTTTACTGGGGCAAGTGCACCAGTACAATGTTGCTATGCCCCATTAAAATCACATCTGAAAAGTTTTTATCCTAGACTTTTTTGGTTCTTTTTGCAT
>JAVSBV010000024.1:1990348-2006194 GCA_033117975.1 Parotocinclus spilosoma | reverse complement strand
GCCCCCACCTGGGATTGAACCTGGGACCTTCTTGTTGTGAGGCAAGCGGTGCTACCCACCGAGCCACCGTGCTGCCCTCATTAGGGTTAAAGAAAACAAAAAGACAGACTCAGTCTTGGTAATACAAACTTTAAAGGGACTTGAGCTGTAGCCAATTTGACATTTACTGCATTTAGCAGACCCTTAGCCAGACCAGTTTGACATAGGTGGGATTTGAACTAAGGACCATCAGGTCCACAGTCCAGTACCTTAACTGCTAGGCTACCGGAGTCCAATTTATGCTTTACCTACAACTTGCCCTCACATCAATAAACTAAAGGAAATCTCTCGTTCAAAAGAAAAGTTTACTGTAAAAAAAAAGTTTAATATGGGACCAGCAAAATGTCCCCACAATTTCAGAAATATCAGATGTTTCTATTTTTGCACTGACATTTATAATATAATCATTCTCTTTCTCTCTTGCACGCACGTGGTCATATAGGGTTCTGTCAGCTACCCTAGACAACACTACACACAAGTGTAAACTATGTGGCATCAAAAATTTGGAGATTGGTGTTTGAATTTGATCTAGAGCACACTTATGCCTTAAGTTCTCTGGATGGCCAAAAGGTTCATGGTTTAAATCCCACATTGGCCAAGCTGTAACCCACAACTGCATGGTTGTGTATCAGCTGTAATCACACTGGGTAAAATCTGCTAAATGCTATAAATGTTGTCGAGATGACCCTCATGGTGCCTAAGTGCAGGTGTATCACTCCAAGATGCTAGCAAACTGCCACTGGAAGCTGGCTAATTATCCCCAATACCCCAAACCAGTCCGGCAACAGACTGGTCCATCTAGGAAGACCTTTACCTAGCGGTTTTCCAGTCTCCATGACCAATGTCAGGAAATAAAGGGATTAAACTGACTGGAAGAATAAAAAACTACATTGATACTGAAGACCTTTTAATCCAAGACACCAGAAAGCCCTCCACCCAAATAAAACACAGCAAACGTTGATCTAATAAAGTTTATTTTCTTAAAAATGACCAGTTTCCTTTTTTCTTTTGTTTTCTAGGAAATTAAACCCTTTTTGAATTGATACTAGCATCTACATAATGGTTATTGAATACTTCACAATATATTAAGTCTAGATGTTATGATACATGCATACAATTGAGGCGGCATGAGAAGCCACGGTCACCACATTACACAGAGATGGGGATAAAATCGAGGGGCAAAAAGACAAGAAGGCCGTAGCGATGCGTGTTTCAGCTTCAAAGAGGCCTGGGCCTTAAACATAAACTCCAGCAATGCTTTTCAATTCTATTAACACTCCAAAAACAGGCACGTGATGGGTCAGTGACCCAAAAGAAAACAATGTATATAGATTATTTTTAAAAAATAATTACAAATTAAAAAAAAAAAAGAAAAAAAAGAAAACAACTTGGGAGATATTTTAATTAATGTTACAGACGAGTAACAGTGAGCGTGAATAAATATGAACATAGTGTTTACAAACACTTTAATTATTCCTTGGGACCTCAACGACCAAAAATGGCTTTTAGAAATCAAGTTTCCAAACTTCTAGGCAAACATTTATTTGAAAGAATAATAAAAAGGGAAATTTCCCCGTTTGTCTAAATGGCAGTGAAAAGTGAAGCGAACACTTGGAGCGGTGAGACCACACGTAGGCTTTAAGAATCACAGCTAGAGGAAAGTTTATAAAAAATAAATTAAAAAACAGCACACATTGACAATTGCTTCACACCTTTGCTTATTGAAAACCATAGCTGGAGGACATTGTAGTGTTAAGTTTTCCAAATCATTTTTTTCACTATTCCTCTTTCACAGAAAGAATTTATATGCTGAGACACAGTATGATTACAAGCCTAACATGCGCTAACGAAAAAAAAAAAAATAATAATAACAATAATAATTATAATATATAATAAAATAAAAGACATTCAAATACTGTAAGATTTTTGCTTGAAAATACAAAACTACATGAGAAAGCCTTAAAATCAAATTTGTTGATCAGAATAACATCAACATATTAAAAAAAGCAAGTGCTAACCACATTTTTTCCTTTTTTTTTATATCATACATATAACCAGCAAATCTGTTACCTAGAAACAGTTGCCAAGGAAGCCATGTCTTCATGGTGCTCCCTCCCATCCAGTCAGACTCTCTGGGAGAAGGTGATGGCTCCATGTGTTTCTGGTCATTGTCATGTCTGTACAAAACTGCAGAAGGTCTTCTCCAACCGAACTGGCGCACATTTCGACAGACTGCACAGGCTTGTTGCTGTAGATGTTTCAGCTGTTCTTCTGCTGAAACCTGACGCCACATCTCCTAATCGCCAGAATCCTGAGTCAACATATTGCTTCTCTGTGCAGTTCTTACCACTTGTCAGCTATTAACTCTGTGCAGAAGGAGAGCCAACCGAAAAAGGAACGGGGAACCTGCTGCTTCCGTCTGCTCGAGAACACGTTTAGCAATATAGAGCCATCTCTATTTAGCAAAGACACGGTTTTCCATAGGAGTCCCATCTCTCCTCAAACGCTTTCCTTCCTTATGTAACAGTTTATTCAAAAGTCGAATGGTTGATGTCCTGTCTCTTTAAACACAGAGTCTTTCTAAGCCCAAAGTGGGAGAAGCTCGTACTTCGTGTGCAGGTTATTTTTAAGACCAGGGTGCTGAGCCTCAGTTGTGCTGTAATGTGTTAGACTCTATAGGAGGTGCCGAGTCATACAGCGTGTCCGTGTCATGTGTCGGCTCTCCGGCTAATGTGCAAGGGTTTGATAATGTTCCTGCACCACAGTCGCAGAAAAACCTGGATGGATCAACCGAGATGGGATTAGATCAGACGTGGAAATGGTTTGAACATTAAAATGTGCACATTAAACCAAATTCAAATTTAGGTACTTTTTCGTTTACAATGGAATGTCATCTCAAAAGATAACAGAATAGAAAACTAACGAATGTATGACAAATGTAAATATTAATAAAATAATGAACATAGAGAACGTGAATAAATGTTAAGTTCAGTAAACAGGGTTTTTTAAGGTTCTTGTGCCATCAGCGGGAACACTTTGCAGGCATGGCATGGTCAGTCAGCTGGAGGAGGGGAGGGGAGCACAGTTACAATGGACTGTCCGAGCAATCAGAGGTTAATGGCAATGCAAAGGCTCGAGGATAGGTTAAGGCTTGAAGCTCGGACCTTCTGGTCAATAGTCCAGCACCTTAACCTCAGTTCTACTACAGTGCTCATTTCCATTAACCGCTTTTTTTAAAAATAAAATGGGATTATAATATTTTCGCCGGCTTCTATAAGACACCCAAGAAAAAGATTTTGTATTAGAAAGCACCAAGGCGCTATACAATGTAATCATTTTAATATTTAAATAACATCATCATATCTGATTTTGTTTGCTAAAGCACATTTCACAAACTCGTGCCAATGCACTAACACTAGGGCCAAAGTAAAATGTCACAACACGTCTTTGCCATGCGGGAGGAAACCGGTACACAGAGTAAACCCACATTGACAAACAGAGGACTCGCAAACTAAACACAGACAGAGGCCAAAAAGCCTGGGTGGTAGCTCCTCACAGCAAGACATTCCCGGGTTCATCCCCAGGGTGGAGCGAACTGGGTCCTTTCTGTGTGGAGTCTGCATGTCTGCCTGGGTTTACTCTGGGTACACCGATGCCCTCCCACAGTCCAAAGACATGCAAGTTAGGTTAATTGATTATTCTAAATTAGCATTGACTTCTGTGAGTGTATGTACGTGTGTGTGTGTGGGAAAAGTTTTAGGAAAGCGTAATATTGTGAAGTTGCTTTGAGACAATACTCTATTGTAAAAGGCGCTATAGAAATAAAACTGAATTGAATTGAATTGTGTGTGTGTGTGTGTACACGCACACACATGTTAAAGAAGTCAAACAAACAAACATTACATTACAATGTTTGTTGGGATTTTTGGCGTTGTGAGGCGACGACAGCAACCTATTCACTCATTGGGTATTTAAAATGTAGTGTACAGATACTAAGACTACTTGAGACAGCACATCAGGAAAAATAAATAAATTATTCATACGTTTTGCTTAGACTGACTGTTTGATGGATATCAAAAATAAAATATGCTTGTTTTATTTATGAAATACGTTTTAATGCCATTTTTACTTTCAAATGCAGTACATGGACTTTTTGGGGAAAGTGTTTTCTTTTCCTCTTTATAAGAAAGAGTAAAATGTCCTAAATATACAGAAACACTTCTTGAGAAAATAAGCACCAATAGAATACACTTGATGTTCATCACATCCATGATGTGTTGTGTCCTCACGGTAAAAGGCTAAAATCATCACTGCTTATGTAAAGTATGTGATGATTTAGTGCAGGGACAAGTCCCAGAATTCAATCCATTGTGCTTTTGTTTTCCTCCCAACAGTGCAAGTTAACTTGTGTACCATGCTCCAGTTTGTAATGTGGCAGAATTTGCTTTCTCACAGGAACCCTGAAGCATATAAAGGACTGTCCAAATATACACTGCTCACAAAATTAGGGAATATTTCATTAGGGAATATGTCATTTTGAAATAGCCTCTCATTTTTGTAAGCAGTATATTTACTACACTTTACCCTTTACAGATAACCTATCAGATAACAGTGCTCTGTATACTATGTAGGGAATAATGTTTAAGAACCAATTTTAGATACATCCCACAACAGGTCAATCATAGCAGTAAAAACGTGGTAAACTACGCTTGATAATTTCATTATCAAATGAAATTTGATAATTTCATTTCATTATCAAATGAAATGATAATTTCATTTCATTTCAAAGTTTAACAGCCCTAATAATAACAACTGGTATATTATTGGTTTTCTCAGGCCCTCATTAGCCGTTGCTCATTAACTTTGAGTTTGCAACACTTCACAACAGCCTAATCATTTCAAACATTCTGGACAATAGCACAAATCCCCATGTGTACATCTGGGAAATAAACATGAACCAAAGCAAGCGATGAGCACCAACCTATCATGTCGTATAAACTCCACGTCATGCCCTTGGTGGCACTTTTTAATACAGTTCACACAGATTGCATTTCTGTCAGTTGTGTTACAGGTGTGACACCTGCATGAAATAAAAGAGAAAGTCAAGCTGGTTAGAAGAGTAACCTTGACAATTCCAGATGTTTCCTGTAAGGTAAACACACCAGTTACTGTACCTGTAAAAATCGTGCATGGGATAGCTGGTGTAACTGGAAATCTTGTACAGGCACTGACCTCTGCTCACAGCTTTCTCAATGGCATCCTGATTGTTCATGATTTTGTTATCTGAAGGATTTCGAAAGAAACATTTCGATTAAACACAGGTAACAGCATCCGAACAGTAGTTTGTAACCTTTGTAATGTTTACCTTTCATTGTGACATTGACACCAGAGGCTAGAAACAGCCCTCCAAATCTGTTGTTGAATATCTGATTGCCTTCTAAAGTAGCTGTAGCATGGTTTGTGATCTCAATGCCTAAAAAAGAGAAAATACAAAGGATTTGTACATAAAACGCTCACTAAAATTAGGGAATACTTCAAACTTAAGTCTTTCAAATTTAAATATTCATAATTCTAATTATGAGCCGTGTATATTGTATGACTAATAAAAGGTGGCAGGTATGAGCCAGTCAAAGAAAATGTAGAAAAGTAGAGATGCACCAAAACTAAGGCCAGACTTTTTTTTAATGGCTTGTTCCTCGGACGTTCCTACTTAAGAATCTACTGAGAAGTAAGGGAAAAAAATACCAAATAAATCTTTATTTTTCAGCACTTTTCAATTTCTCGAGGACTATGTGGAATCAATACAAGGAAGGAGGAAAAAAAAGAAGAAAAAAATTTTTTTTATTTAAAAATAATTTATTTAACCTACAATTAAATTAAAGTGAATATGGGATTCCGTTGGCTCTCCACCGGCGGAAAAAGGTAAAATAAATAAATATTATTATTAAATTATATTTATTTAAAACATTTTTTTTTTTATTATTCAAATATGGCCGTCGGCGGATCTGTGAAACAAGCAATAAAAAAGTCTGGCGTAAACTAAAATTTGTGGCCAAACGCGCACGTTTGAACACTCAGACAAAACTAAAATTATGCTTTGCCTTTTTTTAAACACATAATAAAACCAGGTATCAATTAATGTAAAGCACAGGAACAGACTACAGAAGAAAAAAGGAGGGAGGAAAAAACAAAAACAAAAAACAAAAAATAATAAATAAATAAAAAAATAAAAAGAAAACAGCTCTAGCCCTCAAACATTTAACCAGATCATATTATAGAATCCCTTGTGACCCTCTGACTGATGACAGCTGGAACAGCCGCCAAACTGCTAGGGGACATTAGAACCAGTGACTGCACATCTCATTAGTACTTACTACTTTATCACATTCATTGCTTTATTTAATATAAACACGAGTGCATTATATTCAATAATTAACATAAATTATATCATTCTCTACAATACTGAACTCTCCAATTTGTCATATAATATTTGTAAATCTGACAGCAGCCTCTCATGCACACTGGTTGGTGAGTAACAAATTAAAGGGCAACTTGCTTTACAAACACCCAGTATTATTAAAATGTATTATTTAGTTTGTTTGTGGTTTCGTAACAGCCCTGGAGCAAGATTCACAACAGAAAGTTACATGGCTAGTGCTCTCGGGCCTCTTGTTTGTAGAAATTTAATAAATGGTCCAATTTTGGGGTGGCTTGGGACTCATCGGATAATGATGGTTGCCAGGAGACGCGTTCTCTTGTTGGTAGGAGGGAATTTTTAGGTTATTTCATTCTTACATGTACCATCCTGGTTGGGTTTCTTTTTCAGTCGTGTTAGTCCCAAAGTTTTTTCCTTGCTACTGTTGCCCTAGACTTGCATAATTGTAAAGCTGCTTTGAGACAATACTCCATTATAAAAACAAAAGCCCTCACGTTCCCCCAACAAACCCTTGTGTTTCAGGTGATCCCATTTTCCATCACATTGATTCCTCTCATCTGTCCTGCAATACCTCACTCAAATCATCTACTATTACAGCTCTTGCTTGAAGCAATTGGAGTAAAGCCACATGTTTGGTGTTTAAGTATCTACAGTTTGGAACCTAAAAACAGGTACAGTAAGATACAGTAAATGCTGGCACTGTCAGGTATTCACAAGAACACGGGTACTATTTATATGTGGACTTTCACAATAGGAACCCAAGCATTTGTTCAAGTGCCGTTTGACCGCCACCTGTGTATGTTATCGTTTCCTAACTCAGCATAGTATAAACCTTTGTTTTTGGTCAAAACATTTGCAGAGTTTGTTCTGTTTAATATGGTGCATCTTTAAAGAATATATTTGAATTCTCTGATATCTCAACCCAACTGACCTGCAGCAAAACCATCAAATATTCGGTTCTTCCTCAACACGGGGTGACTGTTTGTACTTATGAGAACACCAGCCTGGGCATTCCTGAAAATGTCGTTCTCTTCCAGAATCCCTGCACGCACAAAACAAGCCTTAGTAACATCCTCATAAAAATCCACACTATCAACATATTCAAATTAAATTTAACTTCTATCTATAATCAGATGGCTGTTGTTTAATACAGAAAAGGCTTTCTTCATTATGGATGTAAAGTCAGGTAAATTCTTACCCCTCCCACCGTTGAATATACAGATACCACCGTCCCGGCCATCATGGATCTTATTCCTGCGTAGGGTGGGATTACTGTCCGTCTTAATCCAAACCCCTGCCATGGCGTTGTCAAAAATCTCATTGTCCTCAATAAAGCCCAGCCCTGAGGACAGACACAAACGGAACATTTAATCCAGGCAGTGACGAACTCTCGACTGTACCTAATATGGGTCGCCACAGCAGACCAGCTCTATACTGGATACAAAACACCTTTTATGCTGGATGCATTTCTTGACATAAACTTCATCCGAGTTCATCAACATCCATTTAGCCAGGCTTGGGTCTGACCTCAAGCAGCTGGCCATTTTCTATAAACTCACCACTTGACCATCATGATGAAAATGCAACCTGGGATCGAACCCAGGCCCGCTGACCCTCGCGTCCAGCAGCTGGCTCTAGCACCTGAGCCACAAGAGCTGTGTACGGTGTTTCTGATGTACAACTTGTATTATGAAGAGACAATATTTCCAATGGGATTTCTAATAAATGTATAAATCATACCATTACTGTTAAAATCATATCTGCTACAGATCAGGGCTGTTTCCCTTATACAGACCAAATTAAATCTATTTGATTTGAAAAGCCTCATTAAGCATGAAGACAAGAGTAGTGAAGACATGTAATTAACTTACCAGAGTTGTAAACAAGAATGCCTCCATTTTGACCTCCCCAGATTTTATTTCGTCTAATTTTAGGGTTGCTTCCAGTTCTGTGTCAACAAATTATTCAAACGTGAGCGTGCCAATGGTGTTTAGAGTGAACATGTCAAAGCAGGCTTCTAATATGCTAACCACAAAGACATGAGTAAAAGCTTAATCATTCATTAGGGATGGAGTGCTGCACCTGATCTGGACACCGGAGTACATGTGGTTGTAGATGTCATTGTCTTCCAGCACGCCGTGACCGTTATCGTAGAAATACACACCGACCTAAATGACAACCAGATCACAACTCAGATGGACGAGTAGGAGAACCAGTGGAGGAACGAAATGAGAAACTCAGGATCTCTACCTGTTTGCCACTGTGTATCCTGTTCCGTCTGAGCACAGGCGTACTCCCAGTGGTCACCCAAACACCTGCCAGTGTGTTGCTATAAACTTCATTCTCCTCAATAACACCTTGGCCTTTTTCATGCTATAAAAACACAGGCAGGGATGCATAGAGTTAACCAGACTATTAGAATTAAATCTATATTATTGCGGCAAGCAATTAATAGGAAAAGTACAAATGTACTCACCACATAGATGCCTCCATGCTGTCCATCATGGATCTTGTTGTGTCTGACTATAGGGCAGCTGTTGGTTCTGATTTGAATGCCAGCGAGGGCATTTCCATAAATATCGTTGCTCTCTATCAGACCCCTGCCATCACCAAATATGTACACCCCCCCCTGGTTTCCATTGAAGATAGCATTACCCCTGGAGATAAAGTTACAACATGTAAGTAAGTAATTAACTACACCACGAAAAAGTTCTTACTACAAGTCCACTAAATTTATTTAGAAAGCAAAACAATAGTAAGTTTGTGCACATCTTTAAAATTCAAATCATTGACCTCTCTCTACCAGCACCCATTCGGTTCATACTTTCAACAAAAGAAAACACAGACAGCTTGTCAATTAAAACTAACCTAATTGTGGGATCACTGTTGGATGTGATCCACACACCAGCAAAGTTATTGGCGTAGATTTTATTCTCTATGAACTGGCCTCTGCCCTTCTCATGGACGTAGATGCCCCCGGTTTGGCCGTGATGAATTTCACAGCGCACTACTGTGGGGTTTGCATAGGCCTTTACTTCAAATCCTGCAATCCTGTTTCTGTGGATGTTGCAGCTCTCAAAGTAGCCCTGTAGAGGGAGACAAAAATCAAGCATGTCTTCAGTTAATGGCTGCTAGAGGGCAATGAGATCATAAAGTCAAAATGGAGCAGTGCTCTCACCATGCCATGGTCAAATGTGAACACCCCCACATCTCTACCATGATGGATATGGTTTCTTCTGATGATGGGATTGCCATGGTTTTTCACCCAGATCCCTGCTAGTGCATTATTGGAGATTTCATTATCTTCATAAATGCCCTGGGGGGAGATAAAAACACTTATTAACAGTAGATCTTGCATTCTCAAAACTGATTACAGACCAATTAAATCATTTTAACATCCTAAACTTTGTTAGTAATCCAGTAAATCAGTACTGAATAACCCTGTTCTTTTCACTGCACTAATGAGAGCAATAACGATTTATACTGAGATCAGACTTTAATTAAATCAATTTAACGTGTAACTATCAATATCAAATCTACAATATGTCCCAACTTCTAGAATAGATATGCACACCTGCAAACCACTTACACCTACAGAGTCCACAAGAGGGCCCTCATGTAACAAATGTGAACGAGTTTCACTTTAGGCAGGCAGCAATCTTCAATTTACAAAGCTGACAACACCCCAGTGTAATTAAACAGTATTTCTTTTTTTTTTTTTTTAGGTCAGAAGTGAAGTAGGATTTTTGCTGAAGTAAATAGTACAGCCTCTGGGTGTCTTACCACCACAACACACAGAAACACAGCAGAAAAACGATCATATAGGTATCCTATTGGTTAGCTGTTCTACAGCTACATGGTTCAACAGTAACAACGGCCCGTGTGGCATGTAAAATGTGACGTCGGGTCATCAGCACTAAAAGCACTTGTATGTGTGTGTATGTGTGGTTAACAGAGCAGTATAACTAACGCCAGCTATGTAACCCGTTAACAAGCAAAGAACATTTTACACCCAGTTAAATTAATCCAAAGATATTATCTGTTGACAAACGGCATTAAAGCAAAGTAACAGGAAGCAAAGCGAGCTTCAAAGAGGGCTTCATTCCCTCATGGAACATTCTGTTGTCATGAGTTTGCAATGGCAGAAGAGAATATTTTAACAAGGCAGACAAAAGTGTTGTCGCAACGAGAACGTTTCAGCTCCGTGACTGTGCCATGATAAATCTCTCAGTCACATCACATGTACGGCAACGAAAAAGCCAGGCATCGCCTCCGGACTACTGGACGTGTGCATATGAAATATGAAGCAGATATAAAATTCACCAAGATAGACAGCTTGTGATTTAAAAAACCCCAAAACAAAACAAAAAAAAGACACCCTTCACTGCAAGCTCCTCAGTCGTTTTACATACACTCCTCACTTCTCATACATACATAAATGCATACACACCTTACATAAATTAGAGAATATGTTAAAAATATTTTATTTTCTAGAAAACTTTCCAGTCACTTGTTGGCTCAACATTGAGCCAATTGAGCCACTTGAGTTATTTGTTGGGTAAGCTCTCGATTTCACCGTGTGCAAAGAATCTCCACATTTTTCTTGGTGGGTTATTGTCAAATGTTTTGTTCGTTTGTTTCTGTTTACGGTAAGTTTCTTTCTTGTACATGAGGCATTCAGAGCAGGTATTCCTTACTGATCATTTATTTTATTCTTATCCAGTGTATTGGACATGAGTCATATTGACATGGGTTGACAGTTACTTTTAATGGGAAGGAAAAAAAATGTATTTGTTGTACAAGAGAGCAGCAGTGCTAAGTGACAGACCATCCAGTTAGTTAAAAGGGGTGTTAGCCAAACAGGATGTTGGTCAGTAAAAGACTGATGATCAAGAGCAGGTCACTGAGATTCTGCTCTTATTAGAATCTAAAGGCAATGACTGGAAATAGTCATGTGGACAAGCTTATAATCTTAAAGCTTAACCCAATTCACTCTGAGCCATCAGCACTCGCTTTACAAAGCTGGGAGATGAACTTTCCAGACTCTCTCCAAAAGTTCAACTTTGAGCTGCTTTGCAAACATACAGCAAAAGGTACTAAAGATATGTTCACACAGAAGGTAATAAGTGGTCCAATTCCAAACTTTTTCGTCATATGTCACACAGTTGTGTTATCTCTGGGGCAGTGTGAACACAACAAACATACATTCTGACACTGAAAGCACGATACATTTCCAAAATGCAGCAATGCAACTTTGTCTGAACAGCCAGCTCAATTTCATCTGACTTTTACGTCATTCTGACTCGATATTCGTTATAAACTGCTGAGGAAAAGGGGAACTGGGCGATGGAAGTAAGGGAGGTTTTCAGTGAGTGGACGGTAGGTAACAGACCTCAAATACACTGCTCACAAAAAATAGGGGACATTTATTTGGCTTCACACAAGGTTATATCCATACACAAGGTTCTCTCAACACCAGTTTCATTCATATATATATATATATATACATACACACACACACACACACACACACACACACACACACACACACACACACACACGACACAGAGAGGACGTTAAATAGACATGTTAATCACACACTGGTGTAGCTACTTCATGCTCTATGTAGTATATGATGCTAGACTTGGTGAAGAGTTAGAAACAAAGTAGAACTACAGCAGGCTATTTTTTTTATTTTAAAAACGCATTACGCACCAGGCTGTCGTGTATAGTTTAAGCTAATGACAATCATCCACAGGAGCTGAGCAAAACTTTTATCTATAATTAAATGTAATTTGTATACGACCCCATTCTACAAAGGTTTGTTCAACAAATGCAAGAAAAAGTTATTGAAATGTTTATACTATCTCTCTCGCTCTCTACACCCCCCATACACATACACACACACACACACACACACACACACCATAAGGCGCACTGTATTATAAGCCGCGGTCTATTTCTGTATTTAACCCATACATAAGGCGCACCGTATTATAAGCTGCTATGGGGCGACATTTGTTAAGTGGAACACTTGTTAAATAACACCAGCACTTTCGTCACACTTAGCGTTAACCCTAACATTTTTTCAACATTCAGCACTGCCGATTTTAAAGTGTCTAAGAAATTTTTCATTATGCATTTAAATGCATAACATAAAAATTATCACTAAATATCGTCAGCTTAGTGGGTTTATTCACGTGAAAGACCGTCATTGTAAAGCAGGAAGTACAGAGCAATTGCTCTGTCTTTATAACTTGAATAAAAACAACAAACAGGAAAACGGCACAGCATAAAAATGTAGAAACTCTCTAAAACTAGTTAAATATTTAATAATTAAATATATATAGTACTTATCCTAAATCATTCTCTTAGACACTCAACAATCGGCAGTGTTAATGTTAGTGTTAACGCTAAATGTGACGAAAATGCTGTTGTTATTTTACAAGTGTTCCGCTGTACAAACGGCACCCCATAAAGCGCATGTTCAAACATACGGTCTACAAAAAAAGTAAAAGAAGCCAAACAGTGATTTTAGTTGAACTTTATTCTACTATTTAACAAAACACTCACATTATTTTTTTATCAATCTTCTTAATCCATAAAAGCCTTTATCTTCTGTGCCTGAAATGACCAGCTGGGCTATTTTACTATCAAGCACAGCGGGTTTCCTCTCATCACGAGGCTGAAGCTGGTTCTTATTCGCAGCCTCTACATGGTCTGGCCCCACATTATCTGAGTGAACTCTTACAATCTTACAATCCAGCTTGTCTACTTCTCTCACAGGATGCAGGACTGCAGGGGGAAAAGCTTTCTTATACTGCCATTCGTTTAAAATAAACTGAAGGCATATTGTATTTTTTAAAATAAATTCCATATTTTTTACCTAAGTCTCATACTTCACAGTAAAAGTAGTGATTTAACATAGCACATTCCAATTCCATCGTCACAAAACCGCATCTGCACATAAAATACAGAATCATGAACGCACCCTCTCAGTTACAGCTGTTCTCTGATTTAGGGTGGTGAATAAGGAGCCAAACGAATCGCAAGCTGCGAATATGAAGCTGACTTGAGCCTCGTCCTCTTATCATTGTATGAAACAGTCTCGTGGCCAGATTTCTGTTCAGCAATTATGCTGGCTTTTGCTGGCATGTGACCTGTTTATGGGGATATATATATATATATATATACGTGTATATATATATACATATATATTAACATCAGCAGGTCACAATATTATTAAATGATTAATGCAATTGAGAGGAAATTTAATGCATAAAGGCTAAAGGCGCAAGCTTTAGCTGAACACTTCTTATCGTTGACCCCTTAGATGGCACTGCATCAAGAATTATCATCCAACCATAGCTCTAACAACATAACTTTTGCAAACCTTTTTTTAAGCTCTGCAATGCACAGTTACATTCACAAATGCCACTTAAAACCATACTGTGCAAAAAAAAAGCCTCATGTTAATCATGTCCAGGAGCGGCATCTACTTCTCTGGGTTCTGATGCATCTAGGATGGATCATCACACAGTGTAAATGTGTATTGTGGTCAGATGAATCAGTATCCCAGATCTTTGGATACTGGAAAAAAATGCATGCCACGTGTTTCTGACCAGATTGATGTCAACAAGTCCTAAAGCCTGGGTCTGTCATGGTATGGGGCTGTCTCGGTCCTCTTAGTAAAGGTCATTTATGGCTATGTGATAGCAGCATTAATGCAGAAAAGTACATTGCAATCAACTTATCTTAGAGCAACAGATGCGGTTTAAAGATATTGACCAGGGAGATCCATGCATGTTCCGATAAATTAATGCAAAACCACATGCTGTACACATTACAATGGTATGGCTATGCAAAAAGAAGGTATGGGTACTGGACCGGCCTGACTGCAGTCCTGACCTGAATGGCAACATTACAAATTGGTAAATGCTTTATCATCCCAAATTTTTATACATTACAGGCATGAAATGAAGGAATAGATGTTAACTAACAAATTTGACATATCTCAGGTTCCTACTGTCACTAGGTTGAGAGTAAAGAGACAGGAAAGCAGATGTAATTGCAAGTGTGTGAGTTTTATATACAGTGGGCATGGAAGAAAAGACAGGATACACCACAGAATGAAACAACGAGATAAACAAAGACAAAGGGACTAAGGCATTTAACAAAAACAACCAGTCTAATGATAAAGGACCATAAAAATTAATTACAGCAAAAGGATAAACAGCATAAACTACAAACTAACAACGGAAAGTAACAGAGCCGAATAAATAGACAAAAGCACCAAATAAAAAAGGCAAACAAGAGAACAAAGGAACAAAAGTCTAACGCTAACATAGGAGAGCTAACAGGAAGAGACATGGCACAGAGGAAAAACAGAAAATGAAGACAGATACAAACATTTAAATGGCTAGAGAGGGAAGATAGGCAGAAATATGAAAATAAACCAGGAGATGAATAAGAAGCAGGTAGAGCTGAGCGCAGAAACACCAACAGATGGACGAAACCCAACAGAAACGTGGAGAGGAAGAGGGGAATATATAGGAGAAGTAGCGGGTGGCACCCAAAATGCAAACCTCAGTGTGAATGTTTCGTATGCATTTTGCATATTACCCCAACTTTTTTCTGATTTGGGGTAGCACAAAACTTAAAATCAAGTGGTTACATATCTATCTGTTCTAATTCACTCATGAATTACACATTATGTTAAGTATCACGTGTACAAGGATCATAACTAAAAAGTAATAACAGCTATTTCAACAATTAAAATGATATTAGGAATGATACACCTTATTATATGTGATTATGCGTTATTTAATCTCTGGCAAATGTACCAATTTCTGCAATATTAACTTTAATGTCTGTTTGCTCCATAACATTGAAGGAAGAGGTTGATGAGGCAAAACCAACATCATCGACATTCATTTTATTTTATGACTGAAGTCTGACGTGGCAGCCTCTATTTGTTTAAAATGATTTTTTTATTTGCTTATAAGAAAACTACTTGGGCATGCCTTAAAGCACCATTAGAGAATACAATTATAAAGTAATACATGGTCTTTTTTATATCATAGAGCAAATTAGTTGAGTTGATGCTGAATATTATGTAGCTGTTACTGGATTCCCTGTGCCTGCATCAAATTTCCAAGTTGGAAGCAGCATTTGTATCCCGTTTTTTTTTTTTTTTTTTTTTTTAATATCACATCTATTTATTAAAATTTTCAGGAATTAACAAGTAACAAAATATGGCCTAAAAGTACAAAAATATAAACATTCAGTTGGATACAAGACAGTATAAAATGGGCCATTACTGAAAAAAAAAAAAGAGTACCAGATATGGAACCCTAGCAGTCCATTATAGC
>JAVSBV010000024.1:1938693-1957192 GCA_033117975.1 Parotocinclus spilosoma | reverse complement strand
AACAGTAAGTGTATACTCACTGGACTCTTTAATTCTGCCGGTTCAAGGTTTAGCCAGCACTAAAGGAAGTACAAATTCTGGCAAGGAACCAAATACCAGACTCACAGCTACATGATATTCTCTGTAAAACTCTGATCTGTACAGATATCACCAGTGCAGTATCAATTCTATAATATCTCCCTCGATACAACTGCGGCCGTTTACACCTGATTGGCCCAACTGCAGGCTCTTCACATTTGTTTTCATTATGTATGAACTCTGCGTTGCCTACACTTGATCACTGAAAGAGTACATCTAGCACCATCTACGCCAAGTACACTCTGGCATTGTTTGTCTTTGCCTTCCAGCCTCAAAGCTTTTGAACAAACAATACAGTGAGCCCAGTCCTCCTTTCAACAGCTCCTTACAAGGAAATGGCAATACTCAAGATGAGCAGGAGACATGACTCAAGTGCTTCCAGTGGAAAGGAACAAAACCCTTTTAGATGACAGAACGCTCACAAATCGTGTGTTCTGTTGTAACTTGCTAGTATCGTTATGGGTGAAATTGGCTGCAGGAGTTTAATTTCAGGAAAGCCTACAGCACAGATCACTGCCAGATGCAAATAGCTTTTATATTAAATAAAAGTCAGTATTTTGGAAGCTGCAGTAAGCTCACATTTAGACTTTAGATGTGAATGCATATGAACACTAAGGTTAACATTTATGCAACAAGATGACATTTATTCCAAGGGATTTTATTACAGGCAATTCACTAATGCCCAGCCTGATGTGAATTACTTATTTAAATGTTTTATTACATTGGAACTTAATAAATTAATATTATTTAGATATTATTAGACTTTTTTAATTGCTTGTTCCTCAGATGTCACTAAATCTACTGAGGAGAAATGAAATAAATTAAAAATAAATCTATTTTTTTTTAGAACTTTTCAATTTCTCAAGGACTATGTGAAATCAATACAAGGAAGGAGGAAGAAATTTTTTTATCTAAAAATAATTTATTTAACCTACAATTAAATTAAAGTGCATCTGGGCAAAAATTAAATGAACAGAAGAAAACTTGGCTCTCCAATAAAAAAAGCTAAACCTAATGTATATATAAATTTTTTAATTTTAACCATTGGTGCTGCAGTGGATCAGAGAAATACCGAATTCTCTCTTTTTTTTTATTGTTCAAATATGATCGTTGCCGGATCCGCGAAACAAGCAATTAAAAAAAATTAAAAAAAATAAAAAGTGCACAATTTAAAACTTCAAAACTTTCAACCATGCAGTGTGGTCATTCAATCTTTTTCTGAAACCAATTCTGGGTCAAGGGAACAGAGATGACAAGAACATTTTTACGAGTACGACTACATGTTGGGAAAATTGGATGTAATGTTTGGTGGCACGGTTCTACTGCTTGTACAAAACTTTAAAAGCTTCCACTACCATTATTAGTCATGCATTTTATAGGCATGTTTTTTAAACTTCAAAACCTTGGTGGAATCACCACAACTCCTGGGTGATGCCCCCAAAAGGCCTAATCTCTCAGGCATAGGCCCCTCACATCTGCATGACACCTGACCTAAAGGCACCACAGTACTTGAACTCTGCCGTTGCTTTAAATGAGCACACCAGACCATACGAGTTTTAAAAGCATCTGAAATTAAGATGGCAAACTTTTGCTCAAAGGTAAATCCAACTTTGAAATATAGACAAGATCAATTGGGATAAATTGTTAATTTTATTGGAAAACAAATATACAACTGGAATGGATTCTTTTAGGCATGGCTGTGCCATAAGCAGTTAAAGAAAAAAGTGACTAATTAAAAAGCATAGAAATAACTAAAGAACAGAACAAATACAAAAAGACTAGTGTACGAGTACCTGCTGATAAACCCGTTAGTATTTAAATTCACCGATATTGCAATAGTGCAATGTTGATTTCCCCCCCACCCACATATACATGTAGTCCGTTGTCCATGCAGAGTAGTTCCTCCACAAAAAGCAAAAAGAAAAAGGGGAAGGGGGTCAGCTGGACCCTCAAAAGCTCCACTCAAAGTGGCAGGCAAACAGACAGCAGAAAGCACAAAGATGACGTGCAAGCCAATCTGTCTGCCAAAACCATTCACCTGGTCCTGTACCTGCCTGCTAGATCAAAATAATATCAATGACCAAACGTGGAAAGAGGAAGAGAAAAAAAAAAATGGACATGCAGTTCCTTTGGACAGCAGGATAAGATGGGGAGAATTAAAACGAAACATCTTACAGAGATTAAAAAGAAAAGGCAATTATTTTATACAAGAAATTCTGTACAAGGATTTCACTTCGCTGTCATCATCTGTACAAATTCTGTGAAGAAAAGGAAAAGGGTTTTTACGTCACAATCATTCATTAAATGGATACCATTCCAAAACTTAACCCTGCATTCTCACCTTCATAATTGACCTGGCCGTCACCGTCAATATCAGCTTCTCTGATCATTTCGTCAACTTCCTCATCTGTTAACTTCTCCCCCAAGTTTGTCATCACATGGCGCAGCTCAGCAGCACTGATGTACCCATTGCCATCCTGGAAGCAAGGACAATTAACAAAGGTGCTTTTTTGAGGGGGGGCGCTAGAGATCTACATTGACATCAGCATACCTTGTCAAACACTCGGAAGGCTTCCCTGATTTCTTCCTCGCTGTCTGTGTCTTTCATCTTCCTTGCCATCATGGTCAAGAACTCCGGAAAGTCTATTGTTCCATTACCTATATGAGAGATTTATTCGTCACACTTCTGTTCTAAGCCACAAATTAAGTGAAGGCTTTATTAGTCATTTCGGACAAAAAACCTGGTTAAGAACAAACAAAAAGTGACAACATTCATGCAGTATAGTTAACTGTGTTCGCACCATCGGCATCCACTTCGTTGATCATATCCTGAAGCTCAGCCTCCGTTGGGTTCTGGCCAAGGGAACGCATCACTGTCCCGAGCTCTTTGGTGGTTATGGTGCCATCTCCATCTTTGTCAAATAGCGAGAAAGCCTCCTTGAATTCTGTAACAAGAGAACGGCACAATATAATCGAGGTCATGTGCATGAAGTGCACTTTAAATGTTTGTCCTCGCTCGTAAAGTAAAATATTGACACGAGCCATTATATTGCTTTACCATTAGCAGAACAACAATCTCTGCTAAGTTTGATCTGCAACAGGTTTGTAGAAAAGCCTCATCTTCACACAGTGTCACGGGTTCAAGTACCAGCACAGGTTCAGTAGTTATGGCGTCACACAATGCAATGCAAGGTGGTAATGCTTTTTATTTTCTAATTTGAAATCCAATCTTTCGGCAGTTGGAAATGCAAACCCTTCAGAGTTTCGCGTCTGTTGCCAAGATGATTAACAAACTATGCCTTAATATCTAAAATGGGAAGGATGTGACACAAACAAATAACCACCATGGCAACACTGGCTCACACCAACAAGTCTAAGGTCATGCTTCAATCAGTAGAGCACAAGGTTAGCAAGATCCAGAAACTGAAGTCTCTTGATAAAAGTGGGTTTGTGCTGTCTCAAAAGGCACTTGCAGTATTCTGCTACACATGCAGCACAAAGCACATTTTTGTATGGTAGTTGCACACCAACCGAATGCTTGCATTTGTACAAACAAAGATGTCCAAGCAAATTGACATGTAGCTACGAGCCATTCTTGATTTAGCACAGACAAGTATGTAAAATTACAACAATAAAAACTGCTCCAAGGCCACACAGGATCTAGTGCAAACACGAACCTCAGCTAGTTGTGATATATAATTTCCCAAAATTCAGAAGTATTATTTAAAAATAAAGTACCAGACATGAAAATTGCATCCCTTGGTTCACTAGATCAATAGCATGGGGTATTATACAACATTACTTTTTCATAGGAGGGGAAAAAAACCCAATCCAAAAAAATTATAATAACATTGTACTCCTACATTTATGTTCTGCTGTTCTGATTTTCCATGCGCCTGTAATATACAATGCTCAAAAAAGGACATTTCAAAATGAAATATCACCCAATTTCTGTGAGCAGTGTAACAATTCTAATAGCATAGTCAATATGTAAACTAGCTAAAACACGAAAACTGAACGTTTATACAGCCATTATATACAAGCAGCCATTTCCATCAGCAATGTATATAGACTATTATATACCTGTTTAATGCAAGACTGAATCTTCGCTGCATTACGACGGCAGAAAAGTGACACTACAATGATTTACTTCCTGATTGCTTTAGTTGGCCCATTTTGTTGAGGGACATTGTGAATCAGAAGGCTTTACACAATGGGGCTGAACAAGTCCTTTGATTGTTATTTATGCATGGACAATGCCTGAACTGGTCAGAAGGCATTGCTGGAAATGATAAAACTGACTCATGTTGACAAACACTCCCATTACAAGTAGCACCGCCTTCAGTCACTACTGAAATGCCACTCAGATACTCCACACACAAGGGGTGTGGAACCTTTCACAAAAGATTAGTGGAATTGCAGGTTTTCTGTGTAGACAAGTATGGGACAGCATCAGGAGTATCAGCTGACTAGCTGAAATTAAAACCTGTAAACATACTGGATTAGGCAGAGGAGAACCGGCACCACTCTGTTAGACCCGATCAAGATTGTAAAACAAAATTCTGTTATCAAGTTTAAACAAATGCATTGGCATGTCTCAGCCTTCATTCAGCACAAATCATTAAAAGCTCCAACAGAAATCTAAAGTCATAAGTAGAATTAAAAGCAATAAAATACAGTAAGTATCAGGCATTACAAACAGAACTGTGATGACCTAGTATTTAAGGTGACTTTCTATGGACCAGAAAGCCCAGGCATCAAATCCCACCTCTGTCCAGCTGCCACTGTACAACTGCTTGGATTGCAATATTGTATCAGTTGTAAACCATTTGAGTAAATGATAATAAACCACAATTACAAACACACCAAGTTGTGTCTAATAATTACAACACAAACATTTTAAAAGTCTTTATACTTATATAATTACCTCAACCAGAGAAAAAAAACGTGCAAAAAAGGACCGCCATTACCTCTGTGGTTTAACGACCATTTAACACTGGTCTACAGGTTCACCTTATGCTTGCTTTGTTTTCAAATTGCTAACTTTGCATGCAGAGAGGCCTCATTACTTAAAGGAACACACTACGACAACTTTGTCCATTACAAAAGAATAGCATTTACTGTATAAAATAGACAAACCAATAATACCTTAACCACATAACTTCTGGTACCATGTTATATTAAGAACTAGTGTATTAAACAGTCCGAACTGGGTGCTGTGATGTAATGTTTTACTGTACACATCACAATCGGCATACATTTCCTGGGATTTTCTCAATAACAATTAGATGAAACTTAGCATCTCTCAATTGCCTAAATTTGCATTGTGCCTTTTGTAACTGGTTACAAGCATTAGTTTGCTATCTGTTCCTTTTCTTGTCCTAAGGCACTATTAACTTTGACTGATGACGCCAAGGTTTGCTGAGTGTGTTTTTGTGCTTGTACCTTGGCTGGTTTACGCTCATCATGGACAAACTCCATGTTATAATCTTCATACGCAATGAGCAGTAGTCCATCCTACCTGGATAGTTGACACTCAATATATGAACTCTTGCCTTTACTCATTTTTACCCTTCCTTTAGCCACAATTTACTTAGTCAAACTTGCAAACCTTAGGCCATTTACTTGTACATAAACTGTTCCAAGATTATGATAAAATCTTTATAACACTTGCCTTCAGCCACAGCACTTCCCATCGATTCGCTAAGACTGTACAATACAACTGAACGTTGAGAGTTTGCTCAAGGGCCCAACATTGACTAAACCCTCAACCATAGTCAACTGTCCAGCATTACACCATTGTTCTGGGCTACTGACCATAAAGTTCTGTTGCTCATTTGGAAGTTTAGTTTCTTTCATTATTTAACTAAGCTCTGACTGCGAATCTAAACTCTGTTCCTAGAGAAAGCCTGCACTTTTTTAAATGAAATACACCCTTGGAAGTGCAGGTCTGGGTTTCAGGAAATTTTGTAAGCTACTATCATTATTTCACCATCATCATGAACTGTGGTTATTTCACGTTAGTAGCAAGACAAACCATATGAGAAGGACAGCTGTGTTGTTCTCTATATGGTTAAGTATGATGTAATGTCTGCATTGCACAGGTCCATGTATAAGACAAACAAGCAGCTGAAGTGTATGTTAAAGAGTTTTGTTTGTGTTTATTGCCATTTCAGCTCACAAAGATTACGTACATGCATTGAGGCATTGTTGGTACTTTTAGGAATCTAATTTCAGTTAGTTAGCTGTTATTGCTTTATATTTGATTCTTAATATTAAGGTGGTTAATAAAACTCAATCCTTTGCGGCTTATTGTGTTCAAAGAGGTCTTTTATGTTATAGGCTTTAAAATAGGTGGTCGATAGTTTGGCATTCGATTAAGATGTGTTTTATTGTCAGAGGTGATCCACAGATGTGGCAGGTTGGTGCTCCCTCCCCCAGAAGGACATGTCGGTGTGTCATTGTGTATGTTAAATAGGGAGCACCCTTTAGGATGCATGCAAAAGCATTGCATAATTTTGTTCTAGTTTGTGTTTTCGATACCTTTGACAACCTAGATACACTAGGTAGCTAAGCAAAGTGTAAATAAAAACAGAAATGGTAAATACTAATAAAAACAGACTACTAATAATAAAATATTTACTCTGACAAGCTGATTTTTCCAATAACAGGTTCCTTAGCACAACTAGGTCTTAATTTATAAAACGGTTAAAAAAGATAAAGGGGGGGGAGGGGTTCTAAAAACAAATATGCCAAAACTCAAGCCTGCAAAACAGGAAAACAGCATAGGGACTATACTATTGGATAGTCTACCTTTGGGCTAACTGAGAAATCGTACTCTGAAACATCCCATAGGTCACCAGCCATCTACATCACATTTTTGGAGATGTAAGCTCACTGCAGTTGGCTAGCTTTCAGTTTAGCCAACACACAAGCCTGTATAAGCACCCGCCTTAAAAGGCAGTAAAAGCGATGACCAACTAACAGCTTGTGAGTAGTTGGCTGGCCTGTACAGACCATGCAAAAAAAAGAAAAAAAGAAAAAAAAGAAAAAAAGAAAAAAAAGAAAAAAGAAAAAAAAAAGAAAAAAAAAAAAAGAGGGAAATAAAAGGAAAAACAGTGCAGAGCCACAGACTACATGAGGCAAAGCAGCACCAACATATATAAATAAATAAACGAGAGGCACGTTAAAGACCTTACCGGCAATCTGCTCTTCCGTCAGTTGATCAGCCTGGAAGTGGAAAAGAAACATTTGAGCATCAGCATTGTAGAAAGAAGCCGTTTTAAAATGTTTCTGGCATCCAGCTGTGTGCAGCACTGCAGTATACATTAAGATTTGTTTTGGCTGTGAAAGCTCTCCAAGATTTAAAAACTTTGTAAGACTCATTATTTAAAATTAGATGAATTCATTCAAATTTATTATTTAAAATTACGTTGTAAACCTAACAAGATTCATATTCTTTGAAAATAGTTACCAACTCGTAGTGTCAGAAACGTTATCAGAAACAAGTCATACTAAATCGAAGTAGTTTTCTTTATTACTAAAGTAAATATTCATTATGTATCTTAAACTTGAGCCCAGGTGGCTGAGAGGGTTAAACCAGCAGCTGGAAAACAGCAGTGTCAGAGGGTATAAGTTCAGTCCAGGGTGGGGCCTGAAATGAGAAGGATAAGCAGTTCGTTTACACAAAAAACCCAGCTGCTGGGGGTGCACTCCCTAAAGGCACATCCAATCCTGGATGAATGGGGAGGGATACGTCAGGAGGAGCATCAGGCATACAAATCTGTGACAAATCCATTAGGTGAATAGTCCGCTGTGGTGAGCCCCAAGTTGACAGGATTTTTTTCTCCATGCCTTTAAATGTGTATCCATCACACACTTATGTCTAAGCCTACAGACAAAGCAGCTTGTTAAATACTTTAATAGGCAAGTTATTTCCTTTGCAAATATACAGCTTACAAAAACTAAAAATCTCCCTTCCCTTTTGTAAGCAGTGCTCTTTCCACTTCATTTCTTTTCGACTGCAATTAATACCGCCCAGAGAACACTGACATAGCTCAGATGCCGTTGCACATCATAACCTGTGCCACTGCTTTCTGGAGTGGATAAAATGCAGCATTATATAAAGCACTAACATGCCTGTCATTTAACAAGTCTACTTTAATAATATGCAAAACAGAAAAGTAAAAGCAACATGAAAACAATGGAAACTAATTTGACAGTGATTTTTACAACTACTTAGAGGGCAAAGTGCATCATGAATTTATTACATCGCACCCGACCGTATTATTAGGATGCAGTATTAAAAGCACAATTTAAACCATTACTACTGAAATCTAATACCAGGCTTGAGACTAACATCATGTACAACACTGAACATCATATTCACTGGCATTTACACACACACGCCAAAATTCATAGCGTTTGTGGCAATTAAACTTGAAATTTCAAACCACTTATTGTGGCTCCTTCCATACTTTTGTTTTAAACTCGTTTTAAAAGCCGGCTTTATGACTGGGTGGAAGGTATTACGGATAAGTTAATAAGATGATCCCCATAAGAGATGTGACCAGACGATGATAACAGCCTATTGTAGTTACATAACTGGCTGCGGATAATCCCATTCATATTGCACTCTTAGATTACATTTAAAAATATAAATTACACACATTGTCATTGTTCAGCTACACTCCTATAAAACAGAATCAATTATACGGTAACATTTCAATGTAAAAAAAAAAGCAACTTTAGCTTATTTTTAAACCGAAACAGAAGAAAATGTGACCATATATTTGACGTTACTTATATTTGGCACAAACGTGTGCATTGTACTTATTTATACCACTTAAAAAACGTTACAAGTTAATTTTCCCGAGAAGGCGGGAAGGCTGGTACGTGTCTCGCCTCTAGTCAGTTACAAAGCCATTGGTCGACCGTTTACAGTTTGACTCTAAGTGGGTGCATTTTCTAACATTAACCTATTCCTAAATATAATTAACCGACTTAATTATATCTGTATCTAACCCAAATGTAATGCTGAGGAGTTTTCTATCACAAGCTAACATAGCCTAGCTAGCCAACAAGCTATACGTTTATACCCAATAGAAAACGAAATACTTAACGCCTCTGCAAACATTCTGAGGTCCAAAATCCGTTGTAAGGTGTTTTCTATATGGATAATATAAATAAATGAGACCTTTGCAAATACGCGTCTTAATATATCGTAAGTGAATTATTTCCAGGGCTTTGATTCGAAATTGGAAATCCACCTTAAAGGTTTCAATAGTTCTTTGTATACGTTACAGGCTTCCTACAGAAACTGTTGAACCATTTAAGGTGGACCGGGTAAGAACGTGGAGACGGCGATTTCAGAATCCTAATGATTAAATATAGAACATACGTTTAACCTTATTCCACTCATTCAACTACAATCTCACGCTATTACGTTTACTTTACACTATGCGTATTTAAATAATCACCGAAAAGCTTTAAGAAAGGAGTTTCGCATACCATTGTCCTGTATTTGCTTGCTTCCCGCCCTCCAACAGCACTTCTCTAGTGTGAAGTGAACACCCTCTACAAGCGCAGACCCGCCTTGACGGTTGTACATAAAACGCCTCCCCTGTTCCGTGTCTCCCTCCGCTCGTTCCTCTGCATTCGGGTAAAGAACACCTCACAATTTGTGCACAATTATTCAACAAATCTCCTAATTATATTTACAAATCATGTTAATAAAACATATAATGGCAAAAACAATATTTATTTTCTATATAAAATCAATCAAATTCGTCCAAAAGCAGGAGAACTAGCTGATCGCGGAGAACTACTGCTTGTGATGCGGTCGTGCGCAAGATTCTGATTGGTTGGTTCGTACCTGCAATGCGTCACTCCTTTGGTCACACAGCAGCGTTTATCCAGTAATAAATGTCTATAAAGAAGTGCACCTTAAATCACCTGAGCACGTACAGCCTCTAATTCACACATACTGCTCGATAAGGAAAATATTATTTTTTAATGTTTACATGTATGAAATTACAAATCTTTACATGATTGGGGAGAGTTTCAAACTTTGAAATCAGAGCTGTGCCGTTACCATGGTGATTAAAGTTAGGATATGTATTTAGGACACAAGATATTAACTTCAGGACTGTATTAAATAACTTTTTTACTCTGAAATCTTATCTGTGTTGTTGCCACATAGTTATAGTAGTTATCTGTGACTACTTCGCTTAGGACTAAAGTTAGGACATAAGATAATGCTTCTTCTTTCCTCACGGTTCAAGTCCCTCTTGATGCGGGGTCTGTTCATACCCACAAGGAAGCGACGAGGGAAGACTTTGACCGACGTGTCGCATCACCTGTCATCAAAGACACACACAATTTAGAGAAACCAATTAACATAACACGCATGTCTTTGGACTATGGGAGGAAACCGGAGTACCTGGAGTAAACCCACACAGACATGGGGAGGACCCTGGCTGCTCCACCCTGGGATTGAACCCAGGACCTTCTTGATATGAGGCAGCAGTGCTACCACACCGAGCCACCGTGCTGCCCCTTAGGGTTTAAGCTACTACTCCTGGCAAATAGATTGGACTCATCACACTTAGAGTATGGTTTCTCAGGTTTTTTTTAAAATTTGTAGCAAGCAAACAAATCACAAATGTGACATTAAACAAATTTTGGTTAACAACTGAATCACATCACATCACACAAATTAATTAAAATACATTTAATGAACTGCATATCTGTCTTAGGTCAAGCACAGAATAAAGACTTACATTGCAAATTCCATTTTTAAAACAAATACTGAGACAAGATTAAAAATGATAATTAGTCTACAGTTTAAACTTGAGTGCTTATAAACCTTAACAAGTTGTAGGACTTGTTTAACCGAGAGAAAACACGTCCAAAACAGGAGAGTCATTTTAAACAATAGAAAGCATTATAAAACTCTTTCAAGAAAGTAATCCAACATGGAATGTGATCAAAATGTTAGTTGTTCCCTCTTAGCAATGTCTAAAATTGACAGAAGACATATAAAGATGGCTACCTGTAGAAAATCAAATAACAAATGGCCCAAATTTCTGAGATTAGTGCATGAGTATTATTGCAGAATAACAGTTTCATCTTAATTTCAAGAAATAAAATAAATTAGTTTTACAAAAGCACATATGTTTCATAGAAAGGTTGCTGCAAAAATATAAAATTTTAAATACAAACATTTTCCAAGTAAAATATATGTAATGTTTTTAACAGGTGTTACAAACACGACCAAATCATTTGACTTAAAGCTAACTCTCCCTCTAGTTTTTTTTTTACGAGTTTCTTTTTTTTATTTCTTCAGCATTACTTCTTTTGATTAGATGTTTTTAAATTAATGCAATATATCTAAATTAAGACAGCATATGCGTCTGTAACATTAATGTATTAAACTTTTAGAAGCAGAAAATTGGCCAAAGAAAAATAGTTTTAAGGACGCATAATACATTAAGTCTAGTCATAAATATACAGATTCAAGTCAATGCCAATTAAGTGTAATCAAGTAATTTAATGCATGTCTTTGGCCTGTGAGAGGAAACCGGAGTACCCAGAGTAAACCCACACAAAGATAGGGAGATTATGTAAGGTATCACATAGTCTACATACAACAAAAATAATGGTGTGTTTATCATACAAATGTAAAACTACTTTGCTTAAATATGTATAAAATGTCAAATTGGTTAAAATCATTTGGTGAAAGCCATATCATGTGCTGATGTTAGCCAACAACAAATAAAAAAGTACTGTGGAGCAACTAAATAATGTTCCATATATACTGCTCACAAAAATGAGCGGATATTTCATTAGAGATGAATTTTTGTGGGTAGTGTAATATACGTAACACTTTTTTTTTACAACTTTTTGGTGTAACCTCGTGGAGGTGCAAGCGCAATAAGCAGTTTAGCTTCTTAATTTATTCTAGTTTCCCTGGGGAGTTAGTTTAGAAGCAGTTTTCTTTTAATCATGTCACTAAAGCTATGATGCCAGTTAAATTGTTTGGCTGAAATGTGCCTATGTGGTTTATGCCTACACTGTGAAAAACATTTTTCAGTAGAGTGAGATGATTATAATGGCCCAATGTGTGCTCAGGTGGTGCAGCGGTCTCATAGAGTAGCCTACCACTGCAGTGACCCAGTTTAGAGTTAGGGCAGTGCCTTCCCCCGGGTCAGATGTCCCATGCACACACAACTGGCTATGTTGAGGGAGGTCAGGTAATAATCCCTCAGCACAACAACCGCTCCATGTGTTCTAGAGAGATAGGCATCGGTGTCTCTGACCTGTACCAGGAAAATAGTCAGAAGAATTTACCTAATGTCTAGAAATATATTGGGTAATCTTGATTTTTTTAAGAATCACATGATGAGATACATTTGCCTAATCCAAATAGGTTTCATGTGCTCACTAGCTAAGTTGTGTTTTTGCAGTATTTTTAATGTGTCCTGGATCCAAGGCTAGTCTGAACAGCTCATGATCTTGAACTACCATGCCTGTGCAGAATTACATAGAACATTGTTGTGAATGTAAATGTGTAGTGAATGGTGACTGAAAATTCTCAGAAAATTAGCTTAATAATTGTGTTATTTTTAACAAGCTGTAAATGGCGTTTGTAAGTGTACGTGCCTGTCCTACTGTAGGTAGTACTCTTTTGATTGTATATTCTGTGGTGGCCTAGTGGTTAAGGTATTAGACTATGGACCAGAAGGTCCAGGGTCCAAATCCCACCTCTGCCACAGTTGGGTTCCTTAGCGAGGCCCTTAACCAACAATTGCTTGGATTGTAAGACTGTATGGATAAGGACATCTGCTAAATTATGTAAAATTTAAATGTGTGATTGTAATAAATATCTAAAAAACAAAGGATTTTGAAGTTGAGAGCTCTACAAAAGACACATAACTCAATGGGCAGGATGTAGAGGAAGCGATTGTTTCAGTGAGGTGACTACACTGAACATGGGGGCATGGATAACTTTCCAAAAAACGCCAATTGTTTTGAAAGCAAGCAGTTTTCTGCTAAATAAATGAATAAGTGCAGTTATAACAGCAAGGTCACATTTTCAAAGCAATTAGTGTTTTTTGCCATTTAGTTATTATAACCACAACTTTCGATTATATTATAACACAGTCTTCCGATTGGTCATGTCTAATACTGCTCTCCGAAGTTATTTCAATAAATAAAGCTCTAACCTGCAGCACATACTTTGCAACATTTAGTCACATGTTAACATTATAGATGTCTGAGTCAAAGATTATAATGAGCAAGTCCAGAGGAAAAAACCCTCACAAGTCATTAGCAGGGTACCACGCATTCATTCGTACATACTGTACACCTAAAAAGCAAGTTAGAAGAAGCAGTTCTCTTACTGGCATTTATGGGAGGGGGGAAGGAACAGGAAACCTACATTGGCACACGAAGGGAATGCTAAAACCACAGGATATAAACACAGTTCAGGATCAAACCTAGGACTCCAAATATGTGATGCTACAGACACACTATTGAATTCAGTCATTTTTCTTTGTAGTGATTTTAACAATAAGTATTTTTACGAAGCAGCTTTACAAATATTCAGACCCCTAGTGAGCAATGAGGAAATGTAATAGCAGCAAGCCAGCGTTTGCTGAGATGACATAAGGACGAATCCACGAGAACTGCCAAGCTTCAGAAGGAAACCACGATCCTTCGGATGAGGCTGTGATATTAAGCCTGTTTGACCATGCAGAATAATCCAGCTACACTGATTGTCTTAAAATCATGCTTTATGCAGAACACAACAGCATATCATCATTGCAGCAGGTCTTTGGAAGTGTAAATCTCTGGAGAATCCAAAAGATTTTGGATTTCAACAGGAAATGGCTCCACGAAGGAGAGGCAGGAAAATCCACAGCATGGGGTAGTGAATTACAATCACAAACATGCACCACAGTCAAATCAGGCAGACCTGGAGGGAAAAACGTTGAACGCTTTTCATCATTACACCTGTGCTGTCTCTTATAATTGGCACCTTAGTCATTAAGCGATTTCACTACATGCCACAATGTTTTGTGCATTTCAACAATGCTTTCTTGTGAAACATATGAGACTTACAATATTAGAGTATTCATGTTTGCTGCTGAATGTCTGGCAATAATGTTGACTTCACCCTTTGTCTGATTAGAGCTGTTGAACTATGGACTTTCCAGCATATTAGACATAACCAAGGTAACACAATACGCATATAGTTCATCCCATTTATAATTTGCAGCGTTTGCCAGATGCTCTAATACTCTGCCAATTGAGCTTGCATGTCCTTGTCTAAAGGCTTGCTCCTGCCAGGATTTTACACTTACGATTTCCGCAGTCGCAGTTAAGAGACCAGGATAGTCATCATAAATGTCTGTAAACCTGTCTATAAAGAGAGCATGTATAATGTTTAAATACATTTGGACGCTTTATATGTTTGAAAATCATACAGCTAGCTGCATATTCCACCATATGACAGTAATATTCAAATACTAGTTATCATATCAGATCTCGAGGCTTGTATACACCACCAATGATCATGTGTGAAAGGTGTAACTATTACACAGAGTGACGCAGTGCTTTGTTTGGCAAAATCTCTTCTTGAAGCTGCATTCATTTGCATGATTCACTTTACCTATTTATTAGGTACGCAGGGTAGAGTTCAGCTTTTACGATGAGGTTCTAGGAGGCTGATACTGTGCGAGACATTGGACTGTGCCATTAGCTCCTAATTTGTTGTGTAATTTAAGATTTAGCAGAACATTATGGTCATATTACATAGGTCACAATACAGAGGCCTACAGTATAAAGCATGCAAGATAAGCTATAGTTATTTGTAAACTTGGCTAAAATAGAAGCCAATTATAGACAGCATATTATTCATACTGATGATCCTACATTTGCTGATTTTAGTCATTGTTATTATGTAAAACATTTGCTTATCTACTGTGAAATATGAAATATACGGCTCATAAAACGTAAGGGAATAATTCAAAATGAAATATTCCCAATTAAGTATCCCTCTATTTTTTGTGAGCAGTGTATGAAAGAACAGCCTATCCATCATGGCCACACCTTTCATAAAATTGCCTTTGCATATTTAACACGTCATGCAATTTCGTACAGAAACTGTACCAGGTTAGAGTTTTGAATATTTTACACAAATAATGGCATAACAATCACTGCTTTATTGTACCAATTGGTATGCTGCTGCCAATGTGTGTATTCCAGTTACTGTCAGTGGAAGTGCTGGATGATGTAAGGGGCTGTAACAAGTCTAAATTCAATTTTATTTTTAGCTCTAAAGTAACTACCCAGGTCTGCACCAAGGTGACCACATAGCTGGTTATGTCTGGAACTCCAGGTCAACAGTCTAGGACCTTAACCATTGCTCCAACACAGTCCACTGACCAGGTCCTCAGAAACACAGACAAACATCATTAATTACTGCATTATATTATGTATGTGGTTTAAATCACAAAGAGTAGCAGTAGAATGAGTTTCCTCAGTATATCACATTCATAGGTTTCCACTAATCAGACCATTACCTTTTTTACCATGCTCTCCTGAAACCTTAAGGAAATGGTTTGGTCAATATGATGGCAGTCTGGACAGGTGTGCAAAGAGCCCTCACTGTAACAAGAAAGGCCATGTGGACTGGAGAATGCTGAGTAAGAGGCACTTACACATGAATTTGGATTTGAGTGACAAACCAGTACTTAAATGCTTGATTCTACAACCTTGTTAATAATACTGTAGCTCAGGCATTTTTTTGGCTATGGCTATAATTTGACATATTTCACAGTGGCTCATTCATGGTGTGTGCAAAGATAAAGGGTGGTGTTATCACCTTGTTAAGGTTCGGCTCTGTGGGATGTTAATGCTTAATACTATGTTCCACTGACTAGTACCTCTGTAAGACTAAGTTAGCTTTCATAAATACTATTCAGCCCCAAATTGCACATAATGGGCTAGGGCAGTTCCCTTACACTTCTCGTTCCAGAGCTTGAAAAAAAAAACAGTTGGAAACTGTGATTCATTTGGACTTTGTGGCCACGACACAAGCACTGTAATGCTGTTGCCTCTTAGATAGGAATTTCCATTTGCAGTCATAATTCCCAAACTAAAACACTGTAACTTGTGTTGTTAGGCTTTTCCTTGGGGCGGTACAAAATGAAAAATAGTATGTTTGTTTAATATGGCACATGTGTCTCACACTGTTGTTAGCTGCAACGGTGAAGGGTCTGAACAGCACAAACTGGCAGCTGCAGTTTGTGTCGATTAGAAGCAAAGTTAAGGGCACCGTATATTGTTTCTGTGCGTTGGTGTTCACTAGGGAAAACATTCAGCTGCAGTTACATGGATGGATGTAGGTTCAAGTGGATGGAGTTTATTATCATAGTGAAACAAAATCAAAGTCATTTTAAGATAAGATAGCCGTTTATTATTCCACAAGGGGAAATCTGTTAAATGTAACATTGGCTCAACACAGCTTTACACATATCTAGGCCCATAGTCCAAACTAAGCACGCCTGGCTAAACAATGGCTAAATTGCCTAAACGTTATAAGGTAAAAATCTTAGGAGGACTAAGATTCAAAAAGGGAATTCCTGGGACAGCCAAGATAGATGTAAGAAGTAAACAAAGTTAGCTAATTAACCAATTTGTAGTGATAGTTCAAATAAACACAAGCTAAATATAACATTTAAAAGAGGACATATTTGAAGAAAGTATAATAAAAATACTAAGAATACATTAAAAAGAACACAATATTATAAACAGTATAGTAACTGGAGAACATAACATTTTCAAATGTAATTTTATATTCCTGATAAACTATAAAATATAAAATATCATACAGTAAAAATTTGACATGTATTTGGCATTATTTGGTCCAAACAACAAGGCGCTGAGAAAGACTGCACAATGGAGTACGCTAGACCAGGGGACCAGTAACAAATCCAATGAATCAAAGAAATCTCCAACAGGAGGCTAGCATGCTAGAAGGGCAGTTTAATTACAATGTTAAAATGCTTTAAATGCTTTTAATAGCAATTATCATCACACAGCAGCTCTACAACGGTTCACATCTACACCCTTAATAAGCAAGCCAACAGCAACAAAGGCATAAAAACCACAGCATGAGGAAGAAACATTAGCAGAAGTAAAAATCAAAAGGAAAGCCCCTCCCTTTGGTGTCATCAGCTAGTGAAATTTTGTAGGAAGCTTGTTTTCTCAGATATAGGCTTTGCTTCACAATATAATGAAGTATAACAGGAAATAAAAATCGGTCTTGTGACTCTAAACGTTGTGGCTGTAAACAGGCAATCAACATGATTACTTCAACAGCCAGTCAATGCTGCAGATCTACAAGCAGAGGTTGGAGTTTAACCCTTCGAGGACCAAGGAACATATTTATCCCATACATTTAAACGGATGCCAAATGCAATTAAAACAACCTACCGCACTAAAAGGGTTGCCGGAAAAAAATCCTTAAGTGTTTCTTTCTTAACTCTTTCAGTCCCATGGGTTGTTTTAATTGCATTTGCCGCCAATTTAAATGTATGGGACAAATATGTCCCTTGGTCCTCACTGCTTGTGTGTGTGTGTGTGTGTGTGTGTGTGCGTCTGTGTGTGTGTTTTTTGTAACAAGCTGTAAATGGCGTTTGTAAGTGTACGTACCTGTCCTACTGTAGGTAGTACTCTTTTGATTGTATATTCTGTGGTGGCCTAGTGGTTAAGGTACTGGACTATGGACCAAAAGGTTTAGGGTTCAAATTCCACCTCTGCCACAGCTCGGTCCCTGAGAAAGGCCCTTAACCCACAATTGATTTGATCGTAAGACTGTATAAGTTGTAAGTCGCTCTGAATAAGGGCGCCTGCTAAATGATGTAAATGTTTTCAGCTTGTGTTGTAATGTATATTTTGGTGTATATTCTCTCTTATCTATAACTATATAAGCTGGTTTGTACTCACTCTGATTAATCTGACTGATGCTCTGGTGTTTACTGTTATATTGTGTATCAGTGCATGCTTGGCTTCTATCAAACAAAAGTCAGGTCCATCATACAATCCTCTTAAGTGATACTGCTTGTCAGTACACAGGGTTATAACAGTACATTACTGTATTTTCTATCATTTTTGAGAATTTCTATAAATTACAAACGCTTTAGCATGTGTATAATGGTTTAGGCTTTGGACAGATGGTAACGTTCCACTTGTGCTTTCAGTGGTATATCTGAAACATTTATTGTTTTTACACAGATTCTTGTAACAATACGGGTAGCATAAAAACATTATGATATGCCTGGTCAACGTAGATTTCAGTAAACAAACTGTTTCATATAACATTACGTGACTTTAAACGGTGCATACCTCCACA
>JAVSBV010000024.1:1909669-1936605 GCA_033117975.1 Parotocinclus spilosoma | reverse complement strand
AGGTTTGTGATGTATCAAGAGCCACGGTATCCAGGGTAATGTCAGCATACCACCAAGAAGGACGAACCACATCCAACCGGATTAACTGTGCTAACCCGGATTGTATCAAAAAAACATAAAACCACGGCTGCCCAAATCACGACAGAATTAAATGTGCACCTCAACTCTCCTGTTTCCACCAGAACTGTCAGTTGGGATCCACAGGGTCAGTATGCACAGCCGGGCTGCTATAGCCAAAATGTATAATGTATAATGTACAGCTAATATTTGTAACCATTGTAACGCTTCACAGTTGGCATAAAGTGGTCTTATACAGTCTAGGTAGGATAAATGGAACCAGTTAAGGGTAATTAAAATGGATGATGTGTCCTGAAAATTGACATTACTCTCCTGAGCATATCAGTGGAAATCTTCTCTCTAAGAGCAGCACTTCATTGATCAGACAGGCTGTGAACATATTTAATATTGTAGACCTGATCTGTTTTCATTTTATGACATTGTGTAGCATCTGCTTTCTTGATAAATTTGTCTGTACAAGAACACCCTCTGACAAAGACTATCTGTCCACCAAGATTCATTGTAATAGATTACTAGACTATTAAATACTTTGGTCAATCGTTTCTAATAATACATCCATGCTTTGTTGCATTCAAGATCCCTTGATTCATGGTGATGGCATTGATTTGAAAAAGGTCAATGTCCCAGCTGATAGTTCAGTTGCATGAATAGGTTCATCTTTGTGCTTTGGAAAACTGTGACTTTGCCATTGTCCTTCATGCAAGGACTGACCTGGCACAGAGGGGCAGCCTACTTATTCATGCTTTTTGCTGTTATTGGTAATGAATCCATCATTGTTAGACCAGATACACTATGGATTATTGGCTAGACCTAATATTACAGATTCAGTGTGAGAAATTCTCAGCCATTACAAACAAAGGGAAGTCAATATATACATGTAGATAGATTTAAGCAACTGTAAATCAATCAAATTAAATTTTATGCTTCATAATGAGTGAAACACTGAAACTTGAGACACAATTTTTTACCTGTGTGGTACAGTTCATTGCATTTTTAGAATCGGCCTGATACCATGTCATGGCAGGAGAACGGTGAGTCAATGGACCTAAATTACATTTTTAGACTTATTATAGTATTGTTATGTATTAGTATTATGCAGGAAATTTAAATTCTGTATTTTACATATACTGCACTTTATTATATTTAGTAATCCATGCATATACACATATTAATAAAATTGAATCTATTTGGGGTACATGAGAATCAAAAGTAAACCAGCAGCCTAGGAACACTGAGGCTTTTTTTTTTTTGGGGGTGGTATGTTCCGCATAATTCAAATAAATATTTAGCTTAACTTATCAAACTCCTAAGCTATTTGTGAAAGGAAAGCAGGAACAACCTTAAGCAGGGCACCATCCATCGTAGGTCAGATACACGCACACACTAAGAGGCACTTTGGAAACCAATTATGCTCACACCCATGTCTTTGAAATATGGGAGGCACCAGAGAACTCAGAGTAAACCCACGCAGATACAGGGAGGATATAAGGACTCCACACAAGTGGAGTCCAAGGTTGTTTCAAGTTTGTTAGCGGTCAGGTTTGTTAATCAGGGTGCTATTACGTAATATATGGAAATAAAATTAATTTTCCACAAGTATGACTTTCACTATTCTTTAATACACTATCAGTTTTAAAATGCTTATAATTAGGTCACTGTCTTCAGGCAGGGTAGGTTAAGTTAGTACTTTACAGCTTCAATCCCATTCCCCTGGAAATTGCTGTTCCCTCTTTCTCCCAACACCCTCATCAAGACTCGATTATGTTCTAATGAGCAGGATCAAGTGCATTAAAGCATGAAACTATATTTGATTCTGCAGGACTGAAATTAGGAACCATTGGATTAAGGTACACTTTGCTTGAAGACAGAATCCTGACTGGGATTTACATAGGCTGAGTTTCATCAGGAAAATCACCGCAGGCTTGTGCTCCTCATTCCAGCCAAGCATGAGTGACTTGTTTTATCAATTCATCGTAGTCTTCAAATGGTTATGAGGTATAGATGTCATTTTGGCGAGCAAAACTACAGCTACTTTTGCTCTATTTCAAAGTGTTGACCCATCATATAGGAATGTTTTCACCAACATTATTAGTGGATGACATGCCACTGATCAACACATTACATCACTAAAATGTTTAACACAGACACAATTAGTTGAGTACATACGACATGGTGTGAGTATACTACTTAAAATGCATTTGAGTATGGTTAAATATTTTATTAATGTTTAGTATGGCAAAGCTAGCGAAATTGCTTGAACTCTAATTTTTAAGTTAAGTCCTCAGCAATTTGCCTTTCACTGCTTCACTCAATATTTGTTAAATTTAATTTAAACATGAAGTCAGAACTCAAAAGTGGGTCATTAGCCACTGAAAACCCCACTTGTTTGTATGGTTCTGCAAGATCACTAGCTTATTCAAAAGCACCATTTCTATACCAGTCTATGTGACCTGATGCTGTCGAATAGAACTTGGATTCCGACCTCCAAGTAAAACATTTGTTAGGAAAAGAAACCTCAGTTGGGAATTCAATTACATTAACATGGCTATTCACATCTTTAACTGCATACGCACTTTCTTTACTTTTATAAGGTTTCTGTAGTAGTTTATTTGCTTCAGACAGCATAAATATAACCTACATACAAGTTTGCTGAATAAATATGTGGAATTAGCCTCTGAATATTGGCTTTCACAGCTTGGACAGCACAAAACAAGTAACTGTCAATGCAGTTCTTAAGATGCAATTTCAAGTTCTTTGCCTTCCTAATTTCTGAAGTACATTGAATGTACCATCAGTCTAATTCATTTAGTTTGTTGTGGGAATTGAATTGCTCCCGGTGTGTTAAAAAAGTACCAGTACACCCCCACAGTCACAGAAACGTTTATGCAATTAGTGTTAGTCACGTTACTTTAGCCAGTCACAAAGTGTTAGATTAAACAACAGAATTCTGCAATGCATGTGAAGGGGGCAGGGGTAGGAATCGAGCTTCCCCGGCAAATCACCAAGGCGTTGGATTAAGTGATCGATCGGTTCGATTGATTCTTTTTTTTGCCGTGGTGAGCAGTAATGGACAAATGTTACCATTGGAAACATTGGTTTTATTTCACTATGTTAAAGTTTGTTTGTGCCAATATTGCTACTTGCCTCAGTATCCTTGTTTTGTATTTTAAGGAAAATAGGAGCTATACCATTATCAGTCATATTATAATTATTTATTTATTTGGCTTCTTTAACGTCGCTATTGGCATCAGTGGCCATGTAAGCGACACACACAAGGTTATATCCATACACAAGTTCATCTCAACACACACACACACACACACATATATATATATATATATATATACACACAAGTCAATGCCAATTTAGAGTAATCAATTAACCTAGCACGCATGTCTTTGGACTGTGGGAGGAAACCGGAGTACTTGGAGTAAACCCACACAGTCCCACATGGGGAGGACATGCAGACTCCACACAGAAAGGACCCAAGCCGCTCCACCCTGGGATTGAACCCGAGACCTTCTTATTGTGAGGCAGCGGTGCTACCACACGGAGCTGCCCTTTCAATTGTATACATGATCTAAATTCACTCACTAAACAATGCTTAGAGTGGGAATACTAAAAGTTTTGCAAGGTTAAAACACAGCAACACAAATCTAAATTCCATTTCAGACTCAGGTCTCTCCACCCTGGGATTGAACCCGGGACCTTCTTATTGTGAGGCAATATAAGATGAAATGCTTTAAGGACTTGTGGCGTATTGGAAGTGCTGGGTATAGGCACTGCAGTCTAGCTAGTTTCCATTTATAGCAATTGGATTCCCATAGGCTCCACTGTATCCTGGGATGGTACCAGCAGGATTTAACAAATCTAGAATGATAACAAATGACTGACTAAATATAATCAAAACAGAAACAAGGTAACTGTTTATTAAGTTTGATTAGTTGATTGGGAAAAAACATTGTTGAGAAAATAATATTCAATAAATTATAAATTAAATGGATAGAAAACACTGCAGAATTTTACACTGCTGCATTTTCATTGGTCCGTTGTGTGGACACCTGCTGGTAGACTACTGTAATTGCAAAAAATTAAATAAATAAATAAATAAAATAAAACGGCAGTGGTAAGTACTGTCACTTTACAGTTCTATACATCTCCAGTTTGATTTCCAGTCCAGACTCCCCATCTTTGTGGGTTACATTTGGGTACTCTAGGTTCCAATTAAGTCATTTGGTGTCTCTAAAATGTTCAGTTGTGTGAGACTGGTGCCCTGTCTCATCCATATTATCTTTACTATATGAATACACAATGCCTTGGTAAAAAGCAATGGACTGGCTCTTAAAAAGGGGATTGCTGTGTTATGAAATTACTTGCCCAAGTCTTACATAAGGGTCTTGAAATAGAATGAGAGACATATTAGTGTCTCGTTTGAGGCTATTCTGAATGACCAGAAGTACATTTTCAATGACGTTCCAGTCCCCTGCAGCTTCTGCACTTCCACTTCATCCTTACTCAGTGCAATGCTTGAATTATTCAGAGGCCTCCTGTGGATCACTTGAAACCCATAACCCACTTTCTATTTATACCCGACTTCAAAGAAGTACACACTAAAATGGGGGATCCAGGCCAACCTAGGCAGAGGCCAACACCTACTCCTCAGGCATAGGAGGCTGCAGTCTAGACTGTTCTTTCCCATAATTAAGAAGCAGCTTTCAGAGGTGTTCAGTTATAGGACATTGACTATAATGTTCATAAATTATACAAGAATAACAGGATGTGTATTGAGGCTGCCAAAAAGAACTTGAACATTCCACCATTTTTATATGCTCCTTTATACAAGTTGTAAATAAAGTGGATATGAATGCAGCATACATTATTAAAGGCATTTTCTACTGTATGTTCACAAGGGTTAGGATCACTTGTAGCAATTGTAGTGAATTAAATGATCAGAACAGCAGATAACTTGAGAAATGCCTGCAGAGCTGTCACAAAAACAGCTACTAGAATTAAAGAGTTACCAGGGCTGCAAAAAAGAAATCTGATTGTCTGATTATAGTCATGTAATCCTGGACATTCTTATAATCGGATTACTCAAGTGCATGTATACTCATGGACTGGATTACTGACAAAATCTGATTTTCTGCAGTTATCTGATTAACTGCATGTTAATGCATGCCGAGCCAGCCCCTTTAAAGGCAGTTCCTGAGGGCCTGTCTGTGCAATGCGTTACGAAACCCTGTGTCGAATGAAAATGTGGCTGAAAATCTGCCTGCACCCAGTGAATTCCATTATAGACCCCACACGCTCTCCCAATGACAGCAGATAAGCAGGGGTAAAACAGGATGCTTTACTTTTATTCCTGTTAGTAGAATTCTAACCTATAAAAAGCTGGGTGATTCAGCAATGACTTGTAATTTTATTTATTTATCAGGGGCGCATATTTAGATGTTAATTATTTTTTTCTTCATTTATTCTCACCGTTTCTGTTTATCCATTTCAGGGCTGCAGTTTCTTTATGGTATCCAAAGCATCTGTCTCTTCTGCAAACTTCTACCAGCTCCTCCTGGGGGATCCCCAGCAGTTCTCAGGACAGCTAAAAGAATATCACTCAAACAGGTCCTGAGCCTACTCCGGGGCCCCCTCCCAGATGACCATACCCAGTACACCTTTAGTGGGAGGAATCCTTATTAGATTGAGTCTGGTTTCTCTCAAGGTTTCTTCCTCTTAATCTCAGGGAGTTTTTCCATGCCATTGTCACCTGGCTTGCTCATTAGCGAAATCATTTTCTGACACTTGTTTATATATATCAATGTAAAGCTGCTATGTGACAATGTCTATTGTAAAAAGCGCTAAACAAATCAAATCGAATTGAATAGATGCCACTTCTGCTCACAACACTCACCACAATGGAGCAGGGGCTCTACCCAGCAATCAGTCAGAGAAAGAGCATTTTTTCCCAATTGTATGGAATGGAATTAACCTTGAAGGATCATCGATCTCCACACATTTCTGTCCTTCATCGATGAAGTATTTCGGCAGGATAGTGGAGTAGTTTGCCATTGCTTTCTCCACCCATCCCCATTTATCCGGGCTTGGGACCGGCGACCTCTTATTGTGAGGCAGCAGTGCTACCACACAGAGCTGCCATTCCAATTGTATACATGATCTTAATTCACTCACTAAACAATGCTCAGAGTGGGAATACTAAAAGTTTTGCAAGGTTAAAACACAGCAACACAAATCTAAAATTCCATTTTACACATTTCACTTACCCTCTAGATAACTTTAGTATTACAGACTATAATCCACAAGTTTCTCTATATATTCCAATGGTCCCTTTTACTCTTTTATTCTCAAATTGTCAGGACCAGCGCCGGTCATGTACGATTTGGGTGGTGGTGTGCTACTGCGTTCTTCTTGTATGAGTAGATCATACCTCAGTGCTGCTTAAGTTTTAAAACATTGTGAGCCATTCTCTAACACACATCCCAACATATCTGTGCACAGCAGCCGTGCTGGTCCTGACCAACAAAGTAAAGTGGACTAACAAATCAAAACAAGATTACTGTCTGTAATTGTAGAACTACAAAATTAATCTATATGATAAGTGAAACTAAAAAAAAAGAGAGCAATGAGTGAGGAGATAAAGTGATTAATGAGAGTATGCGCATGTGGTGGAGTCGGGTTTTAAAAAACAACAACAAAATAACATTTTTATGTTTTTTAATAATAAGACAATTAAGCATAAGCCAAGAGCACCAAGAGTGACAGCTACCGGTGGGAGAGGAAGACTTGGACCCCCCTCTGCCCCCAAATAGCATACTGTAACCAAAATCAAACAAAAAAATACAGAGTAACTTAGTAACCTAGCCTGGAAGCAGGGACTGTTAACTCTACATAAGAGACACAGAGCATGAAAGAAATAAAGACAGAAGACATCAAGACAAAAGGTAAGTGATTACACTGTACAGTACAAAGCTTGGGCAGTGTAAAAAATAAAAATAACAATAATAAAAATGATTTAAAGGTGGTGAGAAAGAGCAAGATATATTTGTGACTCCAGAGAGTCCATGATGGTTCACTGAGCTAGTGCTTTGAGGGGCTGTTTTTGGCTGTCTAATCAATAAGGTGGTGGCAGGTAGCGGGCTCTCTCCATTCCACCTAATCACTGTGAAATGCTGTCACCTGGGCCGCGTCACCACCTTCATTGCTTTCTTCTCTTCCCCTCAACTAAACGTGCATACACAGCATTAAAGTGACAAGAGTTATATGCATGATGTTCCCGATCCATCGCCTTGCAAAGGATGCACTCTTTCTTTTAATTTAAATAATAAATCTATAACTCAGACGACCAGTCATACTTTTTATTCACTTGATTTGCAGTACTGCACTTAACCTTCCTATGCTGTTGTGTACAGACATGCCGGATGACATGAAAAAGGTAAGGATACTTCTCCTATATGTGCGCGAGATTACTCGTGAAATGGCTTGCAAGATTTCCCTGTAAGGATAAAACTGCACTGTTATATAGCAGAATAAACCTTTAGTAACACGAAGCATATTCTCGCTACTTTGACCCACATGCTTGGGGCTATAAGACTAAACCCTTTATTTTACATTTGTAAATTCCTACTTCTGTTCACATACAAGGCAGAGTCAAGTAAACGATCGGCATCTCGACATCGCGGTCAGGATCGAGGCCACTATCATCTCACGGAGGCTCTCGGTGCTCTGAGACCTCAGCCCTCTGTGTGCCTTCAGTCGTTCTGAGCAGGAAGGCACAGAGCCAGAAACCAGGTGGCCCGTAAATATAAACACTAAACACTGTACCATGAAACAGTGAGCAGGTGCAGCAAGACCATTAATAAAAAGCTAACCCAGCACATCAGGTTCGTTGTGATGACTTGTCTTTTTATGCCAGTCCACATAGCCTCATGGTTTTCTTTAAACATACGTACAACTGATCACAAAAATGAGAGGGCATTTGATTTTTGAAGTATGCCCTCATTTTTTGAGCAGTATATATTCACTATTAACGTTCACACGTGTCGTTCTGACTAATGTTTTTCCTGTAATGGGATAACTTGGTTGGAAATGGTGAGGACTCAAATGTGAAATACCTGTCTCGATATTGCGGTAGCATGAAGATTGGAACGGAAAGGCACTTTCACAAGTCATACCACAGACTGCCTCGATCAGCAGAGTCTCTGAACATGGGCGTCTGTATCTTTCATGTTTCATCTGTAGAACGGTAACTGTACTCGGAGAAAGACGCGCAAGCCTATGATTCACGGATTGATTTTGATCGGCCACAGTCAAAACCAGAACCTTTGGTCACTTTAATACACACTTTCTATCACAATGACACATGGTACCAGTTTCTATGCATGAACTGGACTCCATTTCGAATGGAGAATTCTCCACTCCAGCACCTTTCACCCACCTATGCCCAAAGACGACACCGTCTTTGATTCAATTCCTACTAATAAAATATTAAAAAGTTGTACTAATATACTTCTATCCAGTACATATCTCTAATAAAACTAGGGGGAGATAAGCAAACACTGCTCGTTAAACTCTACTCAGATGAGCATCTGGCCTGCCCCTACTGCCACCATTCCAGCTGAGGCAGGGAGAATCAGGGCATCGAATTACTTAATGCGGGCCCTGTGCCCCTCACAGTCGGCTGCCCTTATCACGAGACTCCCACACAACCCACCATCCGGTCTTCTGCAAACAGGGGAAGACGTCTTGATCAGGGATGACAGGAGGGGGTTTTGCCCTTACAATCAATAGCAGCCTGCTTGGTCTAACTGATCCTTCACAGCACATGGGGTCAGAAAAGTTGAAGCTCAAGGCTGGTCAAACTTTACACACTCCAAGCAGATTTGTCAGGTGGGCAGTCCCTGATGTATGATGTATGACAATGTATGATAGAAGTGAATTTGACCATATAACATGCATCTAGCCAAATCTGATCTATCTGAGCTATGATGAAATATCGACTGCACCATGGGAACACATTTAGTAAACAAACCTTTACGGTGCCATGTATACTAAAATACCATTCTACTCTTCGCCTGTGCTTCACTGAGATCGAGTTGCCATGACATGCCAAATCCATTATTCTAGTCAAATTCAAGCACAATAAATCCTGTTTTGCACATGGAGCTGATTTTGGCTTTGAGGTTACATTGCTTACCTTTTATCATTCAGAATCCGTAATGTCATTGGGACAAACGTCCAATATACTAAACTTAATTGACAGCGACACTGATATGATCACCAAGACCCACACTCACTGGGCCATTTCATTAGGAACACCTGTTCAGATATATGACGTCATGCAAATGTTTTAAACCTTGTAGTGCTTATTCCAGAAGAATACAGGGTGCTGGTGTAAGCTTGTCCTTTAAGGGAGGCCAGATCATCGTAGGCCTGTTCGCTTATCACTGTTGAAATGCTGGGGAATGATCCCTCGGCCAGCTTCTCCTCCCTCAACCACAGCTATCAGTGTCTGCATATGATGTACGACCAAAAGCACCAGGGGTCCCCATGGTGGTCAGCTAGTATTAGACCACAGAGCCACCTGAGCACTTCCTTAAGACAATGTTGAAGTTAAACATTATAATTAAGTGATTTCTTTTTAAACATGGCATGGCCAGATTGGTTTTTGATGTCAATCTTTACACAAAACAGCAGAAAAGTAAACCATTGATGATGCGGCAGTTCTGCGGGTGGCGACACCGTTTTAAGCAAGTAATTCTAAATGAACCAGTCTTAGTGGTTAGGAAAAAATATTCTCTGAATATGCAACAGATTGGGGTGAATTTGATACAGAAGAAAACACACCTGGTTCTCACTCAAAAGCCAAGAAGAATTTTGAGATAACAGTGGGTACGAGCTCCTGCAAAATTAGAAAAAGGACAATGGGGTGCAGTGGATACTGGTCTAGTGACCAACTGACCGAGGGTTTAAGACCAGACTCAAAACAGGCCTTTGATCAGGGTAATTAATTTGTGAATTGCATATATTTTACCTTGTAAGGCTTCGGAATTGTAAGTTGCTCTGGATAAATAGTAATGTAGTAAATGTAGATTGGGACCGTTGTGGTGAAACTGAACTGTTTACCTGAAGGTTCAATTCCTAGCATTCACCGTCTTCCACATTCACCAGATCTGAATCCTGTAGAGCACCTATGATATGTGGTCGATCATTAGCAGTGCACAAATCTGCAGCATTCATGCGATCATGTCAATGTGGACCGGGATTTCTAAGGAATGTGTCCAGCACCTTGCTGAATCCATGCCACTAATTCAGTCTGCTCCAAGAGCACCATATGCGTATTGTAACGACGTTCCCATAAAGCAGCCGGCGAGCGTAGACCTGTGTTCTGTCTAGTGCAATGTGAATAAGACAAGGTGAGCTTACAGAGTCTGTGTGTCTACATACAACTGTGGTCCCAGTGTTGCTATATTGCTTCTGCTGCTCCCACTAACTTAGCACAGCTGACTTAAAGTGCCCTTTATCAGTGCCTTACTCTCACGGCACCGACGGTCTATACAAAAGACGTCACGATTAGGATCATCACCACCCTCCTGTGCAATTAGTGGTAGGAATTACTGATTACAAAACATGTCGAAAGCAACAGAACATTCACGCATAGAGTGACTATATCTGTAGAAATCCAAGCGCACTCGTATCACATGACAACTGACACTGTAGCCACATTATGCATCATCGTTCGCATCACTTCGTGGAAGTGAAAAGAAACAGAACGTCAGAGACCTTCTGTCACTAACGGGCCTTCCAACAGCAGTCTGGACAAATGGTACAAAAAAACAAAACAAAAAACAAAACAAACAATCCCTCCTGCACAGACCTGTCCTTGTTGTTCTCCGTGTATAGGATAAATCCATCTTCTGTTTCCTGCTCTTCAATGTCTGCACAACGTTTTATAGGGTGAGCACATCATAAAACCTCGGCTGGGACTATACTTGCCGCATGTAATATGCATTTTTACGGCACTACACTTCTTAATACGTGATATCCAAATGATAACTTGACTTAACCTGCTGTTGAGTATAACTGTATGTGTTTAGGACGTGCTTAAAATTTTGAAAGCAAAAAGGTTTTTGCCTTTGACCTTGCTCGCCTTGCAGAAGCATGCGCAGATATATGCACTGTCACACGGCAAGTATAACCACGGCTTAGCAGCGCACCGTGAAAACGAAGGATTATAGGTAAACATAACTTGATCACAGCTCAGGCCCCTAGACCCCAGTCTGTCAAAACTGTCCATATTACCATAGTTTGTTAATGTACTTGCAATTTCAGTAAATAAGAAGGTGAAGCGCTGCTCTACTGTATGCTTGTGTCTACAAAATAATAGAAGAGGTGAAAAGACTAAATCCATGTCAAGCAGTGAGAATGGAGGTGCAGGTACACTCCTCTCAAGAGCAATACCAAAAGAAGCTGCGGAGGAGGGCAGTTGAAAGGTGCCCCTCTACATATCCATGATCTGTAGGTCTGTCAGGCCACCTTAACTGTATATATTTTTTGAGTAACATCCAAAAATAAAATCACAGAAGCTTTTACACTGTGTTAAAGGTTCAGGCCCTTTTGCACCCCTCCCTTCAAGGACCAACCCTCAACCCAAAAGCTATCTCCTTAACGAAAAAAAACCCCCTAATCCTCAAACTCTGCAAAGTGCTGAATGGACTGCTCTTCAAGAAAAGCGTCCCCAACCCCTGTTGCTCGGTGCACAGTGTAAACCCCCTTCCGTGCCTAAGCCCCTGGCTTATTCAAGCTGGAGTTTCTCTGGGAACGACCTGTTTCATTTGACCTTGAGCATCTCTCTCTCAAGCCAGCGCACTCGCACCCTTTGCTTATAGTGATACTCCCTGAGGTAGTCCTGCAATGCTGGTGGCAAAGGCAATGCTGCGATGCCATCGTAGGTGGTCCCACGGCAGATGGCGGCCCGAGCCAGGCTCTGCAAGCCAAATGGAAAGGTCCGGTGGAGGGGCAGAGTGAGCAGAGGTTCAAAGAACATACAGGCGCTGGGGTCCTTGTAATGCTCCAGCAGCGCTGTTACTGTGGCTGCATGAAAGACGCAGGGATCGTGGGCATCAAAGCTGAAGTTGTGGTTCCATTGTTCGATTCGAGCATGCAGCGAGCGCCCGTAGCGTCGAAAACTAACGGAGAATAGGTAATCCTCCTGGGCAGAGTCGCGCAGCAGAAAAGTGCCCTCAGGTCGACCGTCCAGTAGTGCCTCGGCCTCGTAGCGATCCATTACTCCCCAGTAGCAGGAAAGTGCTGTGATGTGCAGCAGGTCTGGCACCAGGCAGTGGATATAGTCAATCTGTGTGTGCACTTTCCAGGGCCCTGGCTGCTTGCTGCTCTCTGCTGAAACGTGGCGCTGCTTGGGACGGCGGGCTTGGAGACAAAGGGTGGTTGTGTCATCATCCTCAGAGTCACAGTCAGCTGCTGTAGCTCCCTGGCTCTCAGCTGCCGACTCCCCCATCCCAGGAGTCAGTTTGGGTCCCAGCTTGTAGATGGCGGCCAATGGAGCTGTGATAGCCTCCACGGTGTGTATCTGAGCATCGGGTGGCGGATCCACGCCTTCTTCTATACTGAGCCTACGTCGCTCACGCAAGCGTTCCTCCTCGTCTTCTGGAGATGCTCGACCGGCATTAGAAGCATCCGTGGTGCAGTCCACTGCTGTGGATGTAACAGGTGCTGTATGCTGTTTGATAAGGTGCCATTTACGAGCAAGGTCAGAGCCAGGTGGGAAGGGGCACGTCTCCAGCATCAGTTCTGTGATTTGGATCTTGCGTTTTGGAATTCGCGGGTGGGCGCCACGGGATGACAAACGCAGGGGAAGGCATAAACCCATCGTGTCATGGAATTGCTGCCGAAGTGAACGAGGTGCTCCTGGGTCCAGCTCGTCCCTGCTGCTGCCTGTCAGATGCCTCCGGCGGGAGCGACCACTCCTTCGCTCAGTGGTCTCCAGGGAGCTCTGTGCCTTGGTGGAACATGAATGCCTCTTCTTGCCACTCCAGGGTGCATGGCGAGAGTAAGAGTCCCTGCGGGTTCCCAAAGGATGGCACCCATCTTCATTATCCTGCTCAACAGTAATCTCCAATATCTGCGGTACATCTGCCACACAGTTGTGACCTCTGCGTGCCATGCTGCCATGGACCCTCCGGGAGGTAACAGGAAGTGCAGACACACTGCGAGAATTGGAGGGTTCTCGTGAGCTCCTTGTCTGGGCCTGGTCTACGCTCTCACATGGTGTTTGCCCATTTGGTTGAGTCTCAGCATGGGAACTTTCCTCAAGGTGGAGCAGAGATTGACATCCCCTCTTCAGGTTGTTCCACACCTTGCCTACTTTCTCCATGAGGTGCGGGAACCTGCAACTAGAAAAAAAAAGAAACAAAAAGTATTTACTATTTTTGCATTTTTTAACATCAGACTGAACATATAATGTACAATACAATCAATATGATTTAAAGAAATGCAAAATCCAAATTTCCAGTTGTGTGCCAGTATAGGCAAGCAGAAATATTGCACACACCTAGCGTGACAGACGGCAAACTAAATAGCAGAGCAGGAAGATGCACCTGAGCACTTTGTTAGCCAGGAATATTTAGTAAGAGCAACTCTATTAAGCAACTGAGGCTTTAAATTGTAGCCAGACAGGCTCACAGACACCTAAGGCCATTGCTAAAAATGAAGTCATGAACAGTCTCAGTCGATCTGCAGCCATGAGCCGAGTTACAATACCAGACTGGGCCTGTCTGTCTCTGACCAGCCACAGTACAGTTCAGTAACAGTTTTCTATCTCTACATTGAAAGTTAATTAAAAAAAACATCCAATGTGTATGGTGAAGAGGGATTTGCATGGTGTTTTTAGTTAGTCAGTGGGCCATTTCGTGCAATACACCATAAATCTTGTTAATCTCTTCACATAAAAAGAAAAAAATGCATCACTTTATTACGTGATCTAAAAAAAGTGAATCCTAAGCATTGGCATGTCTACTGGCAATCATTTATGTGTAACTGGGCGGAACAGAGAACAAGGTATTAACAGCCCTAGACACGGCTCCAATTAATTGGAGGGCGCTCACAGACACACACGCTCACAGACACACACGCTCACAGACACACACTCAGCGATTGTATGTAGGAGTGGGTGACCTGGCATAAATATAATTACTATTTCCTTATATGAAATATATTTGTTTTAATTTAAGACTAACGTACAGGTAACTGAACAGAGAAACCAAATTATTATCTCTTACTAAGATCTGCCTCCACAAAAGAACAACAGACTTGGATTTGTAAAACCTTTTTAAACAAACCGTTTGTAAAAACATACAAATAAAAAAAAACTTCCAAATATAAATGTTAGCAATACGGACTAGGTGTCCATAAACAATACATAAAAACCATAAAAACATAAAACACAAAATGAGCCAAAAGTCATAGAAAACCCTATCATTTCAAATGGGAAAATGTCATATCTAAATACACCAGTTAGTAATGGGTGAGGGGGCCAATCTTTTAATGTCTGGAACATGGTCCCCACCATGAACGTCGCCATATTGGATCAAGGATGGATCCTTAAGGTTTCTTCCTATATTTAGGAGTCTAGGAGTTTTTCCTTGCTACTGTCTTGCTCAACAGGAGTTTTTGGTCTGTCACTTTGTACTACTCTATAAATAAATTTGAATTGAATCTTGAAATGATTTGCTCCTGCCTTGCCCCCTGTAGTGCCAGTTACGCTACTGCCCATGATTCTGAATTGAATAAAGCATATGAAAAGAATTGCGCAAACATATATGCCGACTGCGAAATAAATCACTAGTAGCAGCCAAAAAAACCCCACATGGTGTTAATTTTGTATCCAGTCAATGACTATTTATAGAAATAGTTTAGACCCCTAGTTTTTAACCATTACCATTTGGCCAGGGAAAACATCATAGTATCAGTGATGAGTGTTCCCATCATTTTGTCGGTCATTGTGGTTTGATTCAAGACCGTTTCTGGCTGTGGCGCTCCATGCACTCGTGTGTGTGTGTGTGTGTGTGTGTGTGTGTGGTCCCAATATGAATGAACGAGTTTATTTTGATTCAACAGGCTGTGTCAGACTTGTCCTGGCATATTTTGCAAACAACTGCTGTTTATCCTGTGTCTATTATGTCCAATCCAAAGCAGTTTAATATAACCAATAATGAAGTTCAGTATAATCCAGTATAATCTAATGATTTTTCAGCCTATATCTCCTTCATGTGTCCTTTGTTGCCAAACATACTGATTCTTAGCACCTGTCCGCTCTAAGCCATTATTAAGTTAACTGTCTGGAAAACAGTAACTACATAAGTGAATAGTTTGGTTGTTAAAATGACTTTAGGATGCCATGTTTTTAGCTCAAGAAATAAAACCTGTAGGCAGTGGAGACATTCCTTATCTCCCCCTTATCTGTGGGAGAGAGGTCCAAACCTGCATTATTACTGACTGATACAATTAGGCCTAACCAAATTAACAGTCACTAGTGCTACACTAATTAGGCACTATTATTTAATTAGGGCTTATTATCAAAACTGTAACCTATAGTACTGGGCAAGTCTTAGGCACCCATTAGCTTAGCAACGATATAATTACCATATATAATATTGTGGACAAATTTCCCCAAAAGTTGGATAGGTCACTCTCTTCACTGTACAAATGGACCCTGGCTGACCCCTCATTTGTTGACGTTCTTATTCACAAAAAGTTTTAAAAAAGACATTGCAGCACATGAATTCTAACTCCTCCCCCGTTTAATATGTAACTTTGAGTCACAACCCTTTTCATTGCTATGGTAACATTACATGACGTACCGTGCATGCGCATTGCCACATTTAGTGTATGTATATGGTAATTTACATTTACATAATTTAGCAAACGCTCTCACACAAGCAATTGTGGGTTAAGAGCCTTGCTCAGGGACCCAACTGTGGTAGCTTTGCAGAGATGGGATTTGAAGCCTGGACCTTCTGGTCCATAGTCCAGCACCTTAACCACTAGGCCACCTCTGTCCCTTTCATAATTGATCTTTGGTGAAGTTATTTATATTTACATTTAGGGCATTTAGCAGACGCCCTTATCCAGAGCGACTTACAACTTATACAATCTTACAAATCCAAGGAATTGTGGGTTAAGGGCCTTGCTCAAGGGTCCAACTGTGGCAGCTTGGCAGAGATGGGATTTGAACCCTGGACCTTCTGGCCCAGAGGCCAGTACCTTAACCGCTAGGCTACCACAGGCCCACATTATTAAGCTTGGTGCACACATAATTAAGCCAGAGATGGCATCCGCAATGATTTCATTCTGACGGGTGAAAATCATGCGCGCATTAACTTGAGATTCAGAGAGAGGCTTTTACTTTAGTTATTAACCTCTCCCTGGCAAGGATTCCAATCCCTCTGGAACAGAACCTCTGTGAGTAAAATGTCTAGAAACAAGCTTTTATGATATGAAACAAGCTTTTATGATTCTTAATTTAGAGATTTGGGCCCAAAGATCTGATGAATTCATCTCAACTGCTAGGCAAGACAAAAAGTTATACCAGAAACACCATGAACAACTGGACAGCTCAATTTACTATAAAGAAGCCAAACACTTGGCAATCAAAAAGTTGTTTTAACTTTTAACCAGCTTTCTATGCTTAACACCGGCACTGTCCATCGTGTCCAAAACCACTTTAGCTGTCCAGCATCAAAATATCTGTTTGGTTCAGATATTTTTATTGCCTTTCCATAAAAATGACGAGACATCTACCTATCAAAAAACTACTGCTTCAACATTTAATTAGAAGCATAGATCATATCTGAACACGCCAATATATAATCACAGATCATCAGCGTGCAAAACTGATGATGCTTGTTGGCAGAGTACATTTATAAAGTTGCTCATAAGTCAATAAACAACGTAACTTTTATTTATAGCATCTTTATAACGCCCAAGCACATTTTATAAAGCATGACCGTAAAATTCAAACAGATATACAAATATATAAAGCAATAAAGGACAATGACATGCAGGAAATCAGCCAAAAAGTAATATGTGGGTGATTGTGAGTATAAAGTAAATGTTTAATGTAATGAGTCCTTAAAAAATAATATTTATTGTTATTTCATTGAATCTCCCAAATCTTACTATCCCTCTCATTTACATATACACACTAACCCATGTATACATAATTTGTACATAAACACACAACTAACATCTAATGCAAAAATCTGAGGTACATTTAATCTATAAAATCTATTTTAAAATAAAAGCTTTAAGCATAAACTCGTCACACACACTGGAAAGCCAACAAAGTCCAATAAACAATACCTAAATTTAAAAAAGCTAAAGAATAATTAAAAGGACACACAATTTTTCTCCCAGTTCCTTTCACATGGTGATGACCCAAAATTTGTATCAGAGTTTTTTTAAGGATTGTCACAGCTTATATATCCATGTAACGCAAACGACACGCTCTGAAGAGCTTCCATGACGAAGACATGGTTCTGTCCAAAATGGAACAGTGCTCTCTTAGTAAGGGCACACCAAGTAATGCGGTATTTAGAGACACTTCTTAGCTAGACTAAATGGCTCTCAAAACACAACCGAAATCTATAATTTTCTTCTCGTTAGCAAACAAACCCTTTAACGTTCCATTCACAAACAATCAAGTGGCCAAAACATAACTTTAACAAAAATTTACATAACTAAACTGAATTATGAATTAAAATGAGTAAAATCACTGTACTGTTTATCTGTGGTTCATCTGCACACACACACCTGGTAATATGAGACCCAACGCCTGGTCGGTCGCCTAAAAACCGCCCAAATCTGTTAAATCTGTATATATCTACATAACGAATGCTTTGATTAATACAGGGTTTACTTCACACCACAAAATTACACTAATCAGAACACATTAAACAACTACTGAATGTAAGCAATTATTGTGCCGTCTTAAAAAGAAGAGCCGAGCCTTTTCTGTGGCTGAAGAATTATCGCTCCGATACCCCTGAATTCAGTGGGTTAATCACTGCTCTGAATCAGTCTTTAGAGTTCATAATGTCATTCTTCTTTTGCATCACTGATTGCACTGGGTTACAATCCACTCCATTTTCTGTTTTGTAACCGGACGGAGCCTTTGCCAGCTGTTAACAGACTAGGTTGTGGTGTATGTTATGCTACCTGGCTAACTAGCGAGCTTTATCGTCAGAGCATGCTGCTTGGCAATTTCCTTCTACTCAACACTCGGTGGGGTTTGTAGTGGGCAGAAAATATTGCATAAATTGCTGTGATTCTGCTATATACACCGGTATGGAGGTACATGAATGAACACCAGCATGGTTGTATTATTTTCTTGCAGGTCTAATCTGGATTACTGGACAGAATGTACAGGAAACCAAGAAAATGCTCAATATTACTACTCAAACGGCAATCACAATATATACTGCTGACAAAGATTAGGGAAATCAAAGATTTAAATGAAATATCTCTTAATAGGAACAATGTACATACAGTGACATTACAGAACTATCAGATATAATCAAGTTGGAGTGGAAATGGGGAAAAATCCACTACAATATGAAAATGGCACATTTTGTATACATATTATATAATAACTTTATTAATGGTCCAGTATATTTTTTAAATGTCATACTGCTATTTTCTGCAAGCTTTATCTTTTACTGCATGTCAGTTCACGAATATCATGCCAGCGTTTGCATTAGACGCAGTACAATAAGACTATATTCCTACATGGAAGAGGTGAATCTCTTATTAAGATGGTTTTCCCTGTCTGAAACCCATGTGAAAAACAAAGACAAGGTTTTGTTTTGTGATGCTCTTGGATGAATCACATTTTGCCTTACTAAAAGTTTCCAGCACTAATGTTTTCCCTTGCTGCGTATGTGACACATAGGAAGCTCTTGATTGGTTGCTCAACACCCTAATGTAACAGGGGACAGGACCGCACCCTTAGAATACGCAAAATATACTTGGCCCAGAAGTGTCGCAGGATGGCAGACTAAAAAATGTTGCCCCTCGAAACAAAGGAATTCTTTAGACCAAACTACCCACATAAACAGACATGTGGATGCAGACTACAGATCAACCAGAAGCCAGGATTACATAAATACATCAGAATTTGCTCCAAATATTACGTTCTGAAGTCTGAGATGATTTTCATATTGTCACATTTAGGCAATACAAATGACATGGTGAGGAAATCCACTTCTGAGAGCAAGAGTTTACACAAAAACAAGTCTAGACCCCAAATGAGATCAACCAGCCAAAGTGAGGCAGAAAACCAACATGGGAAGAAAACTTTAGAGAAACCAGATGAAAATGGGAAAGCAAAGTTGAGTAAAGGCGAAATTGCTGCTTTGTGACAATACTGCATTGTAAAAAGCGCTATAGAAATAAATTGACTAAATACTGCTATAAGACTCGGTACAGTCGATTCCGGGAATTCCTTGCATGTGTTGCCGGACACTCGTGTTTACGCTTGACTTCAATTCGCAGATATGCAGATGGATCCAATAACCACGCTGCTGGCTACTGGGTGCTTCGTTGTGGAACAAAAATCCCCCCATAAATCGCTGATCGCTAGGTGGCGCCTTGTGGCTTATTTTTCTTATTCGCTCATGTTCTTTGGTCCGATTAAGCGAATAACATTACACGTATATAATAGGATTTGTTTCGGTACTTTAGGATTTGGTCCGAATAAGCTGCAGGTCCCATTAACCAGTCGTCCAATTAACCAGAATCGGCTGTATTAGCTAATACGTTTAAATGAACGATTTGAAAAGGATCTCAGAAAATACCGAAAAAGGATTGCCTTTTTAAGGTATTGCACAGGTGTCCTATTTTTGGACGATACCCAGCCCTAGCTGTAATACACCTTCACTGGGTGCAGCCAGTGTGATCAAACAAGCAGCAGTTTGATTTGGTGTGTTAAAATACAAATGTCCTGACTCACCATTGTCAGGAGACGTTAGTACAGCTCTTTTTATGCTGGTACCAGATCCCAACACATCAGGCCATTAAACATTAGGCTATTCGCTGCTCGGCTTGCGTTTCTGATACTGAGAACGTCAGCAAGCACAAGGTAGAGTCTCTACTTCCTGGTAGGGCAGGTCATCCTCACCCCCTCCACTGCGTAACTACACCTAATACTGCAGTCAAATCCTTCACACGCCTCCAACATCCAGGACACTGCAGCACAAAGCAAACTCTGTTCCGTCTCAGTCTCAGATCATTCATCCATCCATCCAAATGATCATCATGGTTAAGAAATAGTGCAGCAAACTTAACATTAAGCTAAAAACATTAAATTGTAAATCTAAATTAGGATGTATTCTAAAATGATTTACCAACACAGACGTAAGGGAACAAATGCTTATGTCTGCCATGCTGACAGACTGTGGTATTGAAATAAGGTCTTTAAAATAAATAATTTATATTATTATCATCATCGCAACAGAACCTGTAACAAATAATTGTTGTAATACAGACTTGTTTGAGAGTCACCAATAATACAGGTAAAGGTGTTTTTATAATTTCGAACCACAGTCTTACACATGGGGTTTGTTAAAATTGATTCAGAGGAGTCAGTGAGATGCAGGAATGGGATTTAGAAGCATGTTCGATACTGCTCAGGGGCTTCCAAAAAATGACAGTGCAGGCCTGGATTGAGGATCTGTGATGATGTGAAGAATTCTGAAGAGCACTGAAACTTTATGGCAGACACACACAATTTAGGAACTATGTGGGTGTTGGATCATTTCTAGCACTGTAGTAACAATGATGTTTTGATAGTGTTTTAGTGTGGCCCGTGCTGGTATCAGACACCATAGTGGAGGTTTAAAACACTTCAGTACCACTACTGAAATAACAACATTCAACCTACCAAAAATGTCCAGCCACCAGCATCTTGTGAGCACTGACGAAGGTTTAGAGGATGACTAACACAAACTGTACAACAATAGATGAGCTACTGTCCTTGACTTTACATATACAAGGTGGAGCAATATGGCAGATGCACATATTTCGAGGCCTTAACTCAACTTATATTAGCTTTTACTGTGTACATGAACACTTGAATAATCAAACAACAACATAAACCAGATAATGATCAGAAGTGCATATAAACGGACTCTGCATTTAAGAACTTCAGCAAATGCAAGAGGAGCTGACAGCAAAAGCCTCCTGTCTTTCTCCTGGGATTAATAAAGTCTATCTAAATCTATCTAAACGCTCTTATGGTAGCTCATGAAAAAGCTGAGGAAGTGATGAGGCCTTTGTATTTGCTCTTCAAAAAATATCAGACTTTTAAAGAGATTTAAGAGATCAGAGATTTTAACTTAATGATGAGCTAGTTTCTTTAGAAAGATAATAGGCTTATAGCAGGATGAGCAAATTTCTCTTTTTTATTTCTTCTTTATGAACCCAGATGTTTGCATTACTCTAAAAACTATTTTGCCAAAAAAACAACAACTGTACAATTAAATATAATGTAAATCTCTATAAATGTAGTTTCCTGAGAACATCAGGCAGAGGTCTTCTGCTGGTGCCCAAAGTCAAGACAAACATGGTGAGGCAGTGTTTCAGTTTTATGGAGCTAAGAAAATGTTACCTGAAAATGTTAGACTGGCCTCTACTTTAACAATGTTTAAGTCCAGGTTAAAAACTCTTCTGTTTAGTTGTGCATATGACACCTGATTTGACTTGCATTCTGCCTTTTAATATTTTGAACTGTTTCCTGTTTCATGTTTTTGACTGTTTTAATTGTCCTCTTAATTTTGTTTTAATTTTATTTTTAAATTTCATTTTATTATTATTCTTTTTTAATTCTGTAAAGCACATTAAATTGCCTCGTGTATGAATGGTGCTATACAAATAAACTTGCCTTGCCTAACTAACTGCTTTTGTTAGCCCTGATAGTTAAGGTACTGGACTATGGATCAAATGAACCAGAGTTCAAATCCTATTTCTACCAAGTTGCTACTGGAGGAAGGAACCCACAACTGCTTGAATCGTAAGACTGTATCAGTTATGTTGATCTGGATAAGGGCATCTGCCAAGTGAACATGTGGATTAATCTGGATTCTGTTTCCCCCCTCCCTCATTACCCCTTCATGACGACATTGATTTCTCCCAAGATCCAGTCCAATTCAATGGTGCAGTGGCTTTAAAACACTCAATTTCTAGTTACCGGGGGAGACTCTTACATTGGAAAAAAAACAATTAAGGCATTGACTACCCATAAGGCGATGATGCATCATTATTTCTAAAGTATTATTACTAAATTGTATATTTTTAATTCAGAATGTAACGATGGGACAAACACATATGTGAGGTGAGCACCAATCAAGCCATTGTTCCCTGACTTAAGTACCATTTGTTTGCATATCTGCATTTATCTCTACTCTCACCCAGTACCATTCTCAATAACATATACCAGACTGGTTTTGGTGCACCTCTACTTTGTACCTCTGTTCGAGCAGTTTTTCCTCTACGTTTTGATTAACTCATGATGGTCTCAGTGAAAACAAATAAGTGAGTTTCACTGGCTGTGGTAGACCATTCTGAATCATCGTTGTATGATTCATACAAAATAGTCACGACTGATAGGTCTAGTATCGTAAACCTTCAAATCTTTCATGTGAGAAAAATTACAACACATGCTGCCCACATTCTTGGCCAACAACAAACACTACGAGATAATCATGACACAGAATCCAAAACCAAAATCATTCAAGTTTAGGAAAACATTCTTGATCGGTATACAAAATTAGGATCTTTGAACTACTGATGTCAATATCAATGTCCTGGAAGGGGTACAAACATATGGGGCGCCGTTTGTAAAGCGGAACACTCGTGAAATAACACCAGCATTTTTTCCACATTTAGCACTGCCGATTGTAAAGTGTCTAAGAAAACTTAAATAATGCATTTAAATACGTAACATACAAATTATTACTAAATATTTCATTTAAATGTTAAATATAAATCTACATACAACTATTTAGGATAAATTCTCTCTCTCTCTCTCATATATATATATATATATACACACACACACACACACACACACACACACACACACACACACACCTTCAACTTAAATGACAAATATAAATAAAATCATAAATATTTAATCTAAATCTAAATGTTCTCGGGCGAGCTAAATATTTAGACAATATGCAAATAAGCGCTGACGTGCTCGTGAAATACCAAAGTGAAAGTTCGTCGGTGTAGCAGGTTTATCCACGTGAAAGAACGTCATTGTAGATTTCATTGTAGATCAAGTTTTGGTTGCCTTTTAGCATATCATGATTTATCAGAAAATATTGGAAGAGCCGATTTGATCGCTATGTGGAACTTCAATCAAGGCTCTGCAGATACAGCGGTTTAGGTCCCAGGATAAACGGTGCGAGCGGCTGGAGGATCCCTATAAAAACATTTCACTAGTTTCAGAAAGACTATCTACGTTTAAGCCATGCTGTTTTCCTGTTTGTTGTTTCTATTTAAGTCATAAAGACTTTGCTCTGTACTTGCTGCTTTACAATGGTGGTCTTTCATGTGGATAAACCTGCTACGCCGACAAACTTTTACTTTGGTATTTCACGTGCACGTCAACGCTAATTTGCATATTGTCTAAATGTTTAGCTCAACCGAGAACATTTAGATTTAACATTTAGATTAAATATTTATAATTTTATTTATATATATCATTTAAGTTAAATATGTAATAATTAAATATATATAGTATTTATCCTAAATATTTGTATGTAGATAAATATTTAACATTTAAATTAAATATTTAGTGATAATTTGTATGTTAAGCATTTAAATGCATCATTTACATTTTCTTAGACACTTTACAATCGGCAGTGCTAAATGTTGAAAAAAATGTTAGTGTTAACGCTAAATGTGAGGAAAACGCTGGTGTTATTTTACGAGTGTTCTGCTTTACAAACGGCGCCCCATACAAACACGCCTTTTAACAAGACAGATAAACACACGTTACAATCTCACACAAGCAAGCATGCACACACGCACGCACACACACACAAACACACTTAAGAATTACAACAGTTGTTTCCCGCTGGTTAACCCATCTTGTTATAAAGTTGAGGTCGGAGCAAAGGTCCAAAGGATTTGGAATTTGACCAACTCCCCAAAATAGTAAATCATGGCATTTGGGTCACAGCATCCATGTACAAGACATTTAGCTACACATTGGTAAAGGTGTGCAGGGAAGCAAGTGACATGGAACTAAATTGAAGTAATCAGCAACACTTCTCATTCAATTGGCAAGTAAATTACAGTGTTCCCTTGTTTATCGGGGATAAATGAAAATCCGCAAAGTCGGGACGCTATATTTATTGAAGTATTTCTACACTATTTTAGCCGCAGAACTTGCAGAACATTTGGGTGGCATCGTAGGGCTTGAATGAATTCAGTCTATAATGAAACTTTCACAAACAGCCAACACAACACTGCAGACAAAAACTTGTCATGTCGGCAAGTAGCCACTCAGGTTGATGCTCTGGTCTTACTTCCCGTTTTTGGTGAGTATTCATCCGCTGAGTAAATATGCTGTATATACAGTATTGGGCAAAAGTCTTAAAACACTATTTGATTAGACATAGCATTGTTTTAGCAACACTATAATGACCACATATAGTAAATTCTCAGTCTCTTTATTAAAATAGAACCAGAAACTACAGGAAATTTGAATGCGGTCTTAAAAATAAAAAAAACAACACACACAGAAAAACAGCAAGTAAAACTGTATGCCAAGTTGACCTTTCTACATTCCAAAAAAGCCTGATCGGGAATGGTCCTTTTATTTAAGGATAGCCACCAAAACACAGGGTAAGGCTATGACATGCTATAGCGCACAAAGATTGAAATGCAGTAGAAAAGTGTATTATGGAGTGACATTGTAATTTGTGGGTCTGGTTGTTGACAGTATGTTATATGCTCTCATTATGCCTTTGCTAAAACTCTAATGGTGACCTGAGACTTTTGCACAGTGCTGTACATAAGGAGACTACACAGTTAATTAGCCCTAATATTCGTGGATCTTACCTCTCTGTCCATTGACGTGCTAATCAGAAGCTCCCTGTCCCCAACAAACACTGAGCTCATGTTAAATACAATACGGCTGTGGTTTTGACCATCTGATGAGCTGCCCAGCAAAGCCCACTTCTGCTTTCCTGATTTGGTGAGGTCCCAAGCCACCAGCTCTCCACTAAGCACAAACAAACACATTGCTTGTTTGGTAATTTGGTTTATTTAATGTTGCTATAACAATTAGAGGTCATTTCAGCAACACACACAAAGTTATCTGAAGACTAGTATACACACTGCTCACAATGATTTCAAAATGTAAAAAGGCAAAATACCCAAAGCAGCTGGAGATTATTTGGGATGGTCTTCCCTTGGGCCAGTGCACTGTGAGCCAGAGTCTCTCTTTTACACTTGGGTCCACTCCTACCCCTCTCCTCTTCAAAAAGGGCAGCTTCAGAGTCGTGACACCTACAGGTTAAATTACAAAGAAACACATTAGGAGGTATGTTGGTGTGCAAGATCCCATCATTCATATACAGTCGATTTCGATTAATAGGACCACGGAGTAATGGGACCAGCCACTTATTCGGACCAAATCCTAAAGTACCGAAACAAATTCTATTAAATACGTGTAAATGTTATTCGCTTATTTGGACCAAAATTCCGCTTTATCGGACCAAAGAACGTGTACAGTATGTAATATCCGGGAAGAAAAAACTCCACAGTTTCTCCCCAGCCCAGGTCTTTGCCTAACATTTATATTTACTACTAAAAAAAGTCGCCACTTAGCCACAGCTAAAACGTGTCAAATCACACTGGATAAGTTCTTCAAACGCTGACTGAAATTTAGTAAGAACTTGTTTTTTACAGTATTATGCTTCAAATGCTGAGTACCTATACACTGTGTTGTAGATCGTTTCAAAAAACTTGTTTGCAAATGTATTTTTCAACGAATAAAGTTCGTAAGCAACAGTAGTTATTGCTTGAACGTTCGCTATACGTGTAAATCGCACAATAAAGGTTTAATAAACATTTAATGTGTTACATAGCACATCCCATCTTGTAGCATGGCCATGTTCGTTTAATCGGACCAGCCGGTTATTAGGAACAAACGGAATCGACTGTATTATTAGATTAGATAGATAGATAGATAGATAGATAGACAGGCAAACAGGAGAGAGAGAGAGAGATGATAAGAGGCAGTTCTCCTACCTTTGCCTCTGGCTGTGCTCCAAATTCTCACAGTCTGATCCCGACTACCTGAAGCAAGGTAGCCTCCCAACTCACTTTGCTCATTGGGCATATCTTTAAAAGAGGGTGACAAATTCGGGTGAGAGGCTGAAAGGTTCAAGATAAAGTTGATGTGACAATAATTTCACAAGAATTTCATTCAATCCATAGTGATCAAGATACCAGCACTATCCTCTGGACGACTGTACAGTGTTTCCTCTTTGGGATCTGGACACCAGGCAAGCGCGTGGATCTCCTCATCATGACCTCGTAGTCGATGTATCACATCACCTTTTTTGTTAATGTCTATCAGTGCTATCATTCCATCCTTGTACCTAAAAAAAGACAGATTAATGTTATATCAAACAGGTGGGTCAAGTCTGGGTGTTTAACAGCCATTATACACAAACAAACACACACACAAACAAACACACACACACAAACACACACACACAAACACACACACACAAACACACACACACAAACACACA
>JAVSBV010000024.1:1895450-1905538 GCA_033117975.1 Parotocinclus spilosoma | reverse complement strand
TTGTTTACATATCAATGTAAAGCTGCTTTGTGACAATGTCTATTGTAAAAAGCGCTATACAAATAAAATTGAATTGAGTTGTTCTAATGCCCCCCTAATGACAGCACAGGCAAGAAGAGGTTCTGCTTTTGTGCTTGCTGTGTGTAAAGTGAAGGAGGAGAAGAGTGACAGCTCGCTGACTGCTGAGCGTGTGGGTGAGGTGTTTGCAAATCAATTTTGTTAACACCTTTTGCTCTACACAGTCATCTTCATGCATTGACATATAGGCAGGTGGTGGCTTTCTCCCTCTACCTCACCAGCTAATGTTTGTTTTTGGGAGTTATGGATGTGAACCTCATAATGTGACTGCAGCACTGATCAGGATTCTGTTGCACACCGAGTCCGATTTTTTCACACAAACAATAAAAACAGGTGCGATTTTTATCGTAGTGGGACCTTCACACCAAGCTTGCTGCTTTTTTTGTCTAAACACTGAAACATCCCAGTCTGCTTTTGTTTTCTTTAATTTCCCTTCTCTCTCACTGTCTTTTTCGTGTCGGAAAACAAAGACGCGAGAAGAGAAGTGCAGGAAGCTATGGTTTGTGTTTTTGTGGACATGAACAGACTAGAATGCTCTTGGATAAACAAGAAAATGCTTACGTACAGTCGCTGTGAGATTTATCGCCATCGTTCCCCAGCTTTTCTGCTTTATTCCGCCAGATACTTTCTTTAATATCCATGTTTTTATAGTTAGCGTGTGGCATGTCAACAAGCTCTTGTGCTCTCCTATTAGCAGGTTGAGCTGTTCTGCCTGCCAACTGAGCTCTGATTGGTCAGCCTGATTTGAACACATCCGAACAACGGAGAAATTTAAACGGGCTCCGATTAAAATTTTGCGCAGCATCGCTGTCCATTGATTTCATGCTCAGTGTTCATAATTAATAATATTCAAAATGAATAATATTCATTTTCAAAACTCGCCGTGCATTTTCTTGTCCATAAAACAGACGTGTTGCTTTTGTTTTGGGTGCATGGAAAAATCTCAAAAGCAAATAACTACAAAAAAAAAAAACGTTTAAGATGAACAACAGAACCAAAAGTGTGGCGTTGCATTTTTTTTTATTAATCCTTTTATTATTCTCTCACTTGTTGAGAATGTTCTCCCAGCCTGTTTTCTCCTCTCATATATAGACTGCCTGGAAAGCCAAATTGATCTAGATGAATGATCTAACGAACATGAGAAATCTGTCCAGATGAACAGCGTATGTCCATGTGAAGCCAGATGGGGTTGTTTAAGGAAAAGATGACTGAAAACTGGAATACTGTCAAGACCCATAAAGTCTTGCCAAGGGCCTCATTTAGATACGCGTGCCATCTGGTGATGGCTGTTGCCACAGTTATGCTTTTTAACTATCATCAAACACATGAAATTTTGTCTTATTGGGTCCGTTTGACTGGTTTTCAGTTTTCATGATTTTGTTTGTTAATAATGCAAACATTGGCTTGTGTGTTTGTTCCTTTGGGTTTGGATGTCACTAATGTCACTTTCATGGTGGAGTAACATCCAGAGTGTAAATTCCAGGTTTCAGAGGTACTTATCACTCAGATCAAACCAAGTCAAACTGTGATGCGATGTTGTTTCAGCAAACGTAGTAGCATTTATCTTAATAATCATGAGACTGCTAAAAGTTTCTGAACAAAGGCACAGAGAGACCAGGTCAGGAGTAAGAGAGCCAAGTCGGGGGTCAACATGTCCAGAAGCAATCAATATCTTGGAGTCAGTTAAGAAACTCAGCAGAGAGACTTCGCACGCAGCGTGCTGAGCGGAATTTGAGTTCGTGGTAGCACTGCACAAAGCTGTGGTATATAAAGGTAATTGGGAGAGCCAGGAGCACAATGCCACTCACAACACACACACCACCCAGCACGCGACCCGGCATCGTGATGGGATACATGTCTCCATAGCCCACTGTGGTCATGGAGATAATAACCCACCAGCAGGCTGCCGGGATGCTGGCGTAGTCCTCATTGCTGCTCTCCAGATCCAGCCCATGCTCCAGTAATTGGGCCAGAGCGCTGAAAATGGCCATGGCAACACACACAAACACCAGCAGCATGACCATCTCACGGTAGCAGCGACGCAAAGTCAGGCCCAGCGTCTGCAAACCCAGGAAATGACGCGCCAACTTGATCAGCCAGAAAATGCGCATCATCCGCAGCACGCGCAGGGTGACCCCTGCCCTCTGTAGCTGTGGGTTCTCCCCAGTCAGGGCAGTCATAGTCACAGAGACGTAGTAAGGCGTGATAGCCAGTAGGTCGATGATGTTCAGGGGCCGACGCACAAACTCGCATTTGTCCCGGGAGACAATGAATCGCACTATGCACTCAGCGGTGAACCAGCCGATGCAGACCGCTTCAATGATCCTGACAGAAAGAAGGAACGGAGAGAAAGTGACCAAACAGCATTGATATGGGTAAACTTAAGATATGCAGTGCATAGAAAGGATTCCTTTTGCCCAATGAAATGTACACAATTTTCCATTTACACCAAACGTCCTTGATCAAGTAAGACAAGCTTGGTGTCTAATATGATCAGCTGCATATGTTGTGAGGGGAAATTTGTGTACATTTCTCTTTTAACAGACTACAGTGCCTATAGAACATCATCATACTCTGTAGAAATCCTTCTGTTCCCATTTCACTAGGAAAATAAACAGAAATTAAAACTTTTCCAGCTATATTTAGATGTAATCTTCAACATCAAAGTGTCCTTACAAACATCTGACCAGTTATGAAAATGTAATGAAAAGTGATTATCCCCTTTAACCTACAAGCAGACCCCGACTTACGATGGGTATAAGTTATGAAAAATTCAGTGTAAGTTTAATTTATTCCGTTTAATATACACTGTAAATATCATAGCATAGCCTCCATAAACATGCACTTACATTAAACTACAGTTGGGCAAAATCATTAACATGAAGCTTATGTTACAATAAAGTATTGAATCTCTCGTGTAATTAAATAATGTATTGAAAGTGAAAGTTCCTCATTTAGCACAGGAGAAAGCAGGAGAATACTATACTGCATATAATTTGCTCAGGGAAAAAATGAACTAAATTCAAAGCACAGTTTCAGCTGAATGTGTATTTATATGTAAAATCAAAATAGCATAAGTTGGGCCACTGTTAATGGGGGTGGGGGTAGGGTACCTGTATTATAAATCAGCTTCCAGATTAGACACCATGCTAACTAGTCCCCATGACATTAATGCTTTGGATTATTTCAGAATAAAATTGGCTGTAACTTGAGATTAGTAGAGCAATGGTAGAACAAATTATTACCAGTAATTGGGAAGTTGCTTCAAAATACCTTTATAATAAGGTTGTGGGAAGGCATATGTAAAGAAAATGACACAAAAGATCTCACAGTCTTTATCTGTGCCCCAGGGTACTGCTTAAAGCATTATTTGTTAAACGTGTATAGCATAACCAACACCTTGGGGCACCAACTTGGCCAGTGGCAACTTTAAAGAGGTTCCTTTATGGTTGAGATCGATGTGTCGGTGCATGAGACACAATCTCACAAGCTTTACACAAAGCTGGTCTGGCAGACTGACAAGACAGAAGTCTTTTCTGGAAAACTGCCAAAGAGTCCTGTCTGTGCTTCTGAAGCCATGTGGTAAAATGGGACCAAGAAATAGATTTTGGACCAAAATTCAATCACCAGATTTGGCTACATAGCACACCACTCAAAATATACCATACCCACTTTAAGATAAGGTGGTGGCAGTCTTATGTTGTGGGTTTTTTCTCTTAACAGGTATTAAATAATTTGTTGCCAGGTATACCCAAATTCATGACGGGAACCAGCAGTTCTCTGCTAGACAGCTGATGGACAGGTGGTCATGTGTAACCTTCCAATATGACAATGCCCCTAAATATAGAAAAGTAGAAAGGATAGTGAGTGTACTTGAGTGGCCAAGTCAGAGCCTTAAATTAAATCCAAATTTGATAGAGACATAACTCATGGCTGTAATTAAAGCAATACAAAATTAATTCAAGGAATTAAATTTAAGTTTCCCTACAAGTTATTAAATCAAAGGGATTATCATTTTTCCAACCCTGTTAGTAAAGTTTCATTTTTTTCATTTTTATTCATCATTTTTTTAATATGTCTTGTAAAATCTTATCTTGTGGTGTCCTGGTGTAAAATAAAGTGTGTAAATGCAGCTATAAAGGGATATTTTAAAGGGTTTTGAATTTAAACAGAAACATGACTGTTTCAGAGGGGAATGGTGTTTTACTACAGGCACTTAGAAACAATCATGCACTTTTTATTGACCCATGCAGTTTAACACTGTGAAACTTTTTTGTGTAAGTTTTCATGCACTTATATTATTAACAGTACTGTGAGCTTTGTCTGTACAAAAACACTGGCCAATTGACTTAATGTCACAGTGGAATTAAGAGATAAATCTAATATGTGTTCAGGTTAAAGAAAATTAACATGACTATAAATGTTCTTATTTACATGTTACTTGTTTTTTTAATTCAGCTATATTTATCAAGGCTTTAATGTGATATTAAGCCAATTAACCACAACATTTATTTAATCTTTTTACCCCATCCTTGCCAGGAGCACCACTAATTCTGTAATAATTCCACAATACATGTATGAACAAAATGACAGCTTGATGTTGTTCATGTTATGAGGTCACTCTCAGTTTGTAGTGCTGTGTGTAGAATTGTTCATATAGTCTGATTTATGCTTTCGTCCAAACATGCTTTTTTCCCCAGAAGAAATCAGAATACACTGCCAAAACAAAGGGTGGAGAAGAAGTAGAGTGTACATGCTTATGCATATTTTAAGCATGTGTACTGTGTATGGACCATGTAAAGCTATACTAAACATTATAGCATTTTATACATCAATAAAAGTGTTTTTTCTATTTGTACATCCGATTTAGTAAACATTATGCAGGATAAAGGTGCAGCCTATGGGTTGTAGCAGAGGCTAGCTTGTACGCATCTCCACTGGATCTGGCGCCCTGTTAAGAGTGCTCTGCTCATGCCTCAGTGAAATCCAAGTAGGCTCCAGACCCTCCCTGTGACCTTGACCTGGATAAACTTGGGTAGAACAGGAGCTTTGCCTTAGCTAATTTATATGTAGTTTAAGCATTATTTAATTCATTATGTTTCATAACAGAGAGGTGGATGCACAGGTGATGAGTTTGAGTCCAGGCAGTGCCTTCAAGGCAGGATGGGCAGCATGCATGAAGAAAGGTCAGTCATTGGGTTCATTATGATAAAGCATAAACGTGACATATGACGAATGTGTTACAGGACATTGGACTGAAAAGCATTCTGGGATCAAGACATAGCAAAGGATAGGGGCAGGCAGCAGGATGGTGTGGTGTGCTAATGAAATGGCTGCACAAAACCTCAGTGTGGAAAATGTGAAGGAATGGCACATACGGTTGTATCAATGACAAATGCCAGAGTATCAGAGGGACAAAAAACACTTCCTCTGGTTTGACAGAGCACAAAACACAGTAACACCATCTTCCAGCCATGTTAATGGACTAGTGTAAATCAAGTGGAATGTACAGATCACTCTGGCATTTTGGCAGTACTCTATTTCCCATGCACAACATACCTCAGTTCTTCAAATTTACTCATTCCTTCTCCTTCCCTAGCTACTCATAAACACATAATAATGTTTAGCTGACTTCTGTAATTCTGACAGATCAAGAATGCACATGGTATACAAAGGCACAAGAAAACATCAAACTGTGAAAACACCAGAGGAAAAAGACAAAAGACAGTAAACAATGAACAAGAAACATCAGGCAGTGAATACAGAAACGCCCAGGCTTATAGTCTACTTCCGTCTAGCCGTTAGAAGTATGAACATTTCACATTGGTTTTACACTTAGAGACAATACATACAAAGATGTCAAACGCAACCTTTGGTATATTATACACCATGCATTTATAACATCATTATTAGATGCCCTTATTGAGGGCAACTGGCTGGCAAAGTGGCATGCATGTTGTTTGATTTGAATAAATATCATCTGAGGGCAATACTACACATAACTGGTTCTGTGAATTGACCAGTCAGACCAGCAGTAATGCCGTATACTGCGCTATTATCTGAAAACAGTATGAGGGTATAAAAACATCAATACCACTCAAACCCAGACAGAATTCTGTTCCTCACAGAACAGTGGGATAAAACCCTCAAATGGTATTTCAGTAAATTAAACTCCAAAGAGCTGGTGGCACGTGTTGCTAGAACTGTTGTTACTAAAGTCAGACTTTGCCTGTATGGAGTTGCCATGTCCCACCATGTCTGTGTGGGTTTTTCTCTTTATTTTGTTAAGGTTAGGTTAATTGGTCCCTCTAAATTGTCCCAGTGTGACTGTGTTTGACAAAAGTAGCTGTAACTTGTCATGGATATAGCCACCATAGCTGACATGACTTTATACTTATTCAGTTGTCAAAAAGGTACAGTCCAAACTATTGTAGGTAAAGGGTTTTGCTCATGGGACAAAACGGCAGCAACTGGACAATCCTGAACATTGAGCCCTTTTTCAGACCCCAAAGAAAGTACTTTAATTGGGTACTTCATGGCTCCCTGTAGCTGTCCACGTCAGATTCAAAACTCTGATGCTCACCTACATAGCCAACAATGGATCAGCACCATATTACCTAAATGCTCTGATCAATCCACGCTCTGTTGCTCGTACCCTTCGAGTCATGAGTTTGGCATGCAAAATTCAATTAAAATAAGCTTCAAGACTCATCTCTGTCCTGTCACTCAGGAGTTTAAATGTGATTATAAACAGGGCTACAGTAGCCCTGGACAATGAAAGTTTTGCTTCCTGAACATTTTTGGTGTATTTTCTCATCATGATAATTCTCTTCTACCCCCAAATAAAATTAGTGATCAAGACAAGAGATAATAAGAGGCTCCTCACATTTGTTGAGCAACTTATACTGTCAGCATAAGAGCTTGGCACAGTGGCCCTTATGGTCAATTCTATTTGCAGTCTCACTAATATGGTGAGACCAGAAGGATGATGTGGCATGATCTGTTATTTCTGCCTGACCAGTGGTGCCTGGCTTCTCTATAAAAAATATGAAATAAACAAAATGCCCCAATCTGCCTTCAGCCACAAGATCAGTGCCACATGCCACTAGTGTGATGGAGCCTAGAAGAGGCAGATGTGAAAAATATGCTTTTATGTCTGTTTATCCTCATCTGATAACACAATTAAATGTTAGATGGCCTATAAGGGACTTAAGTTTCTCCAAATTCCCGCATGATACAGCAAACATTAATTTGTGTTCAGTTGAACAATTTCTGTCTGTGGTAACTTAGTGGTTAGGGTACTAGACTATAGACCAGGAGGTCCAGGGTTCAAATCCTACATCTGCCACCAGATGCCAGTTGGGTCCCTGAGCAAGGCCCTTAACCCACAACTGCTTTGACTGTAAAACTGTCTGCTAAATGACATAAATGTACCATAATCTCACATTTATTTTCGGGAAAAATAACTGTCCCGTGCAATAAATCCCTGTCTTTATTTATTTTGGCGCCGCCTTTCGGACAATAAGATATTTATTTTATACATCTTCATAACCAGACTCCTATCAGCATAACAATTTGTCTTCGGTATTATAGTTAATGTAAAGTTTAAATTTGAATTTTGTAATACTTGTGTATCACTTGTGTGCCATATTTTACTGTGCAGCAGTTTCAGCTGTGTAGCTTCCCGTGGTCCTTATTTCCCATCCAAAGTGGAGTATTTAGAGAACCCTCTGATGGATTTGTATCATCAGGTTCTTGATGCTGATCAGGATAAGCAGGGTTAAATATACTTATTTTACCGTGTTAAACCTATAAAAATGAAATGGTAGGACAGGCTGCGGCATCCTGTGTTTTTCTAAGATAGGTGCAATCCTGATCAGGAACTGGCTGCATTCATTTATGAATTAATTTGAAATTAAGTTTATTTGAATTTAGTGATAAGGGATACAGACACAACTGCTTAGAGAAGTTCTATGTGGCAAAAGGATTCATATATGTTTTCTCATGAATTTGATTTATTTATGTTTTGGTCATCATCGATCTTGATATCTTAATAACAAAAGTGTTTACAGAATTTTGTTTCCTGAGGAGTTGACCTGTTAATGTTATTATCATAAGCACATTGTTTTTGCTTCATAATGACATTCATTCATCCTGTATGTGTGTGTGTGTGTGTGTGTGTGTGTGTGTGTGTGTGTGTGTGTGTGTGTGTGTGTGTGTGTGTGTGTGTGTGTGTGCAACTGAAACGCTCAGGAGCAGATTTAATCAGCACCTTGTATTTGTATTCAATCAGGGCCCGAGAGATGATAAAATGACTTTATGTCTTGATAGAGAAACCATTAACTTACCAGGGGAAAATATTTATCTCGTGAAAATGACATATAATTAGGAACCTCTGGGAGAAATAATGCAATTAACTCTACATCACAGGAACAGTGCTGTTATCTTTAGATCAGAGAATATCATGTAATCTTGGAAAAGCAACATTTGTTATGTCATGATAATGACAAATAATTCATGATTGTAGGGAAACAAGCTAGTCTTATCACATGATTCATTTTAAGGCTTTAATAAGCTGCCAGAGTGTAGAAATGCCACTTATAATATGATCATATATGTAGAGCTCCCTTTCAAAGCTGCCTGATTATTATTTGATAGGGTATCACAATATGATCAGGCCATGATACAGTTTTCTGAGTATTGTTGGTGTTGTTGGCTTTTGTAACTGTATCACTACTCACAACAACAATAACCTGTTTGACAAATTTGATTAATTTGCTGTTATTATTATTTTTTTTTAATTATTCATAATGACTGTGGTGGCTTACTGGTTAAGGTACATGTATGTGGACCAGAGATTCAGTGTTAAAATCTTACCTCTTCCAAGGTTGGATCCTTGAGTAAAAGACTTGATTAGAACCTGAATTGATTAGAATATTTGACTATTGTAATTCACCCTGGATAAGGGCGTCTGTTTAAATGTAAATACTAATCTTATCAAAAGATGACTCCAGTATTGTGTTTTTAAAATATAAACACTCTATAATAACATATTTTTGATATAGCAGGTTTTCCATTTAGTCCCATCTCACTTTTGATGCTGTAGAACCTGTAACCAGACTTCCACAACTTTGTGCGCTTTGTTTTACCTGTGCTCCTCCACTGTGTTGTTCTTGGCCGTGTCCCAGTCTGGCAAAGTGCTGGCACACAGGATGACCATGGAAATGATGACAAAAACCACGGATACCGAGGCGAGGATCTGCGCTGCCACGGAAGACGCAGGTTCCTCGAAGGTCCGCCTCATGCGCTCTAACCAGCCCAGGTTACCGGAGTCAGGGACCTCGGGCTCCGCATCTTCAGCTCGCGACTCCTCTTCGGCTCTGCCGTCCTCCTCAGAATAGTAGGTGTAGGTATCGGACATGCGGTCGTCCAGACGCCGCTGACAGCAGAACTCCAGGTCCGAGCTCTCCAGTCCCCAGTAGATCATCTCGTTGTAGAAAGACAGCTCGCACATCCTTGGCACGAAGCGCAGCTTTCCTGAGCGCACGTACAGCATGATAAACACGAAAGCCTCTGAGTGCCGGTCGAAGAAAAACTCGTTTCGTTCCTTATCGTAATCATCGCACACCTCCAGCACTTCTTTCTCAGACGAGCAGCTGTGCAGCCGGCTCACCCTGCGGAGAGGGAAATCCTTAATCACCTCACGGGTGAACGCGTATTTAGTGCCGCCGACGTTCAGGATGCATATGTTCTTGCCGAACTTCATTTCGGCGCTGCAGGGCGACCTCATGTCATTTAAGTACAGGAGCACAAATTAAGTAAAATCGTGCGCTCTTTCCCAATCATGGCAAAACTCCACTTTTTGCAGGATGAGGAAAGTAGTGTGGATGGAGAGTGCAGATTTTCCAAGTCGAGCTCCCTGCGAGCGCCTCGGTGTTGCCCTTCCCATCACAACTCCAGCCTTCAAGAGGGCATCTATCTCTATATCCACATATATCTATCTATATCTA
>JAVSBV010000024.1:1842020-1858227 GCA_033117975.1 Parotocinclus spilosoma | reverse complement strand
AGCTTTACAATATTATATTATCTTAAAAGGCCAATCCCAAATTAAGCAAGCCTAGGGCAACAGTGGAAAGGAAAAACTTCCCTGAAAGTGGTAGGAAGAAACCTTGGGAGGACCAAGACTCAACGGGGGACCTGACCTTCATGGGTGGCCTAGATGTTAATTAAATTAATACTTAAAGGTATATTAATTATAGCAAAATTAAGTAAATAACAATTTAAATCAATAAAAAAATCAATAATCAAATTTAAATTAGTAATAAAATAAATAAACTAAATAACAAAACAAAATGGATTATAAAATGAGTCCTCAGTGGGAAATCTTAGGAAGCACATTGTCTCCTAATATCCAAACGCTGGAGGGAGTTCCTGCACATGGTGGGACTGGGTTCTGTTGACTAAAAAAAGTCTTTATTTGTTCTTCATTTCACATCCATTGCAAATTCACCGAATCCATGTACAAACTCCCAAACAGCGACTTTGACCGAGAGAATACGTACAAAAATGAAGTAAATAAACAGTACATATAACTGGGACTGTGGTGGTTTAGTGATTAAGGTACTGGACTCTGGATCAAAAGGTCCAGGGTTTAAATCCCACCTCTGCCACAGTTGGGTCCCTGAGCAAGGCCCTTAACCCACAATTGCTTTGACTGTTAAGACTATTAATTGTAAGTTGCTCTGGATAAGGGCGTCTCCCCTTATTTCTGGTCCTGTCGTGTTTTATTTATTTTGTTCTGCTCTTAGTAGCCCGGTGTTCCTGCTGATTTTTAAATAGTAGTACTGCTGATGTGTGTTCCTTCATGTTGTCATTGTTCCAGCCACTGTAAAAATAAATCGTTTCGAAAACTAAAACTTAATGATTGTTGTGGTCGCTAGTTAGCCTCTCCACGCTTGTAAAGTGGATTGTCAACCCGCTGAGCTCGAGCTCCAGTGGCGCAATCGGTTAGCGCGCGGTACTTATAAGACAGTACGATGCAGAGCAATGCCGAGGTTGTGAGTTCGAGCCTCACCTGGAGCAGAGTTTTATACCGTTACTGGCGAGAAAACACCATAAAAAAGCGATTAAACGTTAGCTTACTTTAATGTCGAGACGGTAAGAAATTTATGCTGCACGTTTTAATGCTTTAATCGGTACAATGGCTGATTTGTTGGCGGAAATTAACAAGTAGGTAACAAACAACCAGGCTTTTAAAACGGTCGTTCGGAGACAAAGCAACATTCAGTAAAATAGGCAAGACAAAAATGTTGGAAAAGACCTGGAAATGTTGCTTTGTGTTTTATTCAAGCCGAGCACAAACTATACGATCACAAGATGATGTTATGCACAATAAGGTCACTTGGGGGCAGCATTGTCTTACCCTTCAGTCACTGCTCCTGCAGCCATAACGAACTGTTAGCAAAAAACATAATATCCCATTTTAGCCCAAACTTTGCTTTGCTTGATTAGTGAATATTTATGTCTTTTTTTTCTCTCAAACTAATTCATGAAAGTCTTTAGCTTGGTACAAATACTGCTAACACAGTTGGTTTGCTGCGAAGTTGAAAGAAACACGTTTATCGTCTTCGCGAGAGAACAATGGTGGACAAAAACCTCAATGAATCACTGTGTTGTCTTTTCATTTTTTTCTGTTGCACAGGTGGCTTATCAGCAGGTTTTATGGAGGCTTGTTGTTCACAGAAATAGGACAGGTTAATGATTTTCTTTCTTTGTACAATTTTTGAGGGTAAGAAATGATACCATGGAAGTTTTAAACGACACTGCTCATAAGAATTAGGGAATATTTCATTATGGGATGTTCCATTTTGAAGTATAGTCTAATTTTGTGAGCAGTATATTAAAGCTAGGAACTGTTAAATGTAAAGTAATAGTCACAGAGGAAAATAAGCTATGTTGAGTTTAATGCGACTAATTATTTTTTAAGGGATGATTATGTTTGTGGTACTATTGCTATTGGCATACTGTTTAATCAGACTTTGTGCAATACTGCCTAATTTACCAAATTACAAAATGAGCAGAAGCTTTCTAGGGACACACAAACAAACAGTGGGAGCCAAAAGTCTAATGAGACCACTTGTGAAAATGCTTGTTTGCATGTTTATGGAAGGGTTCAGACTAGAGCAAGATAATGACCTGAAACACATTGAACTAATTGAAGACTAAAGAAAATCAAGAAGTTCAGTATCATAATAAACTGGTAAATCATTGTGAAATCATGCTGGGAAAACATGGATCATCAGATTTGGCACAAAGTTGAGGTGCTCATGCTAGCTCAACTGCACACTGCCATTACAGCAAATAATGTGACATTGTTTATGAGTTTTTTTAAATACTGATATGTATTTACATGTATATGTATGATTTGTAATTAAACTGTAGTAATGCTAGTGATGCTGACATTTTAATGATATTTTTTAAATATATATATTATAAAATAAAAATAAATATTTTTAACATTTTTTAAAATCTAAGATCACTAGCGTTACTACAGTTTAAGACAATGTTTTAATTACAAATCATTTGCATTAAGCCTTAATTGAGCAGGGGGAAAGTGACAACATAAAACTCACTCAATGTTATAAGAAGGAAACCTCGGAAGAATAAAAGACTTGAAAAAGGACCCAACCCAGCCTAGATTTTGTATTTAAGAATTGAACTGTGTTGGGCATCATGGTCACTGCAGAGAGAAGGTCCTGGGTTCGATTCCAGGTAGTGCAGTATGGGTCTTTTCTGTGTGGAGTCTGCATGTCTTCCTGTGTCTGTGTGGGTTCAATCTGGGTACTCCAGTTTCCCCCCACAGTCCAAAGAGGGCTTTAGGGTAACTGATTATGCAAAAGTGGCCTTTACAGTGTGACTGTGTATGTGCCCATGGATGGACTGGCACCTTGTCCAGGGTTGTTAAAAGAGAGATAATTGCAGTATAATATAATATATAAAATACTATGTAGACTACATAGTGAAAATGAAATAAAAAAGTAGAATCAAATCAAGCTCCGGAAGCACTAACATTAACAGCATAGTTAAAAAGGAAAGAACCAGCAGGTAACACAGCCAAGAGGGATCCCTCCCCAAAAACAGATGAGGCAAGACGACAAGAACGTAATCTCCTAGATCACCGCAAAACTCTTTGATTATGTACTCCCAGTTGGACAGCCATACCCAACATTCCCAGGTACTTGGCATGATGGAACAGACACGTCAGAGATGATGCCAATACAACCAGAGCTGTGCAACCCAGTCTAAAGTCTTAATCTATCAAAAAAACTGTGGAAATACATAAACAATGTATTTAGTCTAAATTCGAAAGTTGGGAGTGTGTCTGAATCCTATAATAAGCGGGGAGGTTATAACATAGCTGGAGGGCTGTACTGTGACTTCTTTAATTCTTAAAACTAAAAGAAGTGCTGCACCTTGCGAATGAAGTGGATGAGCAGGATTGCAAGACTCTATGAGTTCACTTAGCTACTGTGGAACCAGGCTATGTAGAACTTTATATCTAACAGAAAAGCCTTTCTAAATAATCCACAAGTGTTTTCTTTTCTATTTGAGAAGTCAGAATTGATTTGATGTGATGATGAATTGAAACTAGAAAATGCAGCTCCCGGAGGAACTGCGGATGTGCATCTGTGCCATTGGTTCTGGCCTAGGGCCGGTCTGAGACCCGGCCGATTCCGGTCGAGCCTAGGTTTGAGGCACGGTGGGCTTTGATCAGGTGCGGATAATAAAAATCAGGTGGAATAATAAAAAATCAGATAACAATATATGTGTTGCTACAGCAACACACATAATAAGCAGAAATTAATTTTAGCTTTGTTCGCCGTCAAATATAATTTAACTTCAACACACAATAAACAGGGTGGCGAAGTGGTCTAACACTAACCCACCAATGGGGTGACCCGGGTTTGAATTTAGTTGGTGTTTTATAGCTAAATAAGACATGTAGAATGATAGAACTAATGATTTTGTATAGGGCTCCTGATAAGAGTCAGACTCAAATTAACAAACAAAGATTGCATTATTGAGCACTAAATATCAAAGTGGTATGTTTGCACCATCATGTACCTCAGCAGCAGCAGGACTTAATTTTGAATACTTAATATTTAGCATGTTTTGGCCTATCTTCTTATTCAGCAAGACAGCATAAATTGTGAGTTTATATGAATAACCATAAGATCAGAGCCCAGACTTTTATCAGATGCAAGCCTTCATTAATCGTAGGCTTAACAAAAAAAAAACTATTATAAATCTCACTAAAGTACTTTGTTTACTGACAGATTAATTATCGCTTTAATGTGCTGTGACAGACCTTCACTAAGCCACTATGATTAGACCTGTTAAACCTATGAGCGCCTGTTTTGATCAGACCTACCTGGAGAGCTGCCAAACACATTCAGGGCACCGTTTGCATTATTATAAAAAACATTCCACCCCCCCACACGTTGAAACGCGCACATGCACACACTTACACAGACCTGTGGTCACATGCACATCAGAGTGCCAGCTGTTATAGGTAATTGGAAATTGTAGTCATTAGTTGTGGCAAATTATTTCTGACGGTTGTCAAGGTTAACAGAACCTTGACAGAAAAAACACAGAAAAGAATGACTGTATCTATACATGCAGTATATATGGTACTGGCTTTATGGAATGTAACAACAGTCATTTGACCGTATATAATATGACATTAATTTAATACCTAAACCAGTGGGTGCTTGGGTGGCTGTCGGTTTAACCTTGCTTTTAGTGGTCAGGGTTGCGTACAGTCTTTTGCGTATTCTTGGCAAGGGAGTAAACAACCTGTATGGGATGGCATCACTGGGCTGTCAGGGGTCACTGGTGATCCCTCAAGCATCCCTCAACAGCCATTCATGCCTGCTGGTCATGTTTGACCTGGTTAGAGGACACCACTGAAGACTGAAACCATTTCAAGAGGGTGGTTATTGGATTGTGTTGGTTTAGTAGACAACTGAGACAAATTAGAATATTGAAAATAACTGGGTCATGTTTTAACCACTCTTTATCTGGAGTCAAGGGGGCTCCGGCACCTACCCGAATGCAGGAGTAAATGTGCCCTCAATGGGACACTGGCCCATTACGATTGCGGTTGCAGAATAATTCCCCAATTGATGATCCTTCCCTCAAGCAATTGTGTCAGCATGTGATGTTTGACCTTGATCACTCCTAATCACTAAATTCAGTTGTCTCAGTCAGCCACTTTGCTTATGATTTATATAATCGAGTATCCAGCCATGTAGGCTGCCTTTCTAAACATTTGTGAAAGAATGGTGAAGAGCTTGCTGAATTCAAGTGTGCTACTGTGAAAGGGCCATCATCGCAATGTTTGTGAAGTTTCTTTCCTCCTGCTTTCCCCCCTCCTAGCATCCCACAATGAACTGAAAGTGGTATCATTGAAAAGTGGAAGTTTTAAGGAACCACAGCATCTCAGCCCTGAAGTCACAGACCACGTAAAGTAATAGACTGGGGTCACCGAGTGCTGATGCGTGTAGTGGTGAGATTTGCCATGTTAGTTGACCAGGGGTCCCTAACTTTTTTGTATGACTTTAGCATTTTTTTTAGAGACTCGTTATATCTATAGCACACAGTAGAAGCAATTAAATAATGTAGTTTCCAAATAAGCAGAAAGGCTCTTTATTCAAAGATCTTTAATAAGGAAAGTCCAAGGGCAGTAATTGCAAATGAAGTTATTTTCTCAGTACAAAGAAATGTCAAGTCTCCTTATCAGGGTAATCGTCCATACACGACTGAAGCATTGGATAGGTTTGATAAAACATGTTTGTTGAAGCCTTCAATGTAAAATTCTACTAATACCAAGTGTTTTCATTTCCGCTACAGTTCATTTTGCGTCTGCAAGAAATTAGTCCAAAACATGCGATTGCAGTTGTGCTGGAATATGTATCCCACAATGGAATTTTAGCAAGTTTCCACACGGCAGAAAATGCGTTGGAGTAATACTGGCAAAAGAAGTGTACTCCATAAGTGCAAATCCTCTGTAAAAGTGGTTTCATTCTGCTTTTCCATTACTGCTTCTTCTACAGTCACAATACAGCATTTAAATTCTCCAAAGCTTTGGGACACACGTTAGATATCCAGTGTCTGGCTTTATTTATAGGTCCCGCTTTAATATCTATTTTAGCATTGCGTGTTTTTGCCCACAGCAAGCCTCCACAGAAAGAGAAATAATCACACTTGAACTCAAGGCCAAGCGTTCTGTTTCAGATGGTGTAGAGTTTAACCCTCGAGGGCTGTAATATAATCTTATTTAGCCGCACTTACATAATCTTATTTACCTGCTGCCAGAGTCAAGGGGTTAAAGGTTATACCAAACAATCATTCATTGAGATGGAGGGCCAGAGTATGGGTTCACTCAGTCTTAGATATTCATTTATCTTCTCAAACAACTAATTAGGAATGCTGGTAAGTATGGTTTGTTTATGCTGTCCAAAACTACCCAAACATGTCGTTAATTCATCCATCCATCCATCCATCTATCCATCTGTCAGCCATTTGTTTGCCTCCTTAAAATAAACTGGGCTTTGAGGGTATTACTTGCACACATAATGGGACAGAACACACTTACATACATGCATACAAGCTTGATGTCAGTCCTTATATTTTTTTACTTTTATATTTATTCAAATCTATCGCACCATCCTACAGTGAAATACTTTGGGAGAACCAGAAAGGTTCTGATAAAATGATAAATTCAGCCTTATTTAAGTGGAAGACTGATAAACCTGCACTGTGCTAAAGAACGTCATATGAAATCTTTTTTCGTTGCACTACAATAAAGCTTTATAAGTCCCCTTCTTTCAGGAAAGCTACTGATGTCCTGCTGACTGAACTATGCTAAGCTACACCGTCCAGAACCGTGTTTACACACTATTATCTCACCTTTATTGCACTGTTATATTACAACTTATGTATACAGATATGTCATTCTCTTTCTTGTACATAACCCCTTCTCACTTGTTTCTCAAAAATCTCTACCTCTACCATGTTTTTTTTTCTACTGTGACACTGCAGTTTCCTTTGACATCAGTAAATGATCTCATTTTATACTAAACACTTCCAGTATAATCAAATTGGTATCCAATTAGCTGTTTTTTTCTGATATTCGAGAGTAAAATGTTTGTAAAACAAATAAAAAATTTTTGAGCACACTTGGCGAGCATCCTTAAGAAATCAAAAAGTAAATATATGTATTTGTCCTTCATTAGCTGGGCATATTCAAAGTGCTTTATATAGTATAGTATAGTATAGTATAGTATAGTATAGTATAGTATAGTATAGTATAGTATAGTATATAGCAGTTAATGGGGGCACTTGAAGGCAGAGAAAGCCAAACATTTAATATCCAACACTCTGTGGATAACACCAATCATCAGAAACATTTTCTGTGAATACTGAATTAGAAGATCAGTCATTTGTTTTTCATGTTAGCCAGATTTTTTTGTAGTCCTGTAATTAAAGGACTGATGTATTCAGTTTGAATGTATTGTTGATATTCAGTAATGATTGGAAAATAAGGTTAATTTTATTCTTATCATTTGACATACATTACTCCTGACAGGCTATGGAGGAGTTTACAATATAGGCAACCTTTTTGTCGTTCTGCTCTTTTTATAAGTCTAATGAATAACCCAATCACTTATAGACAAATGTTATATTATTTATTATTAAGCACCCAATGGTCACATTACTGCCTTCTACTCATGCACTGTATGAATTGTAGCTCTTTTAACAATGTTACCAGCACGTCTGCCAAATAATAACCGTTTGCATCAGTGTTCTATATGATCTCATGTTTATTAAAGTTTTGGCCCATTACTGACATTCTTGAGCTGTTTTATTCCAACAGGCTGATAATGTGGCATCAGGGACTGCATAAATGAGAAGAAAGAAAATATTTGGATGGGTGACAGGTGTTTTTGGAAAGACATCAAAGAGGTCTCAGAGAGATAACGGTAAGATCAACTGAGGTAAGAGCTGGGGTAAAGCCATTGTGCGTTGTGTTTAACAAATAAAGAACAGACTTCCTGTCTAAACGAGAGAAGGAAGAATATGTTGGAAAATCTTTTGTTTTGAGTGAATGGCATAAATGAATCGGTAGAATTCACCCTAAGCACAGGCTACACCTGTGAGGATATCACATGTCATGAATAGTAACAGCAAATACAATCTTTTAATTAACATTCAGTGGTGACAGTTGTTGATGCAAATCATGATGGAACAGGTTACAAAATCATCTCTATAGAGTTTGAATCCACAATCAGACAGATGTTGTACAACCTGAGGGAATTTAAGACCACTGCTACTTAGTTGACCAGCCAGGTCATTTTAAGAGCAAGGTGTGTGACAGTCTTCTAAGCAAATAAAGGTATATCTCTTTCTCATTGGCTATTGTTAATGTTCATAAATTCACTGTCAGAAGAACACAGAATAACTAAAGTAGGACTTGGTGTTAATAAGAAGTCTTATATCTGGAAAGAGAAACACACTACATTCAATACATTGATGTTTTATGTCTTGTGCAGAAATATATGAATTTCCAACGGGTTCAAAAACTTTCAAGAAACACCATTACATTTTACTTCAACTAATACTCCAGCATATTTAACCAAGTGTCTACTCACTGTATCTTTTTGTGTACTTGTTTGAGGATCAACAAGACGTTACATACATTTTCTAGTTCTAAATCAATCTAAAGGTGCAGTATTTGATTATCTGAATCAACGAATAGTTATAATATTTAATTAATACTCTACACTCTGCAATACAGCACATGCACAGGTCTTAACCTGAGACACAGAGGAGAAGGTTTTGTAATAGCAGCACTTTGTTAGTTACAGTGTTTCTGGTACTTTCTTTCTTGATCAGAGCCACAAAGCATTAATTCATCTATAAAACCTCTTAATCCAGTGTAATCTCAAAATAATGTGTGTAAAGCATCACACGCTAGCACTCTTTTATATTCGCACCTACAGATTTATGCAAAAGTTTAGGCACCCCCATCCAATTTACAGTCAGAATTGAGGAACGAGCCTTTGGCAGAATACCAGACTCCAAGTCTTTCAAGTTCTTCTTGATTTTCTTTTCTTTTTCTTTTTTTTACTTTTCCTAAGTTCTAGCTCATCATTTTATACCAACTCAACACATTTGAATAATGTTCAAGTTTAGATATCGTAACTTTCCATTCTTAAAGTATTACAAGTTTTTGATCTTGAGAAATACATCAGATCAGTATCTTGCTGTAACATCCTAACTCTTTTCAGCTACACTTTACTCATTGATCTTTGAATATTTTGGCTTTTAGGCTTTTATTTAATAGAATCAGTCTTTCCATCACAATATTTCCACCTATGTGCTTCACAGCTAGCAAGGCTTTTTTCCCTTGAAATGTTTCTCAAGAGTTCTGTTCTTTTTTGATTAGAAGAAGACTATCATACTGTCTTAACATTTTGGAACTAGAGTCAGAAAGTACTCCACAGTGCATTATGTTGGGAATTTGTAATAATAAGGTATGTACATTTGGGAACATGTTCAGTTATTCCAAATATTGACTGACATGGGGAAGTATGCTAACATGTGCATTATCTCAAACATTACAAGAGAAACAGCTGGAAGTCAGAACCAGTTTTGCTAAGTTTTTTAGACATCTATTTCAACATCTATCAAGTTACCTAAAGCTCTCTTTAAGCCCTATAAGGTTTATTTTATCGCCATGTCATGGTTCAGGAGCCATTTGAGGAAAGAAAAAGATCATTATCTTGTTGTAGCATCCTATCGCTTTGTAGATTTAATAGAATCAGTTGTCCATTACATTATTTCCAACTATATGCTTCATAGTTAACAAGGGGCTTAAAATGCTTCTTAAGTTTTCTCTTCTTTGGTGATTTGAATCCTAGGTTTATATATTTTTAAAAAGTGGTATTGCATAGTTTAGATGTTAACTTGTCTAATCAATCAAATTCGTCTAACTAATCAAAATGAAGATTTAGTTCTTATTAATTGCACACAGTTCATGTTTTTGAAAGAAACACTGTACATTCAGTGGCTACACCTCAACTTTTAGTTAAACTTTGTTATGGGTCACTGGCTGTGATGTGAGGGTTTCACTTTGCATACATGGATACGAGTCAATGTAATGTTCAGCCACCGTTTTCTTCATCTTCCATATCCAGTCACAAACAGTTTCCCTTTGTGACATTGCAACAAGGAAACATTTATATATTTTCAGTTATCAGTTATAATCAGCTATCTTTATTTCCAGATTTTTTTTGAAAGACTCATGACCGTTGAGTGTAAGCAAAACACTGAAAGGCTTGAGGGGTTACAAAATTGATTAAACTCTGGAATTGTCTGTACCTGACTTGGATTAAGGCCCAACAAGTCAATCAAGTTCTAAAACCTTTTGAAAATACTTGTGGATCTGGAAAAGAGCACAACTGTTTTCATATAATTTCTTTTTTTTTTTTTTTGAAAGTACACAGTAATGGTTAAGGAACGTTATATATATATATATATATTTTAAATATCAATAATGGGATCAAACATGGGAATTCAGTATGGGTACCCAAACTTTGATGACTGTCAGTAACTGTAAGTTAATGTAAGCCAGTCTTCCACCTACTAGCATGTTTCTGGGATGTGGGAGTAAAGGAAACCCACATATACACAGGAAGAACATGTCAAACTCCTTCTAAACATTACCTGAAGCTGTGTACTAGACATGAACAACTGTTAATAGTTCCCTATGAAAAATATTCCTATCTTTAAATAGATTTCCTTGACATATTTAGGGTTGAAATGAGCAAAACTGTGTATTAAATGTCTTAACTGTGTATTACATCTTTGTAACTTGAATCTATGGAATTTCACAATAAGCAGGAGAACGAGCTTATTCTCATTACAGCAAAGTGATTAAAATTCTTGTTTAGAAACACCTATTAAATCAGAAACTACTTTATAGAGTGCTTTCTGTTGAGGCTCTGTAAGATATACAATTTCATTCTTCAGTTGTTTCGTGTCAACATTTTCAGTTATTCCAAATATTTTCCGACATGGGGGAAACTGCCATGCTAACATATGCGGGATCTCAAACCTTAGAAGAGGAACAGCTGGAAGTCAGAACCTAGTTGATATTTTTTTAACATCTATTTCAGCATCTTTTAAATAATGGAAAGCTCTCTTTAAGCCCTATCACGTTTTATTTTATTGCCAAGTCACGTTCCAGGAGCACCATTAAATACAGCTAGTATGAAAGTGTTTTTTGGGTCAAATAGATTTCATGCTTTAAGAATTTGGGGAGGGCAATCTGATAATGGAGAGAAAAAAAGATAGAGGCAAGAAAGTGAGTAAGCAAGATACACACATAAAGACAAGTAGACACAAATCTATGAAGCAGCAGGAGGAGGAGTGAATTAAGCAGATCGGATTTCTGTGGTAATGGCTGGGCGTGTCGGTGGTTAAACCGCTCTCACAAACACATTCCAGAGCTGAGGCTCAGCGCATCTGGTCTGCAAGTGCAGACAGGAGCAGAGCCAACCGTTTCCTCTAAGCATCTCCCACTCTCTGTTTTAACAGCATGCTGGGACCTGGAGGCTTGCTGTAGGGCTTTGAGGTAGCATCTGCACTCTCTGGAGACTTGATTGTATTAAATCTTTGCCCAGGATCTCAGCTTAGAGGTTTTGCTTTGGTGGTTTACAAGTGATTTTTTTTTACCCACATCTCTTAAACTGTTCTCCAGTGCTTTGGCTCTGACTGTTTTCGTTTAATCGTGGTGCATTGTTGTGTGTAGGATATGGCTGATTACCATGGAGAACTTTTTAATACATGTCCCCGGATTAAAGCAAAGAACGAGAAACATAAACTCACTTATAATGAAGGCATAAGAGTTGTTTTAAAACCGGATAAAATCTAAATACATGTTTATTTTATAGGCAACTATGTAAACGAAATTCTAAACATGACTGAAACTTTCTTTTGTAGTTTTTATCCAACTTTCTTACACACCAGCAACAGCGAAACAGTAAATCAAGTTCACTAAACTTTATGCAAGGTTTTTTGTATAGATGTGTGATCAGATACACACTAGTATGCTGGTAAGTAGTAAATGTGTTAGAATGGCACGTTTGAAAAAACAACAACAATGCTATAGAGGCTTTATCCAACTTTCAAAACTTGGAGCAACATGGTAAAATTAAGTTACATGGAGTTTTGTTTTACAGTGTATATACAATATATACACTATATATAGCCATAAGTTTGTGGACACTCATACATTACATGCAGGCATGTAGACATACACATTTTAAATCAAGACTTTTGATTGGTTAGTACCACTCTGTCAGAGTCAGTGTGTCCTGTAGTAACCAAGAGAATACAGAGTAGTGTTTTGAATTGGATAATTCTCTTAAAATTGGACTTTATTCATAAAATAAATATGTATACAATATTTTCAATAACCGTTAGTTACTGTCGTACGTTCTTTATTATATATGGCAAACCAACTCCTTATGGATTGTTTATGAGTATGGAAGAAAATCGATGAACTGACTTGCTGAAAGTGGGAACCAATGGCGGGGTTATATTTAGAGTAACAAAGGTGGTGGTACAAGCAATTGTACTGCTTTTGTTTGGTTATGGATCTTTGATCTCTGATCATCAATGGAAAAAAATCATTGATACATTGAATCAAGAATAGAATTTAAAAATGTGAGGCCAAGTAAATATATTAAATGATATATAGTGAAAAAGTTCATTTACAAATAGAATAAATAATTGCCTATTTTTTTCACACTATTATTACAGGCTCGTACAATAAAGGATACAGCTATACTATTTACAAGGATAAACACTGTCACTGTCATAAGATGCAGCAAGTCAGAAAGTTTCTGCAATTCTAGAGCTGCTCTTTAGGAGCTTTCATACCACATGGACTTTTTCATAGTTCTTAGAGCTGTGCTCGCTTTGCCACATGTTTTCACCGCAGGAAAAAGTTCTTAGAACTGTGTATATGGGCTTTTCAGTGTTCTTTAAGGTAGGGTCTTTTCTCAGTGAATAGGAATCCTGGGTGATGTAAGTATGCAGTGATTGGTCCAGACACAAGTGCCTGCTTTGAGCTTAAGGGCCATTTTAAATATACACTACTCGCAAAAATTAGGGGATATTTCTAAATGAATATGAAGATCCTGTCCATGCCCCATCACTATCAGTGTGTTTTGGCAGTCTTGGGTGACCATACACCCTACTGAACAGTCAATGCGTGGCACTCTCATCAAGTTTGACATGACCCTGTTCAATCCCACTTACTTGCTACTCAATCACGAGAATTGTGACTTATGATAAAATTGACTTATGATATTTCCACATTATGATGGGAAACCAATAATAAGCATACATTCACATTCAGCACAGGCAATACAAAGTACTCTGAATTTTGACGTGCAAGCGATATATGATACAGAGAAAAGCTGCCATATTGGATCAAGGCCAAGTTTTTCCAGAAGTTTTTTTTAGAAGGTGGTCATGTAGCATATCAAAAAAGACCAGATTTGTCTCAGAAATCGACTGCCGCAATCTCTCTTCTGGTTCAAAAGTTATCAACACAGAAAGTTCCTCTGCACCAATTCAACCAATACGCTTTCACTGCAAGTGACTTTTTCTCAGCACAGGAAATTGTGGAAATGATTATCTATGGTATTTGCTCATATGCAACAGATGTGCCTAATTAAGATTAGAAAATGCAGCAGTGTTCATTTTAGGAAATATGGGAACCAAAGCAGTAATGGTTGTTGCATCTGAGTTTGAGAGTACCGGTAGCTATTCATGTGCAGAGTGGACTAGTCAACACCAGGCCAAGAATACAGAGACCTAGCTGTCAGCAATTGCTCAGTCACTAATCTCATTGCTTCAGACAGACAATGGAACAAAGGAGCAGTTATCTTATTACCATAAGTACGCTATATCATTAAGGTTTTATGCATCTTAGCATGCTCAAGTTGTGCTCACAATCACTTTTTTTACTGAGGAGTAATAAACACAGTCATTCAATCTACATTCACTTTTTAACTCACAACAGACCTTTTGGAAGGCCACTAAGGTCTTTTCCTATTTTATTTCCTTGGCTAAATCTCTTACAGCTGCTGAGCCGATTGGTGCCTGAGACATTCTGTTCCCCCTCTTCTCCATTGAGAATTCATTCACTAGAGTTCTTTACCATACTCAAAGCCAGGACGCAAACAACTCCTATTTTGTATGTGTGAGTTTGTTTGTGAGGGTGTCTGGGGCGATAAAGAAAGTTGTTCTTTTTCGGTTAATGGTTGCTTTTAGAAGACATTTAGATGTGAATGTGTCTGTTAGCAGTGTATCAACTGCTGGTACCCATGGGGAAGCATCTGGTTTCAGTTTGGTGAATGAGTCATGAGTACACTGGATGATAAAAGCTATGGAATGTGTGATTAAAACCATGGCATTGTCCTTAATTAGCCTAAAATCTGTAGTGGTTTTGTCCCGTAGGCTAAAATAAATAGAGTTATGCCTATAGTTTGGGCAATGTGTTGCATTTATGTTTGGTGCCATGTAAATTAAGTTATAAAAATGTATGAACATGTCAACTTTGAGCAATCATATGTTTTTTTTACATAATGGAGTATAGTTCTGCAAGGCCAAGTAATCATATTGCATCAATATGCAACATTTAATAAATGTTGTTTTAGAGAGTGGCTTAGTGGGGATAGTACTGTCACCTCACAGCAAGATGGTCCTGTGTTTGATCCCAGCTGGAGCGCTCTGGGTCCATTCTGTGTGGAATTATCATGTTTGCCTGTTTTAACTCCCAGTGCTTCAGTTTCCTCAAACAATACAAAGACATGTTTTAGGTTAATTGGTTGTAGTAAATTTGCTCTAGTATGTGAGCTTGTGTGAGTGTGTGTCCTACGATGGGTTGACACCCTTTCTATGGTTGTTCCTGCCTTGTGCCCTATGCCGCCAGCTCTCCCTGACCCAGTCCAGAATTAACCAGATAAGAAAGTGAATGAATGCAGGGATGTATTTTTTTAGAAATTAATTTATGAAGAGTTTACATCACTAAAAGTTTGTGAACATCCCCATAGTGCCTATGGAAAAAAACCCATTACACACTGCTTAAAAATGGGGGAATATTTATTTAGGGGATATTTCATTGATCTATTTTTGTAAGCAGTGTATTAAACTATCACATTTATTTGTCTTGCAGCCTTAAATCAATATTCATTCAAATATTTAGACTATATTTAGACATTTTACTTACACCATTCAAGCAATGATAAAAGGCAAAAGTTTTAAAATTAATGAAAACAAACCAATAAACAAACCTAACCCCACCCCTCCGCCTACCCCTCCACCTGAAAAACTAGAGATCACCCCCAATCCATTGTAGGTCACTTGCACACAATCACTCACTCACATTGGAACACTAGAGAAACCAGCTAACCTAACACACATCCTTAGAATGTGGGATGTGACAGGAGCCCATGCTGGCATGAGGAGAACATTTAAGCTCCACATCAAACCAGGGGATCAAACCAGGGATTTCTGGAGCTGCGAAGCAACAATGCTTACCACTGCACCACCATGCATCCATCAGTTATTTACTAATTATTGCTGAAATAATTAGTAAAGTTTAACAAAACCTTTTTCTCCAGTTTGAAGATGGTTTTAATGTCTTAATGCAGCTGGAAATGTCTGATTTAGATTCATTATTTGTTTTAGGTTGTGCTGTGCTGTTCAGGCTGATTTTCATTTCATCCCAAGAAACAAACAAAGACTGTACAATGGATTGGATTGAAGAGTCTATTGATTTTCAACATACCACCACCATTAGATGCTAGGCAAATCATTTGGTCAATGTCTTTGCCCTGCCTTTCTTACACACTTAAACAGGGTATGTGTGTGTTAAGTGTTCACAAAAACTTGTCACACAAACTTGTATGAGGACAAGGACTACCAGGTTCTGTCCTTGTCTCCATTACTCCATCAGAGTTATTTTTTAAAACTGCAGATAACTGTGCTATTTTAAATCATTTCAGTGGGATTCAAATGTATTTTCGAATTGTTTTCATAACCTAGTTATGAGTGTTGCTGTAGCAACACATATATTGTTATCCGATTTTTTATTATTCCACCAATTTTCGGTCAGTATCTCCTCCTAG
>JAVSBV010000024.1:1822691-1834115 GCA_033117975.1 Parotocinclus spilosoma | reverse complement strand
AGCCAAGTGGTGTGTGCCTTCCAGATAAAGCTGTATAATTGCATCTAAATTTGGAGAACATACACCAATCATCCAAACATACAATATGACATGGTGTGTGTGTGTGTGTGTGTGGTGGTTGTTTGGGGGGCAAGACAAGAAGACGTAAGTAAACTAAACTAGAATATGGTAAACAGTGGGAAAGATTGGAGGTTAAAAAAAAGCCCCGCCTACATACTGTCATACATTAGAAAAAAAACCTCCTTAGCACATAAGCACATATAATGACATTTGACGAAAGACTAGCCACGGGCAGGAGGAAGGGATAGGGGAAATAACAGCAACACGAGCGGCCATCCGGTCTAAAGCAGCCACGTACGGCGCTCACACAGACCCGTCACGATGCTACTGTGGGGGAGAAACAGAAATGGAAGGCGTGTTCATAGGTTGGAAGAAAGGGGGAGCCAAAGAGTCGCTTGCCAGTCCGTGTCTTTAACACAGCAAACCACTTCCAAGCAGACCATCTCAGCAGTCCAATGGGAAAAACAAGGCTAGATGCCAGGTATCCATAGCAGCCCAATCTTCTGGGGGGAGTTTTTCATTCTCTACGGCCCGGCCTCAAGGCCAAACCATAGACAAATGTAAGATAATGTAATATTGTAATGCTGCTTTGAGACAATGCTCCATTGTAAAAAGCGCTATATAAATAAAATTGAATTGAATTGAATTAACTTGCTAGTTTACTTCTTTTCAACAATCTTCTCATCTTTTGAGCTTTGGGTTGTGTCTACTGGGGCGTCTTCTTTGGTAATGCTGTCTCTCAAGTCATAATTCTCTCTTTTAGTTTGCTATTCTGGGATAATTATCATTACCCTTTTATCGCCCAGCACTAATTTACAACAACCAAAATCTGTAGGTGGATAATGTATGGTTTGTGAAATCAACAACCAACCAATAAAGCTAAACATGTCCAGTCCAATCATGTTTATTTATATTTCCCAAAACAACACCACAAGGACATTCTACATAACTGGACCACATTCACATTGGCGTGATTGTCCAACATAATTTGTATATAGGCAATTGATTTCTTGAGGAAGTATGCTACTAAAATGCAGAAGTTTACTAGTGAAAAACAGCCTGTAACTATTTGCACCAGCATGATCACAATCAAAACTGCAGCATCAATGTAGCTGAGACCAAACAAATAGTTATTAAGATCCAGTATTATTTTTTGGTGGCTGGATTTGGAAGTTGTCGTGGGTCAACAATGCAAAAGCAGCAGAAGAAACAGCTTTGATTTGTTTGCTTTTATTGAATTCCACCAACTGATCGAGTGAATCATGATATGTATAGCATCTCAAAAAAGGAAATAAAGTTAACCACTTATTTTAATAAAAAAAATGCATGGTCCTGAGTTGAGTGATATCAAGAGCTTAAACACTTTGATTAATGTACTAGATAAGCTCTAATGGCCTAGTTGTTCTTTGAGAATAAAGCAAGTGTATTTCTTGAAATAGGAACTGATGTTCTTGACCATTTGAACGTTTTTAAGACAGGAGAAAACGATAGAACGGGGTAAGGCTGTGCAAGTACAAAAAGCAGAAGCTGAAAAGGGAGAACCCACATCCGGCAGCAGCGTAAAGGAAATGCAACTGCAACGGGAAGCAACAGAAAACACTGCGCAACACAATGTCCTCAAACACATGCACACGCTATGTTCAGGTGCTGCTGGAGCAGCCACAGACAGCAGACAGTGTTTACATGTGTACTGTAGGTCTAGATCCGTCTTAAATTACCACAGCGGTCCAAAAGAGACTGCTCACAAAATACATACTTCAAGATGAAATCTCCCAAAATGAAATATCCCCTCATTTTCATAAGCGGTGGACATTGAAGAATCAATCAACTAGAATGCACACAAATTTGGACTTAAAGCAGAACTACTACTACTTTTTAGCACTACTAAAAAATATATTGTTCAACTGCGTGACACTTGGATGACCAGTTTGCATCCTCAGAAATATGAGCTATAAGTTGCCCTGATTATTAACTGAAGCACATAAACCTATGTATTATATGAACAGGGTATTATCCCACCTTTGGTCTTTGGGATTTGATCAAAAGTGGTGCATTTACAAAAAGTAGAGGTCCTGGAAGACTACAAAGACTTGGGTGGATAATTAATATTATTGAATATCCTGACAATTGAATAAACTCCAGTATTGCTTTACGTATACTACTTTCATTCATTTTAACACGTTATGTCTTTTTGCTTTTGTATTTTTGGCACCTTAGCTTTATTTAACGGTTTCTTTGCTATAGTAAATCCAATCTGTGGTCAGTATATCTTTTTTTTTTTATTTTATTGTATTCAATAGAGGATATTGCACGTGTGTGCACTACACAAACAAAAAACAACTATCAACATATACACAAACTTTGAAAACCATTCATAAAGCTACAGGTAACAGTTTAACGACCTTCTGATTAATGTCTGTTCACTTTAACAACTGAGGACTCAACAATTCTAATAAAGCTTTACAGAAAATATAAATCTGTCTTTAAACTCTGGATGCTGTGACTGTAAACAGCCAGTCAAAGTGGTCACCTCAACAGCCAATCATGCGGATGCAGATCCACAAGCATGATGACAAGCATTTTCTGCTACTTGTAACTCTGCTCATTGTTAATAGCTGTAACTGGTGTGTGTGTGTGTCTCTGTGTGTGTGTGTGTCTGTGTGTGTGTGTCTGTGTGTGTGTGTGTGTGTGTGTCTGTGTGTGTGTGTGTGTGTGTGAGAGAGAGTGTGTGTGTGTGTGTCTCTGTGTGTGTGTGTGTGTGTGTAAGTGTGTGTGTGTGTTGGCCCCCTGTTAGCTTGGTTTGCTTGCGCCCCGTGCCGCCAATTTTGTGTTCTATTTGTGTCCAATAGAAATCAAATTAATGGTTCGTTCTGCCAGTGAAAAGCCTGAACCAGGACCAGTAACTCACTGTCAGGATTCAAGCTTGTCTCACTGCTGTGGTGAGCTATTGCTTCACTCCACTGCCTGTTGGTGAAGTGGGGAAAGGCTAAGAATTCTAACTTGGATAGCCATTCCTTTGCACATTTCTTAGTCAGAGTCACCTTTTCCCGGCATTCTGAGTACAACAGATCTTAGAAAAACAGCCTTTTAGAAAGTGAATCAATTTCCCACATGCATTATGTGGCTGTGCCTAATCCACGTAAGGGTGCCAGTCTAACACCCCTATCCCTAGCAATTGATTGTGGGAGCGATTTAAGGAGCCTTGTATTCAGCCTGCTATTGCTAGGCCTTCTATAAGACAGCTCTTTCTCTATCCCCAAAAGAAAGCAAAGGGCTTTCATGAGAGCAACGCAGCTGTTAGTCTGTATTAGACTGAACATCAAAAGAGGCTTTGGAAGCTCCAGTGGAGGAGTGAATAGCATAAGCCCTGGTGAGCACTGCATTCCTCTTGATCATTATTCTCAAAATGCACCTTTACCTCCTAACCTGGGAGATCCAAAGGAAAGAGGGTCTTAATCACAAACTTTATTCACTGACAGATTCGTTCAAGAAAATATGGGAAGATTTAGTGGGTTGGGGTGCTTAAGAGTGTGTTATTTTGTTCCTTCTGGTGTAATTTTCAATGTGATGCTTCCTTCAGACCTTTACCAGTCTTGTTAGTTATAGTTCTTGGATTTCACAGTGCAGGTCTTGACCTGGCACTTGGTATATGTTTAGTTAAATGTCTGGAATGACATGATGAGAGGCTGTCCTATTTTATCTGCTGTCAAGCTGTTTTGCGTGTCTGTTTCTGCGTTTCACAGCTGACACATTGTAGCACGCCCAGCCAAGCAACTCAGTTCCAAGCGTGTGTTGTTTACATTCTGGTCTAGACACAAATTCAATTGAGTGTCATCACATAGGCCCGTAAATGTACACATTCACATACAGGAACACATGGATACTTCCCTAGTTCCGATGATTGTGATTTAAAGTTCAGCAGTGTAATCGTTAATCTCAAACCAATTACACACAACCCACAGTCACACGTTAACCACAAGGGGGGATAGGGTGTGCCACCCAGTTTATTTTGGAGGGGGACTGAGCGGCATGTCTCAGCTGTTAGGACAGAAGATGTTTGTATCAGACAGGCATGGGCATGCCTACTGCATCACGATCAGCTGTGAAGTGCAGCTATGAATGCATATTGGGTGGAAGTCCAATTCCAACCAATCTCAGCTGCTGCTAGACTGCTCCTTCTGTTGTTTTCACTAACACCACCTAGTTGTCCTGATCAATATTGATATCCAAAGTCTCATTAAATTGAAATTTTTATACAGAGTTTGGCTAATCTTCGGAATGCAGATTACAGTGTTGGGCACTCTGTCTGACTAGAATATGTTCTAATATAGATATACAGTACTGCACAAAAGTCTTAGGTCATCATTAGATTTGTTGTTTTGCCATGCCCATATACAGTGTTCCCTTGTTTATGGCGGGGGTTACGTTCCAGGACCACCCACGATAAACGAAAATCAGCAAAGTAGGGACACTATATTTATTTAAGTATTTATGCAGTATTTTAGCTGTAGAACTTGTAGAATGTTTGGGTAACATTGTAGGGCTTGAATTAATTCAGCCTATAATGAAACTTTCGCAAACAGCGAACACAACACCGCAGATAAAAACTTGTCATGTTGGCAAGTAGCGACTCAGGCGGCCGATGCTCTAGTCTTAGTTTTTGGTGAGTATTTATCCACTGAGTAAATACATTATTGTAGTGTTTTTAACTGTTAAATAATTAAGCAACACACTGAAGTAATGGAACGTTCTCTTTACTTAACACACCATACCGAGTGTACAGTGTACTCTACCGAGCTTACAGCACGTCACATCCTACCCTTTGAGTAGCTACAACAGCTATTTACTGTAAATCCTAATATTTTATGATTTGTAACATTCCTTTATTTTTAGAATTAATATTTTTAATATATTTTTTAATGTAAAATTTCCACAAAAACCTGCAAAACAGCGAAAATCCACCATGTATACTGCTTAAAAAATCAAGGAAACACTTAAACAACACAATGTAACCAAGTGTTCCCTTTTTTTTTAGCAGTATATTTTTTCCATTAATATTTTTTGAAAACCCGCGATGCACTGAGTCCGCGAAAGGTGAACCGCGAAGTGCGAGGGAACACTGTACCCAACAACTGGACCCAAATATTTCTTGGATTTGTCACTCCATAATCCTCTTTTCCACTGATCTTTATTGCAATCTTTAGCATATCTTTATTGAGCTTTAGCATATCTTAGAATTTTCACCCTATTCCCCTTCTGAAAAAGTTTGTTCTTGGCTGCTACCCTTCCTAAAAGAGCATTCCCAATCAAGCTTCTTCAGACTGTAGAAGGGTCAATTTGGCATCCTGAAGAAGCTTCCACATGCTGCTATTACCCAAATGTGAGATAAGGTAACACTAAATACTTGCCACTGCAGCCTATAGAAGCTGATTTTTCAGTTTGTAAAAACTGCACGAACATTTCTTGTATTTTCTATTACATTCTAATAAAGAGCCTGATAAATATGAACATATGGTCATTCCACAACTGCTAAAACAATGGTTTATCTAACCTAATTTTGGCCTAAGATTTTGCACAGTACTGTATAAATCAGTTTTTCCACTACTTTAGAAGAATATCTTTTAATAAAACGCTTGAAGGATGAAGGTCTGCCGAGCAGAGCTTCCCATCAAAGCCGGTACTGTTTCAGGAAACCTTTATGAAGCGACTCACGTTTCTACCAGTGTGAGAGCAAAACCAGATGTTGGACTAACCTAAAGCAACCTAAAGCATGTCTTGACTGGATCACATCTTGCGTAATGGAAAGTTTTATTTCTTGAGATCATGTTTCCTCATACAGTCTTCAACATCTATACACAGCACAAATGGATCGTTTTAAACAGTGATTATATCCGAGCTAACGGAGGGATCAGAATCAGCTTTATTGGCCAAGTATATTTAAACACAAAAGGAATTTTGGTAGCTCTGTCAAATCTACGGACGATGTACAGGGTGATTTATGTGGGCTGATTGCTTTATTTGTTTATTCCAAAGGTTTTGATTTCGATTTTGTTTTTATTACTCATTAATATTTGCCCTGTGTTTCCAATTTGGATTGATGCAAATTCCAGAAATGGTTGTTTCTTCTTCACAGATAATAATTTTGCTAATGGGCAGCACGTGATGGAGCAGTAGTGGTCACCTTAGAGTTAAGGCACAACAAATCAGTATGTAATCAATGTTGTCTAAAACAACAGAAAAGCAAGACACCACTGGGCAAAAGAACACAAACATTGGATCACTGAGCAGTGGAAAATCAGCACCTGTCAACAGGACAGGCTCCTGCTGGTGGTGTTAATAGTCTGAGGATATTATACCTATGGATGGACATTTGGACAGTTTATATTCCTCTAGAATGATTTCAGCACCTAGTGGAATCAGTCCTGCAAAACTAGAAAAAAATCGATCTAATCTAAAAAATCGATCTAATCTAATTCAGAAAGAAGAATCAAATTTGAGTTTAAATCATTTAAAGTAAGTCATTTCTAAATGAGAGTGATAATGGGAAGTATTCTAAATATAAGCTAAATAATCTTACACTTTCAGTGCATTGTAAAACCAAAATTATTAGCAGAAAAAAATCTAAGCTATATTGGATTCATATAAGTTTATTTCACTGGCTAGGATTGGTTTTTGCAGTGTCCAACAAGTATCCATTCAGTATGTATGGAAGATCAATACATCAGCATCAGTACACAACATACAGATCATTACACTGTGATTACACCCAATACTAAACTGTTAATGCTATTTGGCTTTAAGTGTGTTGTTTATATGAAGTGTTTTGCATAGCAAATCCACTGTAAATGCTAAGTGCACACGTACTGGGTGGCAAACCTATAAAGACTAATTTCAACTGCTCCTAGACTGTTCCATCTGTTGTTTAGTTGAGCTTGACTGGTCAGTTATGACACCTGAACGTCTGGGTTAGTTTTATTCAGTTCTACAAGGTTTTCAGCATCTGTATAAAGCAAAAGCAATCATTTTATAGCAGATAATTATTGTATTGCAGATGTGATGTAGTTTTTTATATTGATTGATCAAGGTATGTATAACATACCTGTTATGATATCGCTTTTGGTCTTTAGAGCAGCAGATCCTAAGAAATGTGTATTTCCAGTAAAATATTTGTTGCAATATTCCATTTGAATATTTTGCCTTATTGAGAACAGTGACCAAACATCCTTATCACAAGCACTTTAATGATTAAACAATCTGAATTTCCCAATAACTAATAGTCTTTTACCATTAGTTATCTTTCATCATCTTTCATCATATTTCACTATCATTTTTAGTCTTTTTAAAATGCACAGTCATTCTAGAAAACTTTCCTGAACCAACAAAGATCCAGTTTATTAGTCTTTGATTAAGCAGTTTATAACTTATCACTGTGTCTGAAGGAGGGGAGTAGATCTCCGAACCTGACCAGAAAAACTCTTTTTACTCTATTGCCTATGAAATAATAATACCTACTGCTTAGGAAATAATATATAATTCAGCTGAAAAACACTTTGTTAGAGCTCTTTGTTAGAGGACTGTGGTAGCCTTAAGTTATTAGACTCTAGACCAGAAGGTCCAGGGTTTAAATCCTACCTCTGCAAATCTGAAACTGCTGTGTCCTTAAGGAAGGACAACACACAATTGCTTGGATTGTAAGATTGTTTTCCAGAGGGACTGATACAATGTCTGCTCAATCTTTATAGACTTAATAGTGAAACTGCAACCAAGCAGATGCTGTATTTATTTAAACACAGTGTTTTTAGGGAGTGATTTAGTGAAAAGTATATAACACATATGCAGCACGGTGGCTCGGTAGCACCGCTTGCCTCACACCAAGAAGGTCTCAGGTTCAATCCCAGAGTGGAGCGACCTGGGTCTTTTCTGTGTGGAGTCTGCATGTGCTCCCTGTGTCTTCGTGGGTTTACTCTGGGTACTCAGGTTTCCTCCCACAGTCCAAAGACATGCGTGTTAGGTTAATTGGTGTCTCTAAAGTAGCACTTAGTGTGTGACTGTGTGCATAAATGTGCATGTGTGCCCTACGATGGATTGGCGCCATGTCTAGGGTTGTTCCTGCCCTTGCTCCCAGAGTTGCTGGGTTAGCGCCGGCTGGCCCGCGACCCCGTGTGGATTAAGTGGAAGATAATGGATGGATGAATAAAACACACATGCGTGTAATTTTAGCTTGACATTAGACAAGAGAAAATAAGCCGTTGATGACAGCAACGTTCTGTCAGTATAACATGGGAAGCCATGCATGCAAGTTGAAAGGTGTTATCTTCATTCCACAGCATGAGGTGCTGCTGTACTGACAAGGCAGGCGTTGAAACCACACACAGATTGCATGCTGAAGCTTGCTGTTTCTGGGCTAACTGGTTTTTAAGGTGACAACTCACTGGAACACAACACACAAGAGCATATGTGATATCAGTAAGCATGTCTAGACCTTTAAAGAATGTATCTACGAAGTAGCTGGAGATGCTTGTGACCTTTACTGTTGGTTCATGCGTTGCAATTCTGTCTCAGAAGCACACCTGCTGTACTTGCAGGCCTCATACGGAATTTATATCAGGCTGCTTTTGACGCTTTATTGGGAAGCAGACCTGTCCAGATGGACCTTGTAAAGACCAAACAAACCCACTCATGCACCTCCTGCCTGGTCAGTCTCCATAAACCAGTGAATGCGATTCAAAACAACGACAGACTGAGTGAGGGGAAAATAAACCTAGAATAAAGACCACAAAAAAGCCTTCACAAAACTTTGTGCATCCCTCCCTGGGAGCCTTGTGTGCCGACAGGAGCAGCAGGAGCAGGGACATGAGGCAAGAGAAAACAGAGCCATAAATACTTGCATGTCTGTCACCATGACAGCCAGGCAGGGCATTCTAGGGCAATCCCAAGAGACTTCAGTGCCAAGGGCTGAAGAAGCCAACTGGCACATAACTGATGTGTCTGACCACTAATGTGCCCAGCCCGGTCAAAGATACAACAAGCTTCCATTTGAGTGACTGCTTAAGACACAACTCTGCTTTTATGCTGATGTGTACAAGACCTTCATAATCTTTTTGCATCTAACACTAGAACTTTTCCATAAATGCCATTTTATAATATATTGTAATATACTTGTGTGCCACAGGGAAGCCAGCATCTTTAATATAATTAAATCACCACAGTAATTTGATTTGTCAGTGATATAAAACAATATGCCAGAATGCTATATAGAGGATTTTTTTTTACAATGCATTAAGGCCTGTTTAGCTCATCTGCAAAATAGGCTCCCTCCTGGAAATCTTCATTCTGATGGAGGCCGCATTCACTGGAAATGTAAATGCCCATTTTTGTCATGCAGTTCATTACGGCACCCATGACTTCACCAGACCCTCAGTTAAAGCACAAGAAAAGAGAGGGAAAGCGTCTGCGCCTTAGGGAGAAAGAGGGAAAAGAAATCTTTTGGAAAGCAAGTACAAAAGACACAGGGGGACCATGAAAGTCGCGGTTGCCAAGCGCTGGGAATTCATGGTTGCTTTTTTATTCTCTCATTGGCACTACTTCTGACCTGAAAAGAAGGTTGAGAGGCCATGTTTTCTAGAGGCGACAGATTGCAGATGTCTCTATTGGACACTGTGAGAGTGGTGACCTCTTTTGCTCCTCTGTTAAATAAAGCAACATACAGTACATTAGGCTGTTTTTTGGGCAGACTGGGTACAGGAACGGCACATTTACAGAGGGCAAACTTTACAACTACCACAGCTTCACAAAGCTACCGTTAGTTTCTGTTTCATTAAGTGAGGTTTTATTATGCCTTGCTCATTTAGGACAAAAAGCTATGACTATTTGCTATGACTAATAAGACTTTAGGTTATTTTGGCTTGTCTGGTCTTAAGCTGTCAGTGTGTCTGGCTTCATGGTATTTTAAGAGATCTGTTTCTCAGGTCTGTATGCGGCACATTTAATCATTCACATGTTGACGCGTGGCTTGTACCCGGAGTGTGACATAGTTCCTTTGGTTCATTCTCTGACTCCATGTACATTTCTGCAATCTCACTGGTAACTGTTATTCTGAATTATCACATATGTTCCCATTAGACTTAATACTCTTCTTTACCTAACCACAGAAGCCAGATACTGAAAACTGGTGTTTTACAACGCATTTGAGACTGTGGGATCAAGTGACAGGGCTAGAAAGCAACTGTTACTCCTTTGAAACTATGTCCTTTTCCACTAAATGGTAATGATACATAAACCAGCATTACTGATTATGTGCTGATACCCACTCCCTGTCGAAAGCAAAGATAAATAAATCTTACTCTTACTATTACATTCATGCGGCTATTCGATACGGTGATTTATTGAGTAAACATACAGGTTCTGCACTGTATTTCTCTGAAATTTGTGTATGTAGTCTGGGTGGTGAGATGTGCTGTGCATGTACTGCACTTTCCTGTGGCACTGCTAGCTAAAGTAGCGCCTGCCCGCTGAGTAATGGCAGCTCGGTGTGAGCTCTACAGAGCAAGCCCAGATGGTCTTCTGGGAGAAGATTGTTACTGATCCACTCCATCAGTCTGGAGCCAGCCACAGTATCCACCGACCTGCCATGAGGGCTGTGAAAAGCAAATATTTTTGTGAAACCACCATACAGATACTCAAGGGGTTTATACTTCCTCTAATTTGTCAGTGCTGATGCTGTATTTGTTGTTGGAGGAGGAACAAGAGTCTGATCAGAAAGTACATGTGTTTTCAGCCATCGTTTTAGTGAACCACACGTTAGTCAGTGGGTGTGGTGGACAGTACCAAAGTACATTTACACAGTTCCTGTACTTAAAAACTACTTTCTGGTATTTCTGATGTACTGGACAATACCTCTATGGATAATTGTTACTTTGAATTGGCAAAAAAAATGAATTCATTGACTTTGATCTGTTTTATTTGTGATGAATCACTAATAAAGTTCGCTTGCTTTATATGCTTGGATTTTCTTGTCACAAATATTGCTCTACTTAAGTTTAGAAAGATCAATGAAACAAAATTGTTTATTACCAAATTGCATGAGTACTTTAATACTTTTTATTATTTACATTTATAATGAAAATTTACAGCATTTTTGTCATTTTACTCAAGTGGACATTTAAACAGAGGACTTTTACTAGTGCAAAATTTCACTAGAGCGTCTGTACATTTATCCAAGTACAGATAAGCTGTGCTTAATGACACTATTTTCTGTTTAATAGGTCTCAACATCTATTTATGCTACTGTAATGTAAATATATATATATATATATATATATATATATATATATATATATACAGTGCATCCGAAAAGTATTCACA
>JAVSBV010000024.1:1810651-1822591 GCA_033117975.1 Parotocinclus spilosoma | reverse complement strand
GCGAAATACCCCTGACTGACTGACTGACTCATCACGAAATCTCTGGAACCACCAAACGGATTTACATGAAATTTGGTATACAGGTTCGTCTTACCTCTTAGGTGCTCACTAAGAAACGGTTTTAATAGATTTACAATCTAACTGCCGAAATTCGCGAAAAACCGCAAGCCTTTTGTAAGGGTAGGAATGGCTGGCGGTTCTGTCAATCATATTGTGTGTTGTGTGAAAGCACGAATGCGCAGGAACTAAGTGGAGAAGAAAAAATTGTTACGAGATGGCGTTCTCTCAGCTATTTTGTTTCAGTTTTAATATATTTGTTCTTATTTTCAAACTACTTATAGTTTTTCCTAGAGGTATATTTTGGTTGCTTTGTGTAACATATGTATCATGCGGGCTGCTAGTGTAAATATAAAGGGTATTCTCAAAAGAAAAATGCACAGACATGATACGTAAATGCATCAGAGACCAGTACATGACATGCTCTAATATAAGCAAACTTTAAATAACTTAATTTTAGAGCAAGAAGGGCAGCACAGTGACACAGTAATTAGTGCTGTCGCCTCACAGCCCAGTGACCTGGTTTGGACTTATAGTCTAGTTGCTGCCCAAATGCAAATGGAGGTTGCATGTTCTCCCCTGTCTGCATAGGATCCCTCCAGATACTCCAGATTCCTCCCACATTTCAAAGACTTGTTACAATGGCCTTGTGCATTTTCTCCAGAATGGAGGTATCCAGGGCTGTTTTCAGCCTTGTGCCCTGTGCTGCTTGTTAGATCCTGGCTCCCTGCGACTCTGAGGGACTCTAAGCAGATAATGGAAAGTGCTTGAGTGTGTGAAAAGTATAAGAGCATAGCAAAGGAAATCCAAAACAGCGCAGTATTGTCTCAGCTGGGCCTGCTGTGGAAAATGACTGTTTACTAAAGATCACATCAGTGGATTAGGATCATTTTATTGCAGAGCTGCGGTAATTAGAGCGAAGATTTGTTGGCTTTCCTTACAGGCATGAGATCAGTGAACTTTTGGGGTACAGGTCGACCTGGCCAATGACAAGGCATCACTGCTACAACCTTCAAATAAATATACTGTACTATATAGAAATTAAGTAATGCAAAAACCTAATACTTGTGACGCTCAGAAAGTGTACTATGATGCTAGGATTTGATATGAAATATGGGCATAATCATTACATATCCCAGCTTAGTCTTTAATAATGTCACTGTTACATAGTTTACAATAGTTTTTTCAAGACCTGAATGTTATAAAAAACTTCTAAAAGGTCTTCTAAAATGATCAAACGTCCAACCACAAGTGTAAATGTTGAGACAGATATGTAAATTATCAATAATAATAATAATGAATTCTCACAAAGCTATAGATCGGCTTACCCCTCATTTTGTGTGATTCATTCTAAAGGTCTGAATATGTGCTAAAATTCACTATACACACCAGTATAAGGACTAAGATGACCTTTTCCAATTGGTACTAGACCCAGTTTGAACACTTTTATGCTCATGTTAGGCACTGGTTTACAACTAGACAGCCTCATACTCAACAGCACTGAATCTTTCTGTCACTCTGAACACAATAGCTATTAACTCCAGTCAGACCAGTATTCAACCATTAAGAAGTTTTGGGTCCCAATACACTTTGTCCTTCCAGTTGTTCAGCTTAACCTGTGCTATTGTAACAAGCGAAAGACATTTCATTTGTTTTCATGGTTTTAGTGTTTTGGCTGATGGGTGCACATCTGAGATTAAGGAGATTTACTGTATCATGTAGTCAAACATTAATTAAATGTGTAGTAATGGTGATAGCTATCATGTTAGAACATAGTTCATACTTGTGTCAGAGGGTATTTCCAAGGTGCATGTGTCAAAGAGCCTCAGTAATATATGCTTACGATTCTTAAGGTTGAGTGTGTGTGTGTGTGTGTGTGTGTGTGTGTGTGTGAAATCTAACATTTTTCCATATCTGTTCTCCATTTATGGCCTGTGATGATGCGCTTGCAGAAGCTTGTCAGTATGGCCCCATTCTGTTATCAGCTGTGGGAGTGGCTATCAAAACAAGCGAGACAGTGGAGCAGGAAAACACATGTCGAAGTCTTCTTAGGTACGTGAATACGAACATGTCTACAGGACTCTTGTGTTGCGTTGTGTAATATTGAAGTGGGACGGCATGCTCTGTTGATTTTTTTTCTCATCTGAGAACGCACATGTAATTTCCACTGTGAATCAAGCATGAAAAGCCTGACTATTGTAGCCTGACTATTTTGATATGAGCAGAGGATTGCACAATGTAGGTCACCGCAGAATAAACATGCCTTTATGATCTGCCATATCCATGATAATATTTTTATAGTGCTGCCGTCCTCTGCGTTGTGTAACAGCGTTTTGCGCTCGAACACGTTTGCCGGATTTGATGCAAACTTTTGACAGCCTTCATAGTGAAATCCAGCGTGCTCGAGCAGGATGAACTCAGCATGGGGTTCTGTTGGCCAAGGATTAGGGAATACTGACACAGAACATACCGTTCTGTGGCCCGTTTTATTTTCACACTTGACTCAGTGACAGTTTCCTCACATGAAAACAAGAGTGTATGCCGTACAATGTAAACATGTGAACATGTTGTAATCTCTTGTAGATCAAGTTTTTGGTTTGTGGGCCATCCTGTTTAACCGAAGTTACTTACGCACACAGCACACACGCTCATAATGTTATCGTTTTAGGCATGAGCTGTGCTGAGTACATGAGGCAAACATGTGGCTTTTTGATTAAGCCCAGAATGCCCTGAAGATATCTGTTTCTTATCAGGCTAAATCTTCACACACTTTTCTGTCTTCAGTCTCCACAAACAGTGCAACTCCTTATTAATGATTTGTAGAGCTCCGAGATCCTGTTATGGTTTTTGTTGAACATTATCCTGATCTGACTGTCAGCAAGAAAGGAGAAATTACTGCTCTCAGGAGAAAATTGTAGTGCCTGTGACCTTGTGAGCATTTGACTTCACTAGAGTTTCAAGCTCTAATGGACAATTTGTGTACATATGTGTAATTATGCTACATTATTATACTAAATACTACATTTTTCAACCCCCATCTCCATACAATCCCCATCTCTTTCTACAGTATATAGCAATTACCATGGTAACAACATGATGTTTATCCGCACTATAATGTAAATTAAGGTCGGTCTAATTCTTCCAGAGTTAGGACTACTGTTGGAAGGGGAAAACATGACAGTGTTTGTAAACCCTTTAGAATTGTATACATAAGCAGCAGAACACGAAATAACATCAGGCTGAGATTTGGTTGTAGGCATAAGAGAAGGGTGAGTGCCGTAGATCACCACAGCTATAACGCACGACCTTGAGCGTTCTATTGGATTTTTAAAACAATTTTATAACAAAACAAAGAAACAAAATAAATCAAAGTCGCTCTGAAATTTATATTGAATATGATTTAGTACTGACATTACCTTCCGCCAAAAAAGTAGGCCAACAACAAATGAGTTGTCGCTACACAACGGTTACAATTCCCTAACCTGCTCTAACAGTATGCTACAACAGGCACAAGGATTTATAACACTGCAATGTAATGTTAGCTTGATACAAAGTGCAAAAAAGTAAAGTTAAATGATAGAATTAAGGTTTTTGTTAGTAGGGTTATTGCATCATTTGTATATGGGTATATGTTTGTATACATAAGGTTTGCAGTTACTTTGAAATTTGTCAGGGGAGAGGTACTGTTTTGTTGTGAAAACAATTTGCTGATAATTGTGATAACACAGACAAATTACAAAATAAGCTCAGATGGTCTCTCTAACCAATTGGACTTTAAGGTCTCATCAACTGTTGTATACATTTCTACAAAAATATGAGCTAAAACATCATAAAAGGAGAACCCATTTCGTCAAAGTGAAGAAAATTATTATTACTTATTATTATACTAATTTTGTTTACTGAATAAAATTGTCCAAAATGACATATCTATTAAACAATATGAACCTTTGATTACCCCCTTTTCCTGCAATAACTGCAGCTGAACATTTCTGGTAACTGGTGATCAGCTCTTTTTACTGGCTTGGAGGAATTTTTGCCCATTCTTTAATCCATCCATCCATCTATCATCTTCTGTTTAATCCACATGGGGTCGCGAGTGCCCACCTGGCAACTGGCAGGAACAACCCTAGAAAGGGTGCCAATCCATCGTAGGACACAGTCACACACTAAGGGCCACTTCAGAGACATCAATTAACCTAAAACAGATGTATTTGGACTGTTGGAGAAAACCGTAGTACCTGGAGTAAACCGGGGCAGACACGGGGTGGACTCTACACAGAAAGATTGAACTTGGGACGTTCTTGATACCCACCGAGCCACTGTGCTGCCCCCATCCCTCGTGGTTTGTTTATTTGTTTATTTAACTGCATCAGTGTCAGTGACTATTCCCGACTGTGGCGAGGTTTCACTAATACTAGTCAGACAAATTCATAGTGAACCAATATACAGCAACACATGTGGGAGGTAAACTGAGTATCCAGAGTAAACCCAAGCGGACACAGGAAGGATACACAGGGGGAGCTCGAGGTCTGGATCAAACTGGGAGCCTCTGATGGTGTAAGGCGACCATGGCGACCATGCTACTTATCCAGAGCTGATCCAGACTCACAGTCTTACAGTTAAAGGCCTTGCTTAAGCCAGCTAACTGTGGCAGCTTGGCAGAGGTGGGATTTGAACCCTGGACCATGAGGTCCAGAGTCCAGTACCTTAGTCACTACCACAGTCCCTTACAGTCACTTACAGCTTACAACCACTTACAGGTTAAGGTCAGTACTTTCTGAAACATTGACTTTTGTCTCTTTTAACCATTGTTTAGTATAATAACTTTTCTGCTTAGGGTTGTTGTCTTGCTGCATGGTCCACATTCTCTTGTGATTTAGTTCATGGACAGATGTAATGACATCTTGCAAGAACTTGCTGGTATTATTCAGAATTCATTGTTCCATCAGTGCTGGTAAGCCTGCCTGACTCTGATGCAGCAAAATAGGCCTAAACACTATACACCCACTGATCATGACACCCATTGATCTCATTCATTCATAAAACATTTTTCCAATAGCTTTCTTGGTTGTCCATGCACCAGGTGATGGGGATCAATGCTCTATTTGAAGAGCACTAACTTTCTCCTTATAACCCTACCATGCACACGATTGTTGTTGACCACCGAGTTCAACACATGGCCTACTTATGTAATAGTAAAAAAGGCCTTTAGTTGCATAGAACACACTCTGAGTTCCATTGTGACCATGTAGACTATTACATGCCTTGTTCTTGATCTTTGTTAATCGCCTGATTAACAATAGTATTGAAATGCCTCAGTTTGTACACAATGTAAAAGAAACTGCAGGATGCCAAGGAAGCCAAGTGCAGTTTTTATTGACAAAACGTGTAATCCACAAACATGCAGGGTCAAAACAAGAAGTGTACATAAACACATGCAGACAATACAGACAGATGCAAGGCTAGAATTGTAAATCAGTGTAAACACAGCCAGGGAGTCGTAATCGAAAATCCAAATCAGAATAAACACAATAAATGCTCAGAATTGCACAACAGGGCTAGAGAAAGACTTTTCAAAGTGAAAGCCTTGCTGTAGTCCTTTTACACAAAATGGCATGATCCATGGTCCATGATCAGATGACCTAAAATACAGATGACTGTGACCTCTTCAGGTGTAAAGGTGAAGCTTTTGCAGTAGATGTGACCCACAATATGTAATTGAGTAATATTGGAGCCCAGACTCTTTAGAGATGGTTATGTAACCTTTTTCAGCCTGATTAGCATCAGCAACTATTTTACTGAGATCCTCAGGCAGCAAACCTGTGCAGTCTATACCACCTTGAGTGCGCACTGCCATTACAGTGGGGAACATACCAGAAACCGGCAACTATGAAATGTGTGTCATTTATTGTTTCAAAGATTAAATTTCCCTTAAAATGTTATATCTATTATATTATTTGGAGTGAGAAAAGGGTGTTTAAAGATCCAAATTAGAAGCATGTTCTCTTGTGACCTTGGACCCTTGGTTCCCAATTTGTATTCAAAAGTGTGACCTTAAATTTATTGTTTAGTCAATTCTACTTAGACTGAAAATTCCATAGCATTCAGGAAATTGTGATGTGAGGAATATACATTTCCTAATAGCTTCTACAGTAAATATTAACAACACAGTGTTCCTTCGCCACTTCGTGGGTTCACCTTTGCGGACTCGGTGCATCGCGGGTTTTCAAAAAATAATAATGGAAAAAATGTATCGTGGATTTTAGCTGTTTTGCGGGTTTTTACGGAACTTTTACATTTGAAAAATCACAAAATATTTACAAATATATTAAAAATATTAATTCGAACAGTGAAGGAGTTCAAGTATCTCGGGTTCTTGTTAACGATTGTTGGGAAGAGGGATAGTGAGATTGACCGTCGGTTAGGTGCAGCGTCTGCAGTAATGCGGTCACTGTACCGTGCCGTTGTGGTGAAGAGAGAGCTGAGCCATAAAGCAAAGCTCTCAATTTACCGGTCTGTCTCCGTCCCCACTCTCACCTATGGTCATGAGCTCTGGGTAATGACCGAAAGAACGACATTGCGGATACAAGCGGCCTAAGATGCGCAAAGGGCCTCAGAACTCAGTCCTAAACTAGAACACTGTTGACAGGAAGTCTGACATGAGGCACTGATCAGATTTGCATCGGGAGTTTGTACCTACACACACAAACATGAACTAAGATCTGCACAGTGGAACAGGGAATGCTTCATACCCTACATAACTGATACACAAATCCAAACCTTGCCACACTAAGCAGGAGTTTCCAGTTCATGTGTCTGTTTGTTATACCAAGTCTGTGCATGCCTAATGGCTGACTTCCCGTTGGCATGTTTCTTGTCTATGTGTGCGTTTTACCTTGCCATGGGCTTACACATTTCAAGTTTCTCTTGGTTTAGAAGGCTCGGTAAAGTCGTCACACAAGCAGACCTGTGGTGCCCTTACATGATAATTTGTACATAAAATTAAACATTATAACAGTAATCTTTCTTTTTGTGATCTTTTACTAGGACACGGCAATAGATTGAGTTTCTTTTCAAACCTATTTCAAGTCTCTGTTACAGTGACTTAGGGAGTTATCCTTGACATTGTCTCCTCACTGAATTAAATGCTGAAATAACTCGTTTTTTAAGACCATAAGATAAAGCACACATTGTGTGGTGATTTCTGTGCATGAACCATTTGCCAAGGTTTCACTCTGGGCTACTTCTACTTAATAAGCACACCTAAATGAGCATGAACCTGCGACCTCTAACACTCACACATGTAGATGGAGGGCCAGGCCCTGGGGCAGAATGGTTTATGCACAGCGTTTCCATTTTTAAAGTGGGATAATTATGCATATGGCATATAATGCAAGCAGGTGCAAAAGCTCTCTCCAGAACTGCTGTGTACATACATAAATCAGAATTTTTTTATAGTTGATGAGTGATTTTAACAGGGGAATTTTAGGGGAGGTTTATTATTAATATGTAATCTGCCTTGGACGCAACACAGTGGAAGTGTTTCAACTTGCTTTTCATGTAGGGCAAAGTCCCATACTGCAAGACAGGATATTGTTTTATGTGCTTTGGTGTGTCTGTCAGCACAGTTCAGCTATTGTGCTGGTTCTTTTAAATTATGTTAGTGTTAGTTATGAACACTGAGTGAATATTACAAAAAAAATACAATGGTATTTTCAGCCAAATCATTATTTGTATAGTTATCACATCTCATCAGTTACACAAAGCTGGGGAAAACGAGCAGCACTTTAACCTAAAATCTCACCGAGCTTGAATTCTGTGAATTTCGAAAGAACTGCACCAACTAAACTACAAATCAGATCTTAGACTGAAACAGACAAGAGCGCCTTAAGTGGACACTGAGACTGTTATGTCTTTTTCTCTAGTCAATTACAATGTAACTGTAAATCAGCACCTCGTTGGTTGTTGACTAAACTCAGTCCGTCGTGTTCGCTCATGTAGTATTCGCTGTGGATGATGGATCGGGAGTAGGTAAAAAAAAAAAGTTGGAGTGTTTTTGCAGGACTGTAGTCTCTGGAGCAGGAGGTAAACTAGGTCAGCAAATTAAATTGGACCGAAATGAGTGCTCTTAGCCTTGTGTAAACAAGAAGGCGAAGAAGCACAGAAAGCCTTGAAATGAGCTTTGCTTATAGATCCTGTCTCTTAAAAACATCTGCTGAAGGGCCCAGACTGAGTGTCTTTGAGCTAAATTCGGGGCCTTCAGGGAGTACATGCAAGATTTGCGTCAGTGACATAGGAAGCCAGGATCGGTTGGTGCAGAGGCTACTGGAGAGAACCCTCTGTCCCATAGCCTGTGGATAATAGAGAGTATGTGTGTCTGTATATGTATGAGGTAAGCTGCTGAGAGTCTCCCACATGGCATGGAATGAGAGACTGCATACTTATTTTAAGGTGTCGTGCTGAGCTAGTGTTGCAGTACTCAAATCTGCTCTCAGTTTCTGAAAGTGGAAACTCTCTCAGGTTAATTATAAACTTATTATTGAATGTCAGCAATCCATTCAAACAGAATAAACCAGTAATTTTTTCTACATTATAGGTGTTCCTGGCTAACATGTTTTATTTTGAATAGTTTACAATTCCAGTTATTAAAATATCCAATGATTACGAAGTCCGAAAAATGTGGAATTATTATTATTTTTACACATTTAAATATAAAAATTAGAACAGATGCTGTTGGATATATTAAGTAGACTTTATGTGGTTATATAAGAGTTTGAGAGAAGAAGGAAAACTAAATCATGACCATCATTTGCTTCCGAAAGTTAGTGGCCTAGTTTGACTATAATATATTACGAATATAATACAACAATAATTAATAATAGTTTTAGGTTATATATTAGTTCGTTATATTTGACAAAATATATGATGAAATATTATGTATTAATATATAGTGTGTATAATGAATGATAATAAATGTAAAGTGATTTACTAATTACATTTTTCTTCTTTTTCTTCTTGTATGTTTAAACAAATCTCTTCATCTCAGATATCTCTCGGCCTTGACTTGGACTGAAATACTAAAGATCTTGGTTTGACTCTAGCGGCATTGGCTCCAGCACTACAGCGAGCACAAACACGCTTATTAAGCGAATACACATTATCACCAACACAGTCCGTCCAGTTCAGTCTTTAATATTCAGCTATCTGAAACATTCTAAATCAATGCCTGAAAACAACAGAAGGTATTTTTGGCGCTGACAGTGGAACACCATGTTGCCAAAGAATAAAACCACCCAATGGTGGCTCATGCCTGAAACTGGCATGGCTCTACTATGTTTGTCTGCAAACTTTGCTCTCAAGCAGTCCTTTCTGTAGCCCATACGAGGGGGAAGTTAATGATTGGACGTGAACATCTCGTTTCCAGTCAGGTGAAACAGAGCAGCTATTCTCTCTCATCAGCGCCGAGCTCAAGGTCAGTTTCGTGTACGTTTTGCACTGACGTCAGTGTAGGTTCTTAGCAGAACAAGTCTGCTGTGCTGCATAGTTGTGCTTGAATATTTAGCATTCAGGGACCAGGCTTCCTATAAAGAGAAAGTGACAGGAGCAGAAAATGAGCAGCTGAATGTTAATTAAGCTAATTATCTAACAACCATGGGAATGTTTTTTCCCCTTGTTCGGCCAACTCATATATTTTGCTTTAACCAAATAGATTAAGTCATCACATCTGCGGGCTGACAACACAGACTTTAGAGTAAACAGGTTGTGCTATTGTTCTGGGCTATAGCTGTCCTATCAAATCCCAGATGGGATCTCTCATTTCCTTGTGTTTAGATCCAAACTAAGTGTGTTGCTCTTGGAGTGGCCTTTAAATTCATTGTTCTGCCTTGAGACGTGGCAGATTCACTGTGCTTAACTGTTTGTGTTTGTGCCCGGGTCCATTGTGTCAGTCTGTCAATGTAATCCAGTTCCCTTCCACTGGTTACAGCTTATCACCCTTTAAACATTAACACTAATAATCTCACCAGCTGATCTAGTTCTCTGAGCAGTCCTAACACTTTTATCTTTATGATTCTCTGTTTTATCTATATGTCTATATTTATGAAGTATGCACTCTTAACCTTTCAACTGCTTTATTGTTCGTGCACTGATTGCTTTCAGATAATGCTCGAGATTATACGGCTGCCACCGAAGCAGCTCGCGTTAGTTATGTCCACAGTGCTTTCTTGAAGGAAGGAAATGTTCGCTCCAAGTGGTTCAGACAACAAATCTAGAGGAAGAGGAGGAGGAGGGTGGAGGTTCCTTGCCTTGTGCAGAAAGGCACGGCCGATCACATCACGCCGACCACACTTCTGTCAACAAAACAGGAAAGGCTCAGTTAGCTTGTTCGTCACAGGTGCACCACTACTAAAGATAAGCCAGTGCCAAACTGGAGCATGGCTCTCTATCCTTCAGTACAGCCATCCTGTTCCTGAAAATGTTAGCGCTGGCCTTTTATTAAAAGCACAGCCACACCCATGTGCAAATTCTCATAAAGGCACCCATACACTCCCTTGCCTTCCCGCAGCTTTTCAAGATCAGGTTATGGCATTTGCAGTAAATATTCAGGCCTTTAAAAATGTCCCAGTGAAGTGTACGAGGCTGGTATTTTTGGAAGTATGGCAAAAACATGTTTGCACTGCACATGTTAAGTCAACATAAACAGTATAATATGAAAATCACTTCTAACACTGAAGAAACACTCGATACCATCGCTGTCGCAGGATGACTAAAGCAAATATCGTTAGAGGTTTGCAAAATCACAGTGTTTACACAAACCATCTCATTTACCTTTAGTTGTTTGGTGTGTGTTCTTATCCAGAGTGACTTCAGAAAAGAATTGGGAGAGTGTGGAAAATATAAATTATAAAAACAAAACAAAAGAACGCATTGTTACATTTACTCTTTTGTTTTATGAACCCAAGATATTTCACATTTTGTCTGGTCAACTTCCTTTCAAAAATAATGTTTAAGTAAAAGATTGGAAGGGATTTGCAAATTGCTTCCTCTTCAGTGCATAATATCATTAAAAAACGTAAGAAATCGGAAGGAACTTTATTCTGTAAAGGGCAAGGGCAAGGGCAAAGGCACAACGCTAAACTGAACACGAGCTTTGATCTCATGATCTTTGATCCCTCAGGTGGCACTCCATCAAGAACCACCATTCATTAATAGATGATATAACTACATGGGCAATGGATTACTTTGGTATACCTTTGTAAAGCACTACAATCGGAGGCACATTTACAAATGACACTTAAAACCTTACTGTGCAACAAAGGAGCCTCATGTTAACCATGCCCAAAAACATTGTAGGCTTCTCTGGGCTTGGAGCTACCTGAGACGGACCATCACACAGTGGAAATGTGTATTGTGGTCAGATGAATCTGTATTCCAGCTCTTCAGAAAAGTGTGAAAAGGTCAAAAGGACCCAAACTGAGAGGAACAAGTCCAAAAGCCGGGCTCTGTAATGCTATGGGGCTGTGTCAGCCTCCTTGGTAAAGAAAATTAACAACATGAAAACAGAAAGGTACACTGGGATTTTAGAGAAAAATTACCCGCATTGATCTTTTCCAGGGACGTCCATGTATTTATTAACAAGACAATGCGAAACAAGCCAAATCTTAAAAAGTGATGACTGAAATGTACAAACCGGATTCCAAAAAAGTTGGGACACTAAAAAAAACTGAATGCAATGATGTGGAGGTTCCAACATCTAATATTTTATTCAGAATAGAACACAAATCACAGATTAAAAGTTTAAACTAAAAGAATGTATCATTTTAAGGGAAAAATATGTTGTTTCCAAATTTCATGGCGTCAACAAATCCCCAAAAAGTTGGGACA
>JAVSBV010000024.1:1757730-1796905 GCA_033117975.1 Parotocinclus spilosoma | reverse complement strand
GTGTGTGTGTGTGTGTGTGTGTGTGTGTATGTGTATGTGTATGTGTATGTGTATGTGTATGTGTATGTGTGTGTGTGTGTGTCATCTTTGGATATTTATTTCTTCCCTCATTCCAAAGACATGAGTTGTGTTAACTGGTCTCTTAAGTTGCTCCAGTTTGAGCGTGTTTGATTATTAACTCTAACTTTGCTCTAGTTATGTAAAACCATTGAACCTGATGTTATCTTTAATAAACAGTGGTGAGTTGTCATTGTACCATTACATGCTATATGGCTTTGTATTGCATTGAAAGGTCGTGTAGCTTGTGATCCTCATCAGCTTCCAGAATATTATTCTTAAAATAATATGCCACAGTTTTTTGCATATTGTGATGTGGTAATATTGGAGGGTGTATGATGAACTTTAAAACTGAAAATAAAACTTTTCTATTAACACCCCTGTTTAGATTGCAGCACTCAGTTGCTTGGCAACACTACATTTTTTTAAAATTTTATTTTTAGAATAGATGCTTACTTTGTTACCTTATCAAGACAATTAATACAAATCATATCTGCTCCTGTTAACAATATGTATGTATAAAGTATACAGGCTAATTTGGAGAGACAATGTCAGTTATCAATTCAGCCATTGGTGAAATTAACATGTGGGAGATTTCTCTGATGTGCTTATGTTTTCACGGCAACTAAAATAAATTGCTGTTATGGGATTGTGCACATTGCATTAGTTCTGTGTGACATCTTAAAAATGTGGATTCAGTTTATTTGTATCTGTTGTGTTTTGATAATGTTGTATTTATAAATCTGCTCATTGTTCCACCCAATGATTATTATACTGTTTACTAAATAAAGAAACCTCAAATCGCTGGTCTGCTTTTATGCACTATGGAAAGTTTGTTGTTAGAAGAACAGCATTACACAACTTCCTGTTTAATCGATGAACCAAACAAGTGAAAGTGTTTCTGGCCCTGGTTATACTCAACAGATAACATCCCAAAGCTTAGGTGGTTCAGGAAGAAATGCACCGACACAGAGACACATTGAGGTGAGATGAAATCCTGTCTAAATTCACCATATACACACATGAGCTCAAACTTTACGGCCACATACCTCATAATAGCTCGATGTTGCAGAGTTTTTGGATCTGATTTGGTTTTTGGGAACATCTCACTAATACTGGTACTGGACATTGTTTGATCCTATAATAATGGATCACAACATATATTTTAACTGAGTTGCTTATTGAAAATGAAGATTCCTGAACCTGAATGGCTGGTGCAGTTTGTAACTCAAGCTGTGTGCGCACTGGTTTAAAATATAGTTGTGCTTAGAGTGGTTGGGGCGGCCAAGCAGTCACCCTTGGCAGCCCCAGCCATGACTATGCATAACACACTCAGCCTCCTCTATTCCCACCCATAGAGAAACTCTTTTGACCGTTCGGAACAGCACTCAACAGCCTTTTTTGGGTGTGTGCTTGTCATGCTTGTTGGTGGAGTGAAGAGTAGCAGCATGTGCCATCCAGAGACAGCCTTGCTGTATAATTCTGGAATCCAGCTTCCCTTGGGAGCTGTAGGAACTAACTGTAGATGTCTGCTTGAGCTTGGATTTGCTGTGTATTGCAGTTTATACTGCAACTCCCCAGGGCCACAAAAGTATTTAATCTATTGCTTGGTTTGTCATTTAACAATTATTTTATTGCTGCAAAGCTTGTCTTGTACACACAGGAAAGTATTTAGCGTCGTCTTGGGTGGATGTTGAAAAATTGTCGTCTTCCCTGTTTCTGTACTAAGATTTCTTTTTGTTTATTTTTTTTAAATTGCTGTGGTTAGAGTAGTGATTATGTAGCTTGGGCACTCACCTTGGACCCATTTGTGCAATGGTATATTTATAGTTGGTAATACATTTCAGAGGCTATTTCTGGAGGCATGTAATGATCTTATGGTTCAGGTTCACTCAAAGTAGCTTAAAGCTGCCCTGTTGTTGGAGACAAACTTCTACTGGAGGATCAATCTTTTGCTAACATAATATTAGTTAAATTGTTTGTTGCATCAAAAGCTATTTCCTCTTTGCTTATTAATATTGTAATACTAATGGAGTCCACTTTATGGGTGCGAGTATGAGTGTGTTGAATTGTTTCTGTAAGGGGTGCGTGTATTAGAGGCCTAACAATGCACTTTTTGTTTTCTCACAGTTATTGTTTTTACATTCGATAAGACGTTCCTTTTTTTATTTTTAGTGCGTACACGAGGCAAAACAATGCAAGTTTTCTTGTACGATTTTTAAACAAAGCCTCCTGCAGTTTAAAGAATTAAAAAACCTACAAAATAACTTGCTGTTTTAAACTGAAAATCCTTGTAAACAATAAGCTCATTGTGATGTTAAAATATAGAAAATATCTGTTTATTTAATATGCGGTTTGTCGAGTAGTTTCATGTGTTTGACAAACTTAGCATGATAACAGGGTCTAGCTTAACCAAAAAGGTAGGCAATCACCTTTTTGTATGAATTGTGTGAAAAGCACTATACAAACATCTTTAAACATCTCAGATATCTCCAGTCAACATTGAAACTGCAATCACACTTCTGTTTCTATCGCCATGGTGAACATTGAGACATTTCCACAAAGCACCTGGAGGGACCTGGAGCTACATTAAAATTGAATTAAGAATGTGTTTGTGAAAATATCTCAGTTTAAATCTTATTTAAAGTTTTGGCTTTAGCGTATGACAGTGGAGTTGTGGCAGACGCCATCAGTTGTTTAGTGAGCTTAGTGTCTTGTGTTTTGGGGAACTGAATTAGCCTAAAATGCAGACCCTCTGCAGTGGTGGTTTTCGTCATCTGTAGTTTCCCTCGAATAATATGCTTTTGTTTAATAGAACTATTTTATCTTTGATAAATGTTTAATATAGCTTTTCTTTCTATCTACTGACTTAATGAATCTCTTAAAACATTTAATCTCTCTCATAACTTAACTAAGTTATCTATTTTGTTTTGTTTATTACACAATGCTATACAGTTTGTTGTCATCAAAATAAATGGTACTCAAATTATCATGTTTTGGGAAATTAACAATTTAGATTAGTAGAATGATCTGTTAAAAGATTTTGGTCAGGCTGTGTTAAAATGTACTGCGCACAAATACCCAAATGGGGATCATGGTTTTAATAGGTTAAACAAGATATTTAGAAAAGCAAAATGACGCATTACTAAATTGTAGTGCACCAGCACTGACACACTTGGGGACATTTAGAAACATCAGTTAACCTTACATGCATGTGTTTAGACTGTGGGAGGAATCTTGGGGATGTGAGGAAACAGTGCTTACCACTGTTCCACTGTGCCCCCAATGTAAAGACCAATCCAAGTATGCATTTCTGGTTTCGATGTAACACTTGTTTTCTGATATTTAGTGCATTGTTAGATTTTTGGCTTCTCTCTGTCTGACTTTCCTCCTGTGTGATTGGCAGACGGGTCCTGAGCCATGGGGGCATTTCTGGACAAGCCGAAAACAGAGAAGCACAATGCCCACGGTGCAGGTAATGGCCTGCGCTTCGGTCTGAGCAGCATGCAGGGCTGGCGAGTGGAGATGGAAGATGCTCACACTGCAGTGGTCGGTCTTCCTCACGGCTTGGATGATTGGTCTTTCTTCGCTGTGTATGATGGGCATGCTGGCTCACGTGTGGCCAACTACTGCTCGAAACACCTGCTGGAGCACATAATCAGTAGTAGCGAGGTCTTCCGTCCCGGTCCTGACTCGGTGGAGGATGTGAAGAGTGGCATCCGGTCAGGCTTCCTGAAGATCGACGAATACATGCGCAACTTCTCCGAGCTACGCAACGGCATGGACCGCAGCGGCTCGACAGCAGTTGGTGTGCTGCTCTCACCCGAGCACCTTTACTTCATTAACTGCGGCGACTCGCGTGCAGTGTTGTGTCGTGCCAGCCAGGTGCGGTTCTCCACTCAGGATCACAAGCCATGCAACCCACGTGAGAAGGAGCGCATTCAGAACGCCGGCGGTTCCGTCATGATCCAGCGTGTCAACGGCTCCCTGGCTGTGTCTCGTGCTCTCGGTGATTATGACTACAAGTGTGTGGATGGAAAGGGACCCACAGAACAGCTGGTATCGCCGGAGCCCGAGGTGTTTGAGGTTGCTCGCATTCAAGATGAGGATGAGTTTGTGGTGCTTGCTTGCGATGGCATCTGGGATGTCATGAGCAACGAGGAGCTGTGCGAGTTTGTACGCTCACGTCTGGAAGTGTGCGATGACCTAGAGAAAGTCTGTAATTCTGTGGTGGACACGTGTCTACACAAGGTGAGGATGAGTTTTATTGACTTGTTTGATTTGTAGTTTACCATGATGGGCTCATTACGTCATCATTTGTCCAACAGGATGTCTATCAGCTTTTTTCGTTTGTCAGATGTCAGCTGTAGGACAGGATTTTCAGTACCGTGTTAAATCTTAGCTTGTCAAAGCTGTATAAATGGGCAGTGTGAGAGCAGAATAATGTCCTAAAATGGCCTACATTAAGCAGAGTGGCTAGGGTCATTAATGTTTATATATGAAGGACACGAGGAAATATGACGCAGAAGCCGGACATAAGAAGCCGGACATTTATAACTTTCAGATCACTGGAGATAAGGAATTAAAATAGGATTATATTTAAAAAAAAGTTGTTGATTTCAGAGATGGGACAGTAGTGGCTCTGTGGACAAGGTTCTATGTCTGGTTGCATAAAACAAAAAAAAATGCCTTATGTTACTCAAGTTTTTTTGTTTACTTTTTTAAAGGGAAATCATCATAAACCTGTAAATGTTCCCTTAACTATTGAATGTTCCTTAAGTAATGTGCCATAAATAAAGCTACTTAGCAAATGATGAAGACTATAACTTTAGTTTTTGGAGGCTTTGGAACTTGAAGTGAACTTTCCGAAGTGGAAGAACTCCTCTAGACCCTCAGAGTAATGCACATTTAAGAGAATAATAATTGGAACATAGGTCAATTTATGTAAGTGTTGATAACCCAGAAGATGACCTCTGCTACTCCACTTGGTATTTTACAGCTGCTGATGATGCTGCGTGTTTTTAAAAAATATATATATATTTTAAATTTTTTTTGAGATTGTGTATTTAAAGTATGTGTTCAGAGATATTTTCCAGTCTTCTGTATGCCGGACTGGTTACTGTGTGGCAGACACTCTGCTGGATAAAACAGGTTTCTGTTTCAGCAGGACAGCAGCCTCAGTATGCTGATGAGTCTTGGTCATGGAAGCAGTGGAACTTTTACGAAAACAAAACCTCAGTCACTGCAATAAATGCTATAGTTTTACCTTAGTTAAATGAAATGCATGGGATTTTATGCAACAGTCCTAAATTGTTCCCTTGGGTGCGGGAAAATCTCTCAAGGTTTATACGTTCACATCCAGGCACTGGACTATTGCCCAGAAAGTACAGGGTTCAAGTCTCAGTGCTGCCATGTTGCCTCTTGAGCACGACCCCTAACCCTCAGGGTTTTTTGGACTGTACATTCTTACATGTTTCGGTTAGCTCTGGATAGGGATATTTACTAAATGCTATAAATGTACATCCTTTGCTAACGTGATTCTTTATGACAACAAGGCACATAGCAAATTCCACTGCATCTTATGCAGGAACATGTTTGCAGTTTGTACAGTTGAAAGGAGATAATCAAAATACTTTATTAGATGTGTGTGGTGCTGAGCTGCAAAACCTTTCGTTTACATAATGGGTGCAAAACTGAAGATGAGCTCTGCTGTGTTGAACTACTGATTTGTGGATGAGCTGATCTGTGCAGCCGTATATATGACATCGTGTATAATTACACTCATCATTAAAGACTGTTCATTATACAGCAGATGTTTAATATTTGACCTAAAATCTACTTAAAGACCACAGTTGATAAGTGATGGCTGAAGCTCTTCCCATAATTTTATTGTCTCAGTTATGTTTCATTTGTATTTGATTTGCCTTTCAAGTTGCAATTTAAACTTTTTACCTTGTCCGTGATGCAACATTACATAAACCAAAATAGTGGTGCTTTTGTCTGATTTTATTTATACTTGTCTATTTTTTGCCCATTGTTTGGTTAGTTTACATGGGTGACAAACATGTATAAACATGCATAGCAAATATGGAAAATGGGAAAAGAACTTTTAAGTAGACATTAAGTAGAGTAATTTTTCCACTTTGGCTTCTCTTTTTCTCTTCAGGGCAGTCGTGACAACATGAGTGTAGTGCTGGTGTGCTTCCCCAACGCACCCAAAGTCTCGGAGGAGGCAATGAAGAGAGAAGCAGAGCTTGACAAGTTCTTGGAGTCTCGAGTTGAGGGTAATTAAACGTGAAAATATGTGTGAATAACTGTCAGTGATGTGTGATATGATAATCATTTGTAATATTATTAAAATACTTATATAATTATTTACACACTGCTCACAAAATTAGGTTGTATTTTCTGATGTTTTATTTTAAAGTATCCCCTAATTTTTGTGAGCAGTGTGTATGTATATATCAGAAACAAAAGGGAAAATTACATATCTTAATACCCCAGCAAGTAATGGGTGAGGGGGGCCTATCTTTTAGGAATTGGCCGCCATCGTGACAGTCACCAGATTGGATCAAGAGCAAGTTTTTGCAACTAGAAGGTGGTGTTGTAGCATATAAAAAAAACAGGATTATCACAGAAATCATTCGCCTAAATCACATTTGCAATATCGCTTGTTGTTTGAAAGATATCAACACGTAATTCTAAACTTTAGTTGTTCGTCACAGCTAACTGAAACTGGAATTGATGATTCTGATGTCCAGGGAACGCAGCTGTGACTTTTGACTCACCCAACATAAGTATGGACACTGCTCACCAAAATTAGGGGACCTTTCATTTTGAAGTTTTTTGAGCGGTGTATATGCACTCACAGTGAGTCAAAAGTCATGGGTTTACTTGCTGGATATTTAGGTGTAATTTACCCTTTTATTTTGGAAATAAATGGGTGTCCTGTGGAGTTTGCCTGTATATATAGAGATCAGTGATCATATTTATTACATACCTTATTAGAAAAATACTGCACATCAAATAAACATGTCAACCCTATCCCTCGACTGAATTTGTAATAGAGTACTGCATTTAAAATGGTTACATCATAATCACTACTGTAGTGCAAAGTTAAGAAAATGACTGGCAAATGTACACCACTCACAAAAATAAGGGGATATTTCATATTTTAACATTTTGATTGCATTTTTATGAGCAGTATGTTTTTTAGTGTGAGAAATGACAAATGATTTTCAGACTGTGACAACAATAATATTACAGTGAAATATCATTCTTAAATGGGGATTAAACGTGTATATAATAGAAGAAGATGCTGCCTTTCTGCTAGCAAAATGCTGTGTTTGGGCATAGTGGTAGTAGTTTTATGACTAAGCCATTTCCTATTTACAGAGCTTACAGAGCACTACATGGTTGGGTCTCTGCATAAAATACTCCCACACTGTAGATGATCGTGGGCGAGGATTTTTAGCTGCTATTTCCAAGCAAAGCCATCTTGCGTCATTGAATGTGCCAACGTGTGTTATGTAAATCATAATTCTGGAATCAATGAACTTGCTTAACTAGATGAGCAAGTACCAACCCTAGTCACTACATCATGAAAGTATAATCCTCATAACATATGAACTTTTATAAACATGTTAATATATTTTCTAATACACTTCTTTAACCACCTTAAATAAAGGGGTCGCTCACGTTGTATACTCGCTCAGTCCAATTTAACATTGTGGGCAGCACAGGGTGCGAGGCAGTGAGCCAATATCACAGAATAAAAGTGTTCTTCAGACTTTCTCAGGCCATCACACTCCTATGACCCAGCTTTGCCTTGTACTTACATTTACGGAATTTAGCAGACGCCCTTATCCAGAGTGACTTACAACTCATACAGTCTTACAGTCCAAGCAATGGTGGGTTAAGGGCCTTGCTTAAAGACCCAACTGTGGCAGCTCGGCAGAGGTGGGATTTGAACCCAGGACCTTCGCGTACAGAGTCCAGTGCCTTAACCGCTAGGCTACCACAGTCACTTCTGGTGAGCGATTTCTTTCCTGTCTTAAAAATCACATCCTCTGTATTTCAACCGCTTGTTTGAACAGTCACATGAAGCCAAATATATGTCATAATAGTATCTTTTGTGTTCTTTTTTGGGGCGTCAGGGCAGGGGTGGCATGGGTACAATTAATAGTAATAGTTGTTATTATTATGACCTCAATATATAAAAGACAGATTTTTATTTAATATTCAAGTTAAACCTACTCTAATTAGACCTCACGTGTTGGAGCGATCAAACGTCAGTTGGATGGACATGAAAAGGTTCATACTTGTATGCGTTTTGTGTTTCGTACAGTTCACATTTGAATCTTAGTTGTTTTCCAGAACAGTTTAGCACTGATATTCCATTCAGACATATTCTGTCTGGGTCAGGTTAAAGTCACAGAGACCTGCAGCATTTAGTTCTTTATGGACCGGCATTATAAACACTTTATGATTCACCTATCTCTGGAGCTCTGCTTTATGTTAGGTTTGGATTCCACTTTTCCATGCATCATCATCATCTCTGCATTTACTCAGTTTACACAATGGCAAAGTTAAGCAGATTTTGAGTTCTAACAGAAATAGGAAAGTCTTTTGGATGTGAGGGTTTATGACTCTAACGTCAATGTTGTCCAGACACTCAGGGGAATCGTGATGCACCATGATCGTCACTCTTGTGCTACGTGTAGTATATGGGAATCCTTAACTTTGCGAATACTATACTAGAATGATGTTAAAGTGCTGCAGGAATGTTGAGACTGATTGCATCCAGGTGTGTTTCCATTCAGGGTGAATCAGCCGGGTTAAATCTGTTCAATTCGGTCATTTGCAGTGCTATCTGTGTAATGATCTTTCTCATATTTCAGAGATCATGGAGAAGACAGGGGAGGAAGGTGTCCCAGACCTGGCTTTTGTCATGCGTAATCTTACTGCTGAAAACATCCCAAATTTACCACCAGGGGGTGGTCTCGCTAGCAAGTAAGTCAAGATTAGTATCACTATTTAACTGTGTTCTTGACTTTGATTATTTGTGACTAAGGCTAGGTTCACATAGCAGACAAAAATGATCCATATCTGATTTTCTCACCCAGTCTGATTTTGATTTAGGCTGACTTTGCTTTTAGTTTTTTTTTACTTTAAATACAAAGTATTGCTTTATACCTTTAGCTGCCGTTAAAATCACCACTTCAAGGACACAGCATCATCTGGATTCTCTCTTTATTTTAGTTATTTGTTGTTTTATAGTTGTTTTTTATATCATCGAGGAGATGGAATAGTCATCTCAACATCCAGTCTCAATAAAACAGGTTTACGGTGGTAGATTTAACATCGTCTGTGATTGCCTTTCTTTTGTGTGCTAGAAAACTTCCAGTGAGCAGCATTGATTTGAAACCTTTTATTCACCAGTGCATCATCTGACTGTAACATTATGGTGGATGTGCCTCTTAAATGGGACTGAAATGATCACGGCACTGTTGAGTTGGGGGTGGGGGAGGAGGACACAAGCGTAGGAAATAAAATCGCATAGTAGTATTTGTAAAAGAGGAAATTACACCACAACCCACAGTACAGTCAGTCCCATTTGGATAGACTGGAAATAGAACTGCATTATAAATCACTTTACTTCAGTTTAACAGCACTCATCTTTGTTTTCTAAGCTAAATACAGCATTTTGTTTCTCACCTTTTAGACGCAGTGTAATTGAGGCTGTGTACAACAGGCTTAACCCACACAGAGAAGATGATGGGGTGAGTTGCTCTTTTTATTTTTGACCTTAAATCATCTGTAGTCATTACAAAACATAGAATTTGGTTTAGACTTTTCATATCTGATACTTGTCTTAGTTCACATAATATCAAGAGAGCACATGCGGAATATATTGTAAACCTCAGTTGTACGTTCTTGTGCAAGTTCTGGCAGGTACAGCTCGAGTACATTTTATATGTTTTTTTTTTTTGAGGTGATGACTTGAAGTAAATGGGGAGGGGGAGAATGATGATATATCTTTGTTTTTATTTTCTTGTCTTGTCTCATGTGGACATGTTCTGTGTTTGTGCATTTAACCTCTAAGGTTGCAAGCAGATACGTTAAAATCACTGAACGGCAGTAAATTTGCATTGCTTGAGAGTTCTGGCGTCTGTGTTCTGTAGGTGAACAGAGGCTTGCACATGTTACTTGTCCTCACATGCCTACATTTGCATATATTAATTAGCTGTAAGCGTCTCAGAGCTGGGGCTACTCCAACTTCGATGCTGCACCCTGTTGTTAGTCACTCTTAATATGAGCCAGGTTAAGGATATAGTAAGAAAGAACTCGGGGCAGGGGGCCTGTGCTAACCAGGTCCGATCTCTTAACCTGCTCTGTCCACTGACGCTGGCGTCTTGCACCAGGATGGCCAGGGAGGTGCAGCTGCTGCAGGTGAGGATGAAAAGGGCAGCGCTGCTGCTCATCTTCTGGAGGCGCTACGACAGTTCCGCCTCAGCCACCGGGGCGAATATCGCCACGTGCTGGAGGAAGCCCTCTCCACCTACCAGCTGTCCAGCGCTCCAGAGGGGCCTGTCTCACACCCACTGTCCACTGCCACAGAGTCCCTTAACTCTGAAGATGAAGCGGAGGAGGCAGCCATGCCAACATCACTCGACGAGATTTCCAATCCTCCTGTTGCATGACCATTGATAATCAATTCAATTGTCTCAAAGACCCAACTTTCCTCCTTCCTCCCCTGGCTCATATCACTACTATGCTTTCTGAATATCTCATGGCATGGCTTATTCCCAGCCTAATGTATAGTTCTGGTGCAGGTATTTGGTTAATTATTGCTCTCTTTAGTACCAGCTTGGAGAGAGAATGATGTTCCAATGCTGGTCCAAATACAGGCTCTGTTTAATAGTCTAATTCCTTTGACAGTCGATAGGAAGAGAAAATTGCAATTCTCGTAACTAAAAACCTGCCCAGTAACTGTAAATGATGGTATCCTTGGCATATTCCAGCATTGCCTCCTGTCAGCACTTTGCTTTTAAGCAGCACTTAAAATCGATCTAATCAAGAATCTTTTTTTAGCAATCACTGAGAGTATACTTGAATTTAAGTGGTGCCATGTTAATCAATGCTTTCTAATAAAGGTAAAAACGTGCTTTTTGTGTGCATTTTAGTATTTACCTGATTTGACATAATAAATGATTACAAAATGTATTTACAAACTGGTGCTTGCCAAGGACATCTGACCTGTTGCTCTTGTGCACAGCAGCACATGCAGCTCGCCATGCATTGCATGTGTACTTAGCATTTTGGGTTGTCCTTTTGACTGGTTTTAGGTTGTGTGGTAAAAATGAATGATACTACAGTTATACAATATAAAAATTGTTTGATTTGTGTGTGAAAGACAAATATGGACCCTGTGTTCTAAACAGTATATCAGTGGCATAAGTATTGAGTGCATTTTTCTGTCTTGTCTCCTAAGCCTACATGTGTGTATGACTGAAGTCTCATGGTTGATCGTCTCTTTGGGTGTTTGGGATGGAGGAAGGACTCAGCAGGGAATTTCCACTAACAAGCACACAGTTGCAAATTAAAGACCCTATTAATTTTATGTTCTAAATGAAAATCTAATGGAACATCTGCCTTGTTTGGCATTAATTTGTATACTTGGTCATGTGATCCTATTAATTGCTCAACATTTTTCCTACATTCACTTGCCTAAAGATGATGAGCTCAGTCATCGCACCACAGTCCTCAGGTTAATCGACAGACATATCTGTACCTTGCACAGTTTGCACAGCAATGCTTATTTGCAGGATGTGAACTGGATAGTTTGTGCTTCTGTCCACATGGTTTGTGTCACGTCCCAAAGATATTAATGCGTATCAGTTTTTTCCACCTGTGTTGCAACGGATTTGAAAATAATTTGTGATTATGCTGACTTTGGTGATTAATTGCGTAACGAATCGGTTTATTACTTTATAACTCCTAAAGCATTTGCATGCGTGATACACTTTCTTATATTAAATCATTTTGTTCATTAGTAATCAGTACAGTAATTTTTCTGTTTTGGGTTGAGGCCTATTGCAAGGCTTTTGCTGTCCGTCTTGAACAGTGTGTTGATTAAGATTGTTTAATTCTGCAGTTGTTTTCTAAATAAATCTTATTGAACAATTATTTACTTTGCTTGGTTTGTTTCTTTTTAGTAAGATTCTCATTTACAAAAAAAGGTCATCAATGTTACATATTTAGTAAATCTTCTGCTTCTGCTATTTTAGAACCAGTTTTCCATATGCAGTCAGGTAGGTATGACTAATTTTTAAAAAAAGGGCCATTTAAACATTTGGTATTATTAGCATTATGTGAAATACTGATTGTTGAACTCGGAGCATATACACTGCTCACAAAAACTTTGGGGACATTTCATAATGAATAAGAAGCGGTTAAAAAGGAAGGATTTTAAATTTTATCATAATAAACAAGAAGAAAAGCCAATAAAATGTCAAAACGTTTGATTATGCAAATGAGATGCAAACTCAATAATGGTAATTGAGTAGCAAGTGACGTTCATGGGGGTGACCAGAGGCACGCCAAACTGGATAAGAGTGGGGCATGGATGAGGGATCCTCTTCGTATTCATTTTGAAATATCCCTCGTTTTTTTGTACAGTGTATTTTACCAAGTATTCCTGAAAGGTAAGTTGGGTCAATAGAAATGAATGGTTATTTAAAAATATAGAGCTGCTAAGGCCTATTGATGTTTGCCTTATTATAGAAAGTATAGTGTTTAAAGGTGCATTGTTTACTTCTCTGTGTGCCTTCTGGCCTTGGGAAAGGCAAGTCATTTACCACCAGAGTGATGAGAACCCTGGTCAAGTGTCATAACTTTCATATTGCACATGTGACATATCAGTTTTCCTATGTGCCTTGCTGTCTCTGCCTCTTTGGGTCTTGCTAGGCAGGTGGGCAGCATGGTGTTCTAAGTGGTAACCTCTGTCACCTCACAGCTCCAGAGATCCCTGGTTTGATCCTGACCCTGGACTCCACATCTATGGAGTTTGCATGTTCTTCCTGTGTCTGATGTGGGTTTTCTCTGGGTACTCCAGTTTCCTCCCACATACCAAAGACATGTTAGGTTGAATTGTCTGTGTGAGTGTGTTTGACGATTGCAGCTGTTGTAACCTTGCACCTGTAATTGATATAGCCAACGATGCTGGCATATGATGTTATTGGGAAAAAAAAAATAGCATGCTAGGCAGGTCTTTCTTTTCTTTTTCTCATGCTTATTTCTTCTCCTTTCTTGTTTTCTCCCTGTCACAGAATGGAGGTGACCTGGACGATACCTGGTAGCCAGAAACACCCATGACTACCTTCTGCACATGAGAATGTCCTCAGCTCACACAAAACACAATTTTTACTCACACGTTTTGGTTTTGATTGCAAGAGATTCCTAGGAAATATTCAGTCTGGAAAGGAAACACAAATGCATCATACACTTCTTTGGAAGATGAAGAATCTACAGATATGACAAGTTTTTTAGGACTCCATAATTACATGTAAGAGCGAATTGTTCACCTTTTTTGTCCCCAAGTTTTCTCCTCTCTCCAAGTTCTGAGTGATTATAAGACCAAGGATTTGTGGTCTCTCAAGCTCTAGCTGTAGTACTCTCTTGGTTGAGGACTTTGGTGGTGGTCATACAACTACGTCAATGAGAGAGGAGGTGTTTGGAACTCTGATGGAAGGTGCTCGAGCTTGCATCCCCTGCACCTCCTCAACGCATCTATATATGGCTGTCCTCTAAATCACTCTACACATGTGCAGCTTTCCAGAGACATGAACAATAGGTATTACTTCTTTCAGAGTGTTCACCATGTTCAGCTTCTCTCGCCACCACATGCCAGCAGCTGTACTTAAACCTTGCATTTGTGATCTTCTCTAATGTTTTCATTTTACCTGCTGGCGTTTGTTATACATTTCTTTGTACATGTCAGATGCTAGGTGCTTTGCTTGCTGTACAAAAAAAAACACAAGTAGCAGCACTCATTGGAACAAAATCTACAAGGGGCGTGCTCTCTCATCAACTCAAGGCTATTAAATGATCTACTGTAGGAAGTGTACATAATTTGGGGTTTGGGATTTTGGGTGGCTTGTAGCCTTGACCGCTGACCTTCGGTTCCTGTGGTGGTAATAAAGCAGAGCTTCCCAGTCCAGTTCATAGGGACCCCCAGCCAAGTTTGCATTCTTATCACAAAGTGCAGCCTGAATTACTGGTTCAGGTCAAACCTATTTTTGTGTACCAGATGATTTAGAACAATTGGGGAGAGTCCAGCCAAACTGGATTTAGAACCTCTACTGTAAAATCTTCAGGTGTGTTTTATCTTATTCAGTCGCCACACATTTTCCTCTCTCATTTTCTCCTTTTTCTTTCCCCTTGAGCTCTTGTGGTTTCTCAGTCAGCTTTGCCTTCTGATTTTTTTTTCTTTCTTTTAACACAATGCATAATTGACATTTGATTAAAACATTTTAATTTAATTAAAACATTTTAAACACTTACATGTCCTCGTTTTAAGCCTTTTCAAGCTTTTTTATCATCGTAATTGGTATTTTTGCAGTTAGACTTGATGACAGAAAAGCATGAATTTCAATAAAATTATTTAGAAGGCTAAGGCTGTTTAGTATTTTTAAGTACAGCTGCATGCGTAGTCCTGATGGTTTCTTCAGAAAATTAGAGGGGAGATCACATTACTTTGTTGTGGTACCAAAGGTACTGGGATTGTATTTTCCCCCTTTCTCCCCATTTTCACACGTTGAACTGTGCCTGTAGAAATCAAAGAGCCATTGCAGTAAGGTTTTCTAGCAGGGCACTTATCAGTGGATGAATGTACTTCTTGTACACCCTTTTACATGTACGTCCATACATGAGTGGTGATGAACAACGTATTGCTCACACATTAAAGTGCATGATCCTCTTTGATTATTATTATTTTATTTTTTTTTAACAATACACTGAATCACACACTTTGTTTTTGTGTGTTCTGGTGTGCTCGTCATTTTGAGATAAAGGTTGTTTAATACAATTTTGCAGAAACTATACATACACACTTAACAGCCATAAGATTAAAACCAGCTGCCTAACATTGTGTAGTGTCCCCTCCTTGTGCCAGCAATGCTCTGATCCATAGAGACATGAACACCATAGGACCTGTGAAGGTGTATGGGCTGGCACATAGACATTAGCACCTTTGCCATGAAGAGGTGTGCTTGATCTGCAACAATGTTTAAGTGAGGAGCACGTGTTAAAGAAATATCCACATGAATTCCAGGACCCTAGGTTTCTTAGCAAAACATTGAACGGAGGAACGGGCATTGCCCCATAACACACTTACTTGTGGACCTAACCTGACGTGGTGTGTAGCTTTAAAAAGTGTGTGCCAGTCAATTTGAAATAATTATTTATGTATATGTATTTTTGCAGTTTAATTTTCCGGTGGTACAAACATTAGACATATGCTGGAAAACTTAGTTTTATGACGATAGAGCTTGGAAGTAAATTTACTAATACAATGAATTGAACCGTTGAAGATGTATAAATGTATTTTGTGCTGTGGGTGACTGAGGACATGTGCCCAGTTTATTTTTGTTTTGTTATTTTTTTTTTAAATATCTACAATTACTGATGACTACATTGATTGTTGCGACAGATTTTATTTATTCAGATTTGGCATTATGAGATGTGTTTCGCCAAAGGGAGGGGGGTCTGACGGGAGTCGGGAGGTAGAGGTTGCTGGCTTAATCAGAGATTGTGATGGAGGGATGTTGCACTCAGTCTTTCACACTTTCATTCTCTCGCATTCTTTTACTTCATCTCTCCGACCCTCTCGATGCATCCACTAACATCCCTGTAATTATAATCCCCCGTATAATGTTGTGTTTCATTAGGATACAGTGAACATGCTGATATTAATAAAGGATTGCTAATGGTTTATGTTAATACTATGCCTGCATTATTTGTGAAATCAGTTCTTTAAACAAATTCTCTGAGCGCTTTAATAACATGCCACTTTAGTACGTCTTGATATTTTTATGATCCAGGATGCTTTACATGAAGGTACTGAAGTTGAATATCTAGTAATATCTAGAAACTGCAGGTTTGTATCTGCTGTGTTAGTATAGAGCCACAAGAGGGCGTGCTTACTGCACTGGAATGTTTTACTGCTTTTAATAACTGGGAACCAAACAGCGCCCACTTCCAAAAGAAGAATAAATATAGGCTAATAAGCCTGAGAGTGTTGGAGTGAACATCAAATGTATCCTTTAATATTGGGGTTACTGAGATGTTTGAGCCTTTCTGCATTTTACCAGAAAGAGTTTTTGCCTATTTATGAATTCACAGTCCTGTTCTCATTTTATGGTTTTTAACTTTGATTGAAACAAACTTGGGTTGTATTGTGACAGGTACTGGTGTGGAACTTTGGATGCCCATTGAGTTTGACTTCATACTTTATCCGTTGACATCATGGTAACGTGACAGTGGCCACTAATTGTTATAAACAGGCTGTACTCATACTTCTCTTTACTTGCACAAGGTCTGCTCAGGTTATGTGAATATCTGTATTGGTTTGGTGTTGGCTAATATTTTAAAGCTTGTTTAAAGCTAAAGTTGGGGATGGAATATTTCTTCTAATTTATCACTTTTATCTGCCTTTGCTTAAATGACATTGTTCCACTTTGGTCAACTAACAAGCAAGTTCCTCAGAAGATACTCTGGATCGTTAAGAGAATTTTGTGTCAGTGATCGACCTCCTGTGGACTTTCTATGTTTAGTCTGATCTGCTAAAAGGTTACTGATGAGAGGAATTTGGTTAACGGGCTGTGCTGCAATCTACCACCTCAGTAAGCCAACACATCCTCTCCTAAAGCTGGCTTTTCACTTCTGCTTCTCATTACAGATCCCCCACCCCAGCAGGCCAAATCCTGCTAATGGGCAACCCAAAAAACTTGCAGTTTGGTCTTGTTTTCCTTGGATCAGGATGGCAAATGCGTGGATTAAAGTAATCCTCACTCTTGAGGCTAAAGCTGTGGGGTGGTGGGGCATGAGTAGATTGTACATAGGTTTGTGGATTGGAAGAGTAAACTAAGCAGATCGAGTGAACATTGGACAATAGTTTGAAAAGTGGGGGGTAAATAAACTGGAGTGATTTTGGTTGAAAATTCTTAGACTGTCAAGAATGACCACAGCCACTTGTGCCTCAATTGCTATTTTTGTGTGTGTTGGGTAAAGCTTAGATCAGTTATAACTTTTCCTCAAAAGTATTGTGTAAAAATAGGTGTTTTCTAAACCTGGGGGAGCTTGAACGGAGTGCCTAAGCTTTGTATAGTTTGTGTATTCTGCTTACTTGAACAAGCCCTTAATAGATAAGCAAACGTTTTCCGGTGTGCAGATGTTGACTTAAAACAAATAGCAGAGTAACATAACCTAAGATTGGATCCCCAATGGAACCTGTGACTGCTTCTGTTCAGGAAGGCAGTAAGGTTTTAGGAAACAACGTTTTTATGCCATTCTCTGTCATGTCTGTTAAATGTCTAAATAAACTGAGGTAGCTGTAGAGGTTTAACATTTCTGGTAATTAACTGTCAGGATTAGAAGTTCCAGGGTTAAAACCTTTGCCAAGCTGCCACTGATGAACAAAGGCCTAAACCCAAACACTTGGGTAATAAGATTTTTAAGATTTGATCAGCTGTAAATTGCTCTGCATGAGTACATCTGCCAAATGACTAAATGTAAACACCTAGAAATTCATCCGAATTCCCTGTTCACAGAAAACTTCAACCTTGAGTAGCCTAAAGGCACTTGACCAATTTCGATTGCAAAACGACTGCAGCACATTTCTACATATTCCACTTAAGACTAAAGGTGTTAGTTGACCAAACTGCAGTTGACATCCAAATTAAGCGCTGGATTCATAGAGCAAACAATCATACCAGTTATGTGCTCCATCTCTAAAAGGACAAAATATGTCCTGACAAAATACTTTGACAAATAAACGTGACAGAAGTATGTATCCCAGTCATAAATGTTTTCTATATATGAAATGTTGCATAGCGGTGACCCTAAGTTTTTCCACTTCAGTTTCTCATTACAGGAAAAAATGTTCATCATATGTCCTAACAAGCGCAGACTGAAAATCTGCCCGAGCATTTGTTTAAGAAGCAGTTGTTAACTCAGAAAAATCTGCCCTCCTCTCTGGCTTTAGTAGGTAGTGCTGGTTTGAATAGCAGGTAGACTGAGCAGGGGGTAAGGATTTACCCCTTCTCCAAAACCTTGGTTACACTGCAGAATTAAATGAGCTGCTGAAAGAATGCACACGGGTGGCATGGCTGTGTGTCCTGGGGGCCAGAGCTTAAGCGTGGCCCAAGTAGCAGGATTACAGAGGAAATGAGAGGACAGAATAGGGGACCTAGAGTCAGGTAATTCATCTCTAATTAAACACACTGACCGACCTGCATGCTTTCCTCTCGTCTTTGCTTTCATTGGTCCTGTTTAATTCCACACATTCCAAAATGCCACTGTTTGAATACAGGCTTTGGTTTGTAACTAAATTTAGATTGCTGCTGCCTTTGATTTTTGTCACCCATCAGCTGGTCTCATGTTAGATCCTTCTCAAAACGTTGAATGCTCCTTCAGTTTGAAACGTTTACAGTGATGGCATTTCTAGAGTCAAATGGATTTTCCATTCAGCTAATAGCTTAGTCAGAAAGGACATTTACACAATTCTTCCTTTATATTAAATGTAGTGCATCAGCCAAATGTATTTGGTGTCAAATGTGCATTACTTTTGATGTTGTATAGGAGCTTTAAAGCAGTGTTACTAACGATACTGCAGCACTGACAGGAACCAGACATCTATTATACGTTAGTTATTTGTAACTCCAGAAGTTTAGACACTCCAATGCCTCGGACAGCGTCCAGTGGAGTTGGATGCCCCCACCCTCTCACTCACTGGTCCACCAGCCAGTGCTGTCCTGACATGACTGCCCTTTGTATTTGTGCAGCCAGGCCGACGCTCTGGCCACAGGAAGGAATTAAGTAGAAGAGGAGGAGAGAAGTAATTATGTTTAGTCACTGAATTCTGAAGATCCTTGTGTTAATTATGTGATTCACTAAAAAACACCGTCAAGTCGAGTGAAAAGAGCAGGAATGCCTGTACGAGAGGCTCAGAACATGACACCTCCAAGCCCCCAAGAGGCCACGGTTGGGCTTTGGGTTCAGGACATGAAGAGCTTATCTTTATGTATAGCAGGCTTCAATTACAGACCTTGCAATTAGCTTGTGGCTTTGCACCTCAGCATGGGTTTCCTAGTTTGTTCGCAATTTTATCTTAATTATTGGAGCTTATTGTAAAGCTGTTATATGCTTTAGCAAAATAAATACTATCCAGTAGTGCAAAGAAATTACAGGAGCAAGCTTCTGAGATGCACAATTTGCATCAATTGGAAAGCTTTGTGAACTTTTTATATATAATGACAGTAGCCAGCAGCCTTCTATTGTAGTTCTACAGAGTTGCAGGGAAAAAGTTGCATTGGTCATTGTGTCTGAGGATCTGTAGATCTTTGTCATAACATACAAAACATTTTCTTTACATTTAAGTCGTTTAGCAGACGTCCTTATAAAACGACTTACAAATGATCCTGAACTGTTTTACAGTCCAAGCAATTTGGGGTTTTTCTTAAGGGTGCTCACATTGAGATTTAAACCCTTCACATTTTGGTTCATAGTCCAGTACTTTAAATACTAGAACACAGTCCTCACATTTGGAACACCTAAATAAGACTGTAAACATTAAATAGATAAAGCTAATGTAACTGATGACTTTGCTAATTTAAAGAATGCATTTAAATGCCTTTGCTATGTTGGTTTCATATGGACTTTTGGTAGATTATGTGGTTATAAGAGGCTAACCCAAATGTGTAGCTATGAACTATTACTTTCTTATGGCAAGATTGACTCTTTTAAATATTTGTTGTTTATTGCTTCATGTGAAAAACCAAAAGAAACTGGCTCTGATTGAAAGCATTAGCTGCTCAAATTCTTTAACTGTGTGTATCTTTTACAGCCCAGCATCTAACAAAGCACAGCCGATCTTGCCTAGGATAACATTAGCATATGACAAAAACGTCTTGCTTTTGGGCAATACACTACTAGACAAAAGTAATGTGCATAAAAAATTTCTTGTAGCTATAAGACAGTATGTGATAGGTGTGATGTTTAAGATCAGTAACCCAAAATCAATATAAAATGCATTCAAAATTGTTGAGAAAACAAAACCTGTGTTGTCTAGTGCAGTTTATATAACTAGCCACCAGGAAGATTTATCTCATTGTTTATTTATTTTCTCTGTTCACCCACAAAATAACCTGACAGGGCTGCAGGGATTTCTGTAGAGTATCCCAGAATTCACAGGGATGCCTGGAACTTACTCAGGACTCTGGTGGGGTCAGTGTTGCAATATCAGGGGACAAACAACTGTCCTTTCTCAGACACTGCTAATTTTATGGCGGTGCATCACTCAACCTGGCTGGAAAGCACCCATCTATTAATTACCTATCTATTAATTATTATCTATTAATCGTGTTCCTTAAATTCAGAGGTAGAAAAGTTTGTGGTCGTGATATTATGTTATCATACCACATATATAACAGGCTTTTAGTTGGTCAGCAGTTAAAGACAGATTTGGGCTTTCTAATGCACGTTGACCTTGACAGAAGTGACTGGCCTGAGGTGATAGACCAGCACTATCCTAATATCTCTCTCCAGATTATGGCTGTTCTTTTGTAAGCAAGAAGAAAGAGTTAGCTGGGATCAGGTGCAGTAGCTCAGAACTGCAGGCTAGGCGACAGAGTGGAGGAGAGTGCTGGAGAGGAAGAAGTCATTTACGGCTTGAGCATGTTTCATGCCTCAGAAACCTTGTTGAATTAAATAGAGTAATCACAGCTTGGGGCCACCTCTCCCTGTTTCACTGTCTTTCTGCTGAGTAGAGCAGATTACCGCTGGATCAATGTAGAGTACAGGACAAACACACACACACTTTCGTACAATATAGGCAAATATGCTTCATCTCTTGAAACGGGTTAGATCACAGGGACTGGGCTTTTGTGTTGTATCTGGATTCTTTTTGTCCTTGCTCGTGATTCATGTTAAATATGCATTAGTGTCCATCAAAAGCGATGCTGATATGGCTAAACTGAGATTCACCCCTTTTTACCTCAGCAACCCTTCAGTCATTTGACCCTCAAAATAAAGGGGAGAAACGCAAGGTCAGAGGGTGTAAGAATAGTTTTGATTCAGATCAAGTGAAGCATTTAATGTTGGAGCTGCCCTCAGGCCCCTTCTCTGAATGCTCTTAATCCACTGCTATAATGCACATTGCCCAGTTGTGTATGTGTATTATCTGGACTCAATGTGTGCTCCTTTGGGCAGTCATTGTGAAGCACAATGTGGCATATCTTGTGTGAGCTGTATGTATTTAGACGTGACAGTCAATCATTGAGACATGGCTATTTATCTTATTTTAGGGAGGTCTGTCGAGAGCGGTAGCAGCACTGCATTAGTAACTGGGCACATGGAGGCTCATGAGAGTCAGGTGAGGAATTACAAAGGGTATACAGAGGTTGTTCTGTTACTTCCAACTCAACTGTTCTGACGGATATTTTAAAGTTTGTCCATGTCAATTTGTCTATCTTCAGTAGCTCCAACTATGTATCATTTACAGACTATCAGACGATATACAATACAGATAGAATATCATCATACCCTATTAAAATCCTGTGACACAAAACAAATTTTTGTAGACCTAGTTACAGTGGAAATAACATGGATTTGATTAGTTATTGCACTTCAACTAGTAAAAATTCAATTCGGTGAGTAAAACAAGTAGTAAAATCAGCCAGTTTGGGTAAAACTATTCACCTTCCAGATCATACTCAAAGGCTAACTTGCTCCTATGTAACATCAATTGTAGTAGATTAGATCGAATGTAACTGTTCCTTCAGGATTCCATTTACTAGTGGCGCATGGTAACATAAAGAACCCACTATGGTTGGGAACGTTCTTTCAAAAGCTTTTAGTCTAGGATAAAATAGTGGAAAGGCACAAATTTGGAGAGGAATACAAAATTATTTCAGATGCTTTAACTATCGCACAGAGTATCATATGATACATTTGTACATTGTACATTCCCACCAAATACTTGCTTAAATTGGGCCATCCTTTCCAAAGCCAGTGGCAACTTTAAATGATTGAATTAATCAGTCTGTGCTTGTGACGACAATCTTACAAGCATTACATTAAGATGACCTGTTTAGCTGGTTGGCATAACAAAAACAAAAAAAGACTTTTCTATAAAAGTTTCATTTGAGCTACAGGCGCTATATGACACAGGGTTTTCAGGCCAAATGAAATCAAGATTGAAAATTTTTTATTATAATACTTGCATTATGTTTGGCAAAAACCAAACGCAGTACAGTTTCCAGCACGATAACTACCGTAAACAGTGGTTAAAAAAACAACAACGCAGTGGATTAGCAATGGTAAGGGCCAAGGCCCTGGCCTTAGTCTGTGGACAGGCTTAGAGATAGGCATTCACTGTAGCTCAAAAATAAATTTACACTTTAAAGATACAAGTTGACTTAACACACCTCTTTATCTAGTCCACTTGTATGTGGAAGGAATGAGACTACCTAGAGGAAACCTAGACAGGGTAAGAAGATGCAACTCCAGCCTGGCCAGGATTTGATCTGGATCCCTGGATCTGTGAGGCATACAAGTAGAAGATAAAGCTTAAACAAGCGGGCCAACTTGGCATCCCGATGAAGCTGCTATTGCTCAAGTGTAGGAGAAGGTCACACCAATACTTTTCACTATAGACTACAGAAGATGCCCACAAGAAACCAGCCAGGTTTTTTATACTACATTTCATTACAATTTCCTGTATTTTCAGGCTGTATTCTAATGAAGAAAATGAAATCGCTGTATACGGTGGTTGCCATCATAATGGTATGTCTTCTTAAATGGTGGCCTAAGACTTTTGCACAGTACTGTCTATGATTATGTTGCTGACACATACGATCTCTCTAATGCAGATTATTCTGGTTTAGATCTTATGTTGGCATGTATGTTTTAAATTGTAAATTTAAATTCTCAGTCATAATAGACTGCCCTTTAGGCTTTCATTATGAATGAAACACAGAACACAAGTGAGTTAAGGTGATCAAACTTTTAGTTTTGTGTGTGCCCTGTAATTTGTGTTTTAGATTAATCAAACGTGTTATTTAACCAAACGTTTGCATAAGGTAGTTTTGGTGAGATATTTTTTAGACACGGGAGAAAGCGGACTGTGATTAGTACCCGTGAGTACCAGGGGGTGGCAGCAATTTCCACACTTTGCATGAGGTAATCTGACCATTTTAACCACATAACACGCTGTATAACCGCATTTCATGGAACTCTAATTCAAGTTTCTATTATAATTCTATCTATAATTCGGGATTGATCTTCAGGTGTCTGTCTGTTGCTTCAGAGCCAAACAAAAATCTAGTTAAATCCTTCTTACAATGTTTCTATCATAACCTAGTAAATGTTTTTCTTTAATATTTATTTAAGCACACATACCTGTGCATGTAAGGATTTCCAAAAATTATATATCACATACATTCCCAGGAAAGCAGAACTCCAATTAAGCTGCAACCTGCCTCAGAAAACATGAAAACTTATTTTGACTTCTGTAGGTTGTGTGTGTGGTAGTAGAACGTCATTGGTGCTTAAGAGAAACGACAGAATGTAGGTTTTGGCAGGATATGGGTAATGTGATCTGGAGTGGTTCTGCAGCATTGTGTGGAGAGATGAATCACAATTTTAGTTGATTGTTGATTTCCTGAAAGGATCCTTAAAAGCTTCTATAATCTCTGGATTGGAGGTTTTCTGTCACAATTTAATTTCAATGTGAGTAAAATTGAAACTGTTATTTATTTTATTGAAATCAATGCAGTACCCAATGTACCAACACTTTTGTACCTGGCAAAGTGGTAATGTGCCTTTCCATCAGCTATTAGTTTAGTAGTAAATGCTCCTAAAATGTAAAAAAAAAATGTAAACATGTTTTCTAGAAACAGAATCAAATGGTAACCTCATGCTACCTTATTTTTTGACCTGCATAAACATTTTAATAAACATTATTTAAGCCAATTCTGCGATTAGCTCCATACAGCCTTGGCCTTGACCAGGATACGTGGGAGGGTAAAGACAGTTGGGGCTAGGTTATTTATTTGTCTGTTTTACCACTTGCAGTACATTGTGGTGAAAGATAAAGGACTCGTCCTACTTGTCAAATTTAAGTTGCATGCTTCATGGTGCTGCTTACATTGGAAGTACATTCTGAGTGAATTAAGCGACAGCATGGGAGGCCTCATTCACCAAGGTCCACAGTATTTCATTTCAATCAAGCAGGAGCTACAAAGGATAATAATAAATCTCTTGTTAGAAAACCAATGGATAAATTCCTGTGATTATGCCAATTGAATAAGAGACATGTTGAGTTGAATGTTGAGACAGGTGTAGCTACTGATTAGTTAGGAGGAAAACCTTAGCTGGAACTAAAACACAATTTAAACACTTGCTTTCCACGTTTTAATTAAAAGTAAAGCCATTGAAGGTGCATGGCCTAAAATTAATTAGTATGTATTGTGTGGTTAGTTTTAATGCATGATTAAATGTCTAATTGTTTACCATAGAGTCAACCAGTATGTAATAGTATTCAATATATATGTTTTAGGACTCAACACACATTAATAAACTTAACCCGAGGCACATTTAGATTAGTTCAACAATTTAAAATAAAAAGAGATTAACTGGTCTTTTCACGTGACAACCGCAGAACAAGCCCCCATCCCAAGGAATACTGAGACTTCTGCACCACCACTGTGGTAAAAAGATCATATGGTAATACAAGGAAAAGAAACTGTACTAGAATCCTGCAGTGTGTTGGCCACATTGGGTGTCTGCCATCCAGGAGCTTTACTTAACATTGCCAGTGAACTGAAGACATGGGCTTTATTTTATTTTTATTATTTTATATTGCTTTTCGGCATCAATGGCAATTCACGACAGGAACAAGGTTATGTGGATACTAGTCAGTCACATTGACACTTGGCCAATTTAGCGTGACACATTAACCTTTGGAAGTGGTGGGAACCTGGAGCATCCAGGGGCAGCTCAACACAGGAGTCTGAGGTCAGGATTGAACTGGGTATTTTTGGAGCTGTAAGGTGACCATGCCAAAATGCATACACCATCATGCTACCACCAAGAAACCAAAGCACAACTTAGCAGACCTCCGCCCTCCACCAGTGGCAGGGGGTGAATCAGGTAGGCTCAGCATTGGGAAGCCTACCTGTGGTTCAATCCCCACCTCTTACACCACATAAAGTCAGTGTGGGTTACTGGCCTCTAAGTTCTGGCTATGCAATTTCTGATCTCATCTTGTATACACTGAATGCCAGGGGAGGGTTCCTTGTTAGTTGTGATGTTAATTTTGTGTCAAGCCATGTTATACTAAATTACATCAATTATTTTGTACTATGCACATTAAAAAAAGTTTTCATGGGCTACCCATAGCAGCTCCAAAGTATGATGATCCTTCCACCATGCTTTATAGTTTATTTTGAGCAACATAGTATTGTGCATCATCTGCTCAATAGAGTTGTTGTATAATATCCAGAGGATAATTTTTCAAACAGTGGTTTTCTCTTTGTTCTTTCATTAACACCATTCTTGTTTTATGGACACACACTGTTCGTTTTACTATTGCTTTTTAACGTTCTTCAGCATTGCATGTTGTGCTGTTGGTGTTATATTTGCAAGATATCCACTCCTGATGATTTTCCTGTAGACGTTTTTCATAATATGACTTCATTAATGCCCAGGCAACTTTATTAGAGTGTTTGTAGATGTTTTCCTTTGGAAGTATTGTTTTATGGGATTACCCCTATATTCTGCTGATCAGATGCATCTATTACTTTGGAGATGGTGGAGCTGCAGTACTGTTAGGCCATTGGTAAATTTGCTGTTTTAACAATAGTATAAAGACCGCTAGACAATTGGACCTAAAACTTCAAACTTGGATTTGTCACTTCGTAATACTCTTTTAACTGATTTTCAATTCAATCATTGCAAGCTTTGGTATATCTTGGCCTTTTCACCCTGTTCCCCTTCTGAAAAATTGGTTTCTTGGCTGCTACTCTTCCAAAAAGATCAGTTCTGATTAAGCTTCTTTGGACTATAGGATGGTCAAATTGGCAACCCGGTAAAGCTATTGAAGTTTAGGGGGGGAAGTCACAATTGCCTCCCACTGTAGCGTATAGAAGCTGCTTTTTTTAATACTGCATGCACATTTCCTGTATTTTGTGGTTGTATTCTTATATAAAGGAAAAAAATAATTATCAGTGGCCAATATGCAAAACAAAATCTAGGTCTTGCTCTCCCATATTAGTCAGGGCTTATAGCATGGCATGAAGAAGGAAGTTAGTAATTATTTAATTATGTTTGATTGTTGGTGGAAGGTCAGTAGGATAGGCTGATCAAGCGACTAATGTGCCCATTTCACTTTGTTTCAACTTCTGTGGCTCTTCATAAGCTTAATGCCAGTCTGTCCATCATAATGCAATCATGACTGAAAGGTGTTCTCAATCAGCATTGTGGATTTAGGGATTATGCTCTTACTGTTGCTGCTCATTATGCCCAGCGTAATTTGGTGATGGGGGGCGGGGGGCTTGTCCATTTCTGAGGGCTATTACACAGGTCACCCTGGGTAGGTTTGTGGCAGGTGTGTCATCTCTGATGACAAAAAGACCATCTTCATATAATTGCTCCTCTTTTTGTGATTAATTTCATATTGTAATGGGACAGGATTTAGCAAAGCCGTCTCAACTTTCACCCCCAGGAGCTCAAAGCTTTTTGCTACAAGGATATCTCACTTATCAGGCCTCACTGGTGTTAATACGTCCTGTTTAAATGAGCATACAGTCATTAGATATTCTAGTCTTAGTCCTAGATATTGTCTTTTTTTAGTTTAGATTTAGCTTATTCATTATTTTCTTATATTTTTATAAGTTCTCACTGCACTATGTAGGTCTGCAATTACAGACTGTGGTCCATCTGTTAGTCCCGTTTATTCTGTTCTGTAGTGCTAAGGACCCTTACAGGTGGTGGATCATTCTCAGTACTGCAGTGACACTGATGCGGTGGTGACTTGTTGGCATGTGCTGTGCTGGGCTGATTGAGTCAGGCACAGCAGTGCTGCTGGAGTTTTAAACATTCACTCACTGTGCACTCAAGTAGAGCCATACTTCTTATTGCTCCACTTCGTAGATGAACAATCAGAGATAGTAGCTCATCTTTTCCTATACAGTTTGTGTCATTAGTCATACCTAATTTGTAAAACATGAGGTAAGGGGACAGTGCGCACCATGATACGGCAAATGGGCATTGAGTGAAAGGTCCCGGAACACAACGCTGCTCTAAGTGAAGCATGTAATAGCACAGCAGCCTAAATAGAATCTATATCAATGAAAAAGTCTTCTTACGATGTCTTGACTATGGGTTGTCTTGCTGGTCACAAGCGCCAAGTGTCTAATGATTTAATTCCGCAATTTACAGCAAAATAAAATTAGCTCTCTGGGTGTCTGGAACACAAGTATCATTAAATGAAAACACATGCTCCACATATGAGATGAAACTGATTTAATTTAGGCAGGATGTGGCTCAAATTAAGCGCTGCTCTAATCCTTATTATTGCTCACAGGATGGTAGTGTTTAAAAACTCCAGCAGCACTGCTGTGTGCAAAACACACTAACATATAAGCACCACCATGTCAGTGTGACTGCAGAATAAATTTACCAACCAAATATTACCTGATCTGTGCTGGTCCTGTGGGGGTCCTGACCATTTGAGGAAAGTGTAAAGTGGATTAACAAAGTATGTAGAAAAAACAATGTACTACAGTCTGTAATTACAAAGTGCAGTGAAAGAAAGAAACTAAAAAAAATACAGAATCCCTACAACTTTTTTGCAAACTATTACAATAATTTTAGTCATGTAGCATGAGAATGCCCTACATTACTGCATTTATTTCTCATTTTTTCATTGTAACACAAATGTTCATTGTGCCTGGCTGATGGAGGAGACTTGGGACAGTTTTAAAGCAGGTTTTTTTTCTCTGCTCTGCACAGAACGCTCTTGCCCCAGACGCCCCGTTAACGTACTCAGCCTTCCAGCCAGCCGCTAAAAGCCTGGATTAGAGCCACTGAATATTACATGCAAGCAAGGGAGTTTTAATTTGCAGAGCACCAATATTGTTCATTATTCACCAGACTATTTAGCGCCACTGATTGAGCCTATGCTCTCACGAGACACTCTACCTATAGAACAAAAAACTTCAGGACAGATATTGCTTTGAATTCTTGACCATTCATGGACAAAATATAGCAAGTCCACTCAAATCCTTTTTCTGTATCGAATATAATTGCTTGGAGAATTCCGAACACCATGAAGACATTTTTTATTTGAATGGTTTTTGACGGTCATTGCTTGGTGAAGGTTGTTCCTCATCTGGTTGTGTCCCATTTTCTCCAGTCATTCGCCATTCTAGGATGCCTCTATTTGGAGGAGCAACTGACCCCTCCATTCAGACTCGAGCTCTCTGCAATGTCCAGCATGCCCCCATCACACACTATCGCCCCTGGCCTTCACTGTCTCAGCTGGTCTATTCTCCTGGCTGGAATTGAACTGAAACCTGGAGTCAGCATACAGACTTAGCAGGTGATGTTTGTTCTTTCCTTTTCTTGTGAAGAACACTTTTACCTTCACACACATACAACCTTCTAAGCCAGTATTGGCCTCGATGTGACAGTCCACATGTGTACTGTTTGTCATGCGCCGCCTTTTCTGACATAAAGTGTTCAAATTTTGTAGTTCAGTACATTATAGTCTGTTAACATTCAGTACATTTGGGCATTACGGTCAAATAATATATAATCTAAGCACAGCTCACATTGTAAAGTATCCAGTTTTATCACTGCAACACCTTGGACAGGTCGTCAGTCCATCTCAGGTTTTTGTAACCATATCACCAGACCTTCACGTGGCAAGCCCAAATCCCAGCCCATGATACGATGGGCTCTTATGGAACTTCTCTTTTTAGCAGACAGCTCATGCCCCTGAACCACATGCCCACTACAGCCCAGCGGGTTTTACTTTTAGCTTTTTATTAGGGATGGACTAAACCAGAAACCAGGATTGATCTCAGATTTTTTTGTTGTTGTTGTAGTTTTTTAGTTTTTATAGTTCAGTACAGTCTAGGAACAAACTTACTTCTAGGATGTTCAAATTTCTAGGTTCTTTTAAAACATGAGCAATCACTGCCAACGGTGGCGATGTGGACAATAAAGTAATGAAGTGACATTTAATTAAAAACTGATGCTGTCGTGAAAGGAAGTTCCTCACATTGTTAAAGTGATGTGCCAGTCGACGCTCATCAAAAAGACGCAGCGTGAAGACCTTACTCGGTTATTACTCTTAAGTGCCTCTTAAGTTTTAAGAGCCATGCTGTCCATCAATCTGCTATTATGTCCCTAGGTACCTCCCTGTGTGTGTGCTCATCTCATGGGTTTTATGGCAATTTCATAGACGAGCACTTTAATATACTGTCAGGTTTCAATCCGCCGAGTTCTCCAACAGTATCGCTCAAGTATACACAAACATGCACAGGTGCACTGAAGCAACAGAAGACGGTTTTCAGCTGGAGATAGAAGACCTGCAAGGTCACTCACCTCTTTCGCTCTCTTGCTCTGATCGAGGAGAGTGAAGGATGAGCAGGTCTCTGCGGAGTGAATAAATACGTAAATGCAGGTCGTTCCTCTCTAATCCACAGAGGTGCAAAAGCAGTCAGGCGTTAAATAAGCAGAGTGCTGAGCTGCTTTCCTCTTGGCCTGCATATTGACCAGAGACTTAAGATGATTAATGCACCACTTTAGCACCAGAAAGTGGGTTTGTTTGCGGAGGGTGTAAAGACGTTGAGGAGGTTAATTATTTAGTTTTACTTATGAATTGAGAGATATTAGATACTGCTATTGTCATTAAGGAAATTCTTTAGCACATACACAAATAACCTCAGTATGAACGATTCGTCTTAATCACAAGATACTAGAGAGGATAAAACAGTGACTGACTTGTTCATGCCGTTTCATTTTGTGGATTCAGACACGTCTTTGACTGGGCCAATCTCCGAAGAGCGCACATAGAAATGAGAGAGGACTTGTAGTTAAATCCTGACAGGTGGGGTAAAGGGTCAGATGCAATCGTGACACAGGTAATTTCCTGCTGGAAGTGATTTGAGTGTTTGTTTGTTTTTCATATTCAACGCCGCAGGAGCAATTGCACTTGAACGTGAAAGGAGGGAGCGTGGAACTGCTGGATGTTGATTGCAGATATTCAGTGTGCGCGTAGCAGGCAAGCACTTGTGTATATGGTCATTCTTCTTCCTCTCGAAGCTCTTTTTTTTTTGCTTTCTGACACAAGAAAAGATATGCTACGTCTAGCAGCTCAGACTGGAGAACAAACCCAAGAAAACAGTTACACGATTAAAAGAAGCATGTAAGAAATGTGGATTTTAAAGCGAGGCTTTTGAAAGCTTAATGCTTTTTGCGCTGAGGTCACCTTACTGCATTTCAAAGAATGCTGCAGCCTTTCATTTCCACCAGTATAAAATGCACGTGGATGAAAGGGCAGAAATTAAAAACGGTTTAAAGTCACAAAAGGTTACAACGAGAATGCTGCTGGCTTTAGAGAGCTTTGAAATGATAAAGCCTGCACAGCAAAGACTGTCAACCTGATAAACAGTTTGTAATACAAGGGTCTTGTTAATGTCCTTTGGTTGAAAGTGTGGATAAATGCAACTCCATTAACCTTGTGTAGCGTAAACGCACATTCTGTCACTTTGGCCATGGATCCTAAACTCAATTTTTGTGTAAAACAGGGTCAGGCTGAGACATGTTAGAAGAGAAATGTGGTATTCTACTCACCATTTATCATGACATGAAGTGTACCTGTTACACAGAATGACTTTAGTGCAGATAGCTTATTTTTAAAAAATGCTTTACCTGCTAGGCTACAACACTCCACTAGACAGGTTGCCAGTCCATTTTGGGATTTCATAGCCAGGAGTGAAAGTAGGTCAGAATGGTCCGGTACTGCATACGGCTAAAAGATTCAGTTGCGGTACACAGTCCAGGAAAGAGAGGACAGTAGCTGTCACAAAAAAAGTCACAGTCGAACTCTCAGCAAAAAAAAACATCTATTAACATCATCTCCCTATTACTTGCTAATTTGTTCTGAATTGTGTCTGAACCGTCCATACTCTGTTTTCATTCGTGCAGGATGGAGTCCAGCTGCCGTCTCTGTGCAAGTTAAATTTAGTCGCAGCTTCCCGTGATGCAGCTTAATTTTTGCAGGCAGACATATGTTCATATTCTTCCAACAAAATGTGTAGTAGATTAACGATATTTGATGACATTGTTTCATGCCAGCATTAGTAAGTTGCCTTTTATAAACAGGTCAGGTCAGACAGGGTTGCCAGTATCAACCAGGTTAATGTGAAGATTGACCCCTTGTTCACTTAAAATAAAATAATAATAACAACAATGTACATTTTTGTTTCACTTTAGAGGTAGAAAAAAAATAACAATTCGCAAGAATACTGGAGCGCGAGAAACCGGATCAGGAAGCAAACCCAAATAAGCAACACTTTAGAAACAAGCCACAAAAACATGCAACCCACAACAACCAATATTTGTAAGTGACTTAAGACTAATAAGCCTACAGTTGCTTAGTCATTTGTTGAAAGAATAGCAAGAACACCCAAAAAGAATAATACAAAGAACTATTCTACAAACGTTTAGGAGAAAAGTCAGAAATTCTGAAAATGTGCACAATGTCAAACTGAAAAAGCTTTAAATGTCAACTAAGAGGTAAACAATATTAAATCGTACCAGCAAAGATTTAAAGCTATTTTACACCCGTTTTTGTACCCGTACCTCCCAGCCTTCATGTGGCAAGCCTGTGGCTCGAACCCAGGTCATCGGGAACTGCTTGTTGACTAAAGCCCTGAGAGTTTTGCTTTTTGTTTATTATTAGGGGTGTGCTGATCCATAACGCTCAGATTGATCTCAGATTGGGTTTGAAACTTCTTCCAATTTCATCTATTGACCAGTGTCAAATGCGCAATCTGTCCTCCGCTGGGTAAGTGCAGACGACAAGATGAAGTCCTTAGGTGTCCTTGTCTAGTATAAAGAAATCGAGCTGCTCAGACTTTGTGTTGCAAGATGTGAATATAAAAGTCTTGAAAAAATAGAACATGTTTAGTCTTTACAGTTGAGTCTCTGCAGCAGATTTTTGAAGTGAGTCTCTTTTTGTCAAGGTGAGACGATTCAGTGCAGCACGTTAAGAGAAAGCATGATAGTCTCGACATAAGTTGCTCCCTTTCTCCTGAGTTCACATTGCAGTAAACAGCATGTTTATTTTTTTTATTTTTTTTAGCTCTTACTTTAAAGTAGGGTCTTTTCTTGGCACTTGGATGTAAGAGTACAGTGACAAGTCCAGACGTGATAGTGACTGGTTTAAAACCAAGTACTTTTGTTAAGGCAACGGCCATGTTTAAATATACTTGTACACCAATACATTTAGATATAGATAAATAGTATACTATATAAAAAGAAAAAAAATACAAATGGGCAGGAGATACAATGCGATTTTGAGCCATATAAATGAAATTTGCGTATTTAATATTACTTCAGCATCATCATCAACAGTGTTCCTACTGGCAGTGCGAACGTGAACCAAAAAAAGCCCTGGAACGAATGTTGTTTTTAAGGGAAACTGTCTGGGGGGTTGTTCCTCCCAAACTAATCCCTAGAACTGTTTGGTCCCAAATATGCTCTCCTCTCAACATTTTTAACGTGTCCTGGGTAAAGTCAAGGTTATAATCGCTTTGGGTTTTTAATTCGTTTTTAGAGTGGGTTTGCTAGTTTGTATTTGTTTTAATTCTTAGTTTTAGTTTAATTATCATTAGGTCTAGTATATTTGAGTTTTAATTCAGTATGTATTCAGTTAGTGTTGAACAACCAACTGGCAACAAATACTGTATCAGTCCACAAGAAAGTAGAGCCTTTAGTGCTGATGCTTCAGTGAGCTATTCATAAAACACACATTACATCAGAGAGCTCAATCTTAGGAAAAAAAAGAAACACACTTAAAAACCCAATAAACTCTACAGTAATACTAACAGTACTGTACCTTGCATCTTGTATTTAATGCATTGGAAATGGAACATTTTTTTGCACATTCTCTCCAACACTGTAAATAAACATAGGAATAGAAAAGGAAAGTGTGTGTGAGACAGAGAGAGAAAGCGAGACGTGTACTGCAGTCTTGTTCCAACCACCTACACACAGGTTCAGCTTCCTTGTGTCCTTTACGTTCTGCTTCAGTTTATGCTTTGACTTTTCCATCTTCGCTCTGCTAAGTTTATTTACTCTTGGAGCACCGGGTGAGTTAAATATTGGCTTGGGTGAAAAATGAAACTTTGTGAAGGCAATCAAGTGACAGTCATGTGTACATCCCAGTCTCAATAAACATATTTACTAATGCGTGTTCCTGCATATTAACTACCCAGCAGCTAAAGCAGTCCATTGTTTGGCTCCTTCCTGGTGCTAACTAGCCGTGATGTTGTTTCTCTTTTAGGGAAGCTACTGATAAGAGTCTAGTTTGTCAAGCCCTATTGTGCGATCTTCTCAAATGGACTTTGAGATTTGTAGGTTTTTTTCTCCTTGAGAAGTGTGTATTCTATCACCCGTTTCATTTACAAGACACTTTTATCTTCCTCGCTGTCATATTTTTAAAAATCCCATATAGGACTTGGATGTGCTGAGCAGAAGCAGACTGTAAACAAGCAGTGGCATCACAGTTGTACCAGCTAATTTAAAACTGCTCAAGTGGAAAAATTGGCTTATAAATAAACTGACAAACACAAAAAAAGATGGGTATCCTATCTATTATTTCAATATGTTTAACTAAACACATAATACAGTTACAGTTGGTTATCATTTATTCGCTTAATCATAAATTTGATTTATTTTAGTTAACAATTTTTTTTTTTTCTTTTCAATTTTCGTTATTTTGGTAGTGATAATAAACTTGGTCAGAATTACGGGGGTCCAGCACCTATCGCTAAGGGTGCATGAGTAAAATGGGTTTGGAGGGGGCACCAGTTTATTGCATCATGCTGTGATGTACACACATGATTACCCCTTGCCCGTCCTGGTAGACTGAACCATGCTCAGGCCCTCTTGAAGAGGTGGGGGACGGTCATACCCATGTGTGATTGCTAACACAGCATGAGATGCCTTAAACGTGCAGCACGAGTAGTCGAATATTGCTGCTAGGTGTAATCAGTAAATCTGCAAGGCATATGAGAGGGCTGTGTGCCAGCTCACCCAGGATGACTTTAAAAACGCCACAAAGTAAGGACATTCATAAAGTCAAATGTGCTGTGCAAGCGCACCTTTGTCCACCGCAAAAAGCAGCATTGGGATGCCGGAAGTGTGTCCGGGCCCACAACGTTAGTGCTATGTGAGTGCAGGGCACAGTGGAAGAGGGGACAATCATACTCTGTCTCAGTACAAGGCAACCAGACAATAGTCTGATGATATAAATCATATAGGTTTGGAGTGAAACCAGAATACCTACACACAGAGACGAAGAGGAAAGGTCTTGCCCTTAACCAGTAGCAAGTATCAAACCTGCGTTACTCGAGTGCTGTTCCACCGTGCCACCCAATTATAGCTAATGCTGGTGAAAAACTCAACGTCTGACAAGCAGTAGTTAGAGCATTCTTGTGGGAATAGCAGCAAATATAACACAGAGGAAAGTAAAGTGCTTAAGGGATCACTGGGAGCCATTTAAGTATTTCAACCAAATAATTCAATGTTTTAGGTGGAGAAAAAAAACAATGTTCTCTGGAAGAATAAAGACACAATCTCTCATTTTCCACTCAGGTTCTTATTTTATTATATTTTTTAGTTATGAAGTGTTTAACTTTTACTGCTTTACGCCTGCCTGTCACTGCTTCTACCTTAGAGCCGTGTTTCATTGTACAGATTCAGAAGAACGTTGAGAAGGTAACATCATGGACTTACTGAAGAAATTATCTGACTGACCCGATCAGGTAGTCCAAGTAGTATAGAAAAATATCAGCAATGAATGAACTGACATACAGGATCCTGAAATATACTTACTTGCTTACTTTTATTGAATACTCAAACTCGATTGAGTATCTTCAAAAATAAGTGGATATGTACGAGCTGTGCTTTATTATATGGCTGTATGGGAAATTTCCAGTCGATCAGCAGGTTCTGAAATAATCAGACCAGTCCATCTAGCACCAAAAACCATGTATCATTCAAACTCACTTAAATCACTTTGCTTCTCCATTCTGATGATTGATTTGAACATCAGCAGTTCCACTTGGTTTAATAGGTGTCTACATGTTTAAATGCAGAGTTGCTGCCATGTGATTGGCTAATTAGATATTTGTATTAAAAAAACAGTTAAACAGGTGTACCAGGTACAGGTGAAGTGACCAGTGAACGTATTTGTGTTGAGCTCTTCAATAAGTAACTTCAGATAGCAGGAATTTCCAAAGTATCTTAACTATGGCAGTGATCCTAATATTGTCAGCCAGGGTTAAAATGTAAAGACAAAACAATACTAGCAGTTTTTGTATCTTAACTATAAAGACATAAATGTCCTGACAACAATAAATCATATTCATTCGCTCAAACTGTCCGCCTTAAGAGTAAATACATAAATAAACTAACCAATGTACTATTAGCATCATATTATCACATTTAGTGGCCCAAAATTACCAAAGTACTTGGGCATGAAGTAAAGGCGTAAGTAGGTAGAATAATGAATGTTCCAGAAGGCTGCTTATGACATATTAGCACTGAACATGCTGTAAATGAGAAGCAAAATGGCTTTTTTGCTCTTTCATGAGCAATTTTAACATGAAATTAGATTGCTGGTGCACACGGTGTGGTCGCATTCAGCAGACAAAAGTTGCCAAAGGTGGAGAATAAACGGGAAAAGTAGCGTAATGTTTCCTCGCAATTGTCCTGCACTGTTGTCAAAAGGTAATTGGGGAGAGTAATTATAATAAGTGGAGGGTTAACAAGAAATTAACCTGAATGGAATGGAAGAGAATTGAAGAGACTGGCCTTGATGTGCTTTACAAGTAAAATGTATCCCATTTAAATATGCTGCACTGCCTAAGCTGTCAACACATCTTCAGACTCAGTTTTTAAAAGATCAGGACAAAGTCTGACCATAGTGAGTACAAAGGAAATGTGCGCTTTGATGAGGTAAGTACAGCTGTAATAGTGGATAACTGCTTTTAGAGGGTTTTTTTTTCCTTCCAGCAGTCAGAAAGCGTGCACTGTGTGATCCAATAACATGTTAAAGATGACTTGCCATTTAACCTTTTAAGCAGATTAACACTGTTAAAATGAGTGGTCAAAGCCGATGTGTGAGACACAAACCTTCAGGGCTGAAGGCCTCAGCTTTGATTAGAGTCTGTTTGACTTTCTGAAGATGCTAAGACTTGAGACTTGTGAAGATGGATGCAGCTGGGCATATGGTGGCTGTTAGTGCTGTAGGGTCTGCCTGTATTTAGCACAGAGAGCTCCGGGCCGCACATGCTCACTCTCACTGTCTTAACCCGAGTTGATGGTAACGATCCCTCTGGCTTGCCTGAGAGCTGGTGTGTGTGTTTGTATGTTTAGAACAAACTGTTAGCTTATCGAAGCTGAAATGATTTTAGCCTGCTGGTGTTTGGAGATGTGCTTTGCCAAGCAGACTTGATGAAGTTTTGAAAAGGCTTAGCTGTTTTCTCGAGCGAAAAAGCTCACACGCTGCATATGCTTTTTTTTTTTTTTTTTTTTTTTTTTTAAAAGCTGACCACCAATGCGTTTTGTTGTCCTTGATTTGAATATAAAGTGCACGAAGGCTACTGTTTATTGCCCTGCCTCGAAGTGATCTCTAATCCGAATCGCTACAGACGTCTCGAAGCTTTGTAAGTCTGCCCTCAGGAATCCTGGAAGCACCGTAATCACGTATGTGCAGTAAAGTTGTCTTCAGCGGTTTTCTCTCTCTGCTATCAGACACTCATCCGCCAGTCACCTGTGCAGCGTTAGAAGGCCTTTAATGTATCTTCTGGAGGTTATTGTGCCATCTGCTTTACCCCCCTCCAAAATTCACTGGAGTGTGGAGCAATCATCAGCCTCTGTGGAGGAAGGATAGGCCCCGAGTGCTGAAAAGCTGTGTTTTTCTCGGGAGTTACAGTAGCTTGTGCATGCACATTTCCCAAGTGGCAATCTTCTCTTCCTTTTTCCGCTCCAACTAAAGGTGATGAAATCCCTCTCGCTGCTGCTAATCTTGAGCTGACAGAGAGGGGCTGCTATACAAGACAGTCTCTATCTGTTGTGAGAGGCAGTGGACGCCTGCTTGTAAGCCGCTTATGATATTGACTGCTTGCCTCCTCTCCCTTTCAGCATGGCTCAGCTGCTGATGGGTGCACACACACCGCGCACACCCTTAAACCTCCCTCATGAGGCAATCTCTGTTTGTTCCCCATCCCTCCGACAGAGTCGAGAGACAGGTTAAGTGGGTTGCGAGAGCTTGCTTGCCTCTCGCATGCTGAAGAGTGAACTGTATTGATTATTGATTAATGCTATCAGCTGGCAGTCAGGTGAACACTCGGGTCATTCGGTGTGTTGTCAGCAGTGATCTTGTACCACTGTTGTTTTTTTATTAATAGGAATTCAGTACAAATCTCAAATGTAAAGGACTGTTTACTATTTACGTGCTGTTTACCACGGTCAACGTGCTGTGAGTGCAGAATTCAATATCTGCTCAGTGGTGATCCTTTGGTGGACAATTTTGCAAGACTGCTATTGTATGCCCATTAGGGGCTCCTGGATTGTCGATGTACCTAATCAAATGGCCACATAGTATACATGATTGAGTTTAAATGCACCATTTGGCTTTTGGGCGAACAGTTGCCTAAGAGTTGCACATTTCTAGTACCGGCAACGCTTTGGGTTTTCGATCTGGCATCCCACAGGCGCAATCGGCTTTGCTTGATGGAGGGGAGGATACAAAGGGGAATCATTCTCCGTATAAGAACAGTGACCCTGGCCTTAGGTACTTTGTGAAAGTCTTAAGCCACCATATTATTTGTTGTTTTAGCAATGGTATACTGACCATATATAACTGTGCTCTGTCACTATACCATATATAATCATATTTTCTCTGAAAAAGGGGTTTCTTGGTTGCCACCCTTTTAAAAAAAAGACCTTAATTGATCAGACTACTTCTTTATACTGTAGAAGGTTGAACTTGGCATCCAGATGAAGCTGCCAGTTGCTGCTATTGCTTTAGTGTAAGAGGAGCTCATACGGCTCATACAGCTCATATTTTAAGTTATTTCCGAATTTGTCTCTGTTTTTATTACTGCATACAAGCTACCTGTATTTTCCTCTTGTATTCTAATGAAAGACTGATTGTGTGTGTGTGTGTGTGTGTGTGTGTGTGTGTGTGTGGTTGTGTATGTGTGTGCCTGTGTGTGTGTGTTTGTTTATGTGTGTTTGTGTATGTGTGTGCCTGTGTGTGTGTGCGCGCGTGTGTGTGTGTGCATGTGTGTGTGTGTTTGTGTATGTGTGTGCCTGTGTGTGTGTGTGTGTGTGTGTTTGTGTGTGTTTATGTATGTGTGTGTTTGTGTGTGTGTGTGTGTGTTTGTGTGTGTTTATGTATGTGTGTGTGTGTGTGTGTGTGTGTGTGTGTGCGTATTTGTGTGTGTGTTTATGTATGTGTGTGTGTGTGTGTGTTTGTGTGTGTGTGTGTGTGTGTGTGTGTGTGTGTGTGTGTGTGTGTGTGTGTGTGTGT
>JAVSBV010000024.1:1745114-1755925 GCA_033117975.1 Parotocinclus spilosoma | reverse complement strand
GTCCAAATAAGCGAATAACATTACACGTATATAATAGGATTTGATTCGGTACTTTAGGATTTGGTCCGAATAAGCGGATGATGCCATAAACCGGTGGTCCTATTAACCTGAATCGACTGTATTCATTTCAGTTTGCAAAAATGGTTAAAAGGTCTAGGGTTGTTTCCTGTAGCTGTTGTGTTTATTCCAAATATCAGCAAAATTGCATTTTACCACTGATGCACACATTTCTACACCTAATAATAAAATGTTGGCTGAGGTTAAATGTGTGGTGGGCCAGGCCGTTAGTGCTCAGACCATACACTCCACACTGTATCAAACTGGTCTTGCATGATTGTCATCCCAGAAAGAAGCCTCCTCGAAAATGATGCGAAAAGCTTGCAAACAGTTTGCTAAAAACAAGCAGACTAAGGACATAAATTACTGGAATCATGCATGCCAACATGTACTGTGACCCTATTGAGCATCTGTGGGGGAGCACAAGGTTTCTAACATCCACCATCTCTGTGATCATGGAGGAGTGGAAGAGGATTCCAGTGGTAACTTGTGAAGCTCTAGTGAACGCCATGCCCAAGAGAGTTAAGGCAGTGCTGGAAAATATTGGTGTCCACAAAAAATATTGACACTTTGGGCACAATTTGGTCATTTTCTCTTAGAGATGTACTCACTTTTGTTGCCAGTGGTTTAGATATTATTCTACAAGCTGTAGACTGACAAGATGTTGGATGATGATGCACATGTTTAACTGAACGATCAGTAGCTATATGCAGATTTTATCAGCCAGGCCTAGGACTATAGTATTAAAAACATTGTTTTTTACGTGTCAGAATGGTTTCACACTTATTAGATTTTGAACCTAGATGCTGACACTGGTCTTCCAAGATTCTGGTTTTGTTTTGGCAGCATATTTTGATATATGCTGCAATTTCTTCTTGTACTCATTTTTTAACTTATTTATTCATTAAAAAGTTATTTGACATGCTGCTAAAGCATGAGTACTGTTTTGCATTGGTATCGATCAATCTTTGATGGAGCCTTAAACTTCAGGAAAAATAGTGTACAAAATTGTTACAAATTACAAGTTGAGAGATTAAGAACATAGAGATTGTACTGGTATTTTAAGTCTCTTGTATTCTAGTCATTAAACCACTGTAAACCACTGTCTGTAGTTTTACATTAGTTAAAGTGAATCTGTATAATGTCCTCTAAATTATTTTAAATTGCAGTTCTAATAATACAAGCAGAAATCCTTCCTCCAAACATTTTGACAGCGCCCAGTTTAAATTTTAGTTCACACTTGAACTCAGTCTTGACCCAGATTCAGCCTTTTGTACTCAGTCTTGACTTTCTCTTGTCTCATTGTTAGATGTCTGGGTCTTAAATTTGTCTTGAACTTGACAAAGGTCTACAAGATACAAGAGACCTACCAATACTGATACAGAGAAGATCTAAAAAAGCAAACCATTCAATTATATTTATTTGGTCTCTATTTGGAGAAAACTATATTTAATGTGTAGTTAGGGTTGCACTATCGTAGCATCTGATCACTGGCATTAACATTGGGATAAAGAGGCCAAAGTGGAAAATTGCTGTAGTGCAAAGTTAAGTGAAGGACAGAAGGTAGGCAAGACGAGCAAGCCAATGGGTGAGTGACAGCCCCATGTGATGGCTCGGACTGATAAACGCTAACCTGCAAATGAAAGGATCTTCAGGCGCCATCATCCCCTGTCACAATGCAATTACTCTACAGGACGAAAGCAAGATAGAGGCTCCCAGGCTACCAGATAATAAAGCTATTGACTGATGTGACTTAATGATTAGAATGCAGAAAAACAATAGAATAACTGAAGTATGTAGAGACTTGGTTGATTTTCAGCTTCTGTTGTTTTGTTGCATGTGCAGCACCTTCTGCAAATGAATAGTCAGAGAACTAGAAGTCATTCATATATACACCTAGTTGCCAAATTTGTCAATCCACCTCCCTGTATGTATTCTCATTGATTACGCTTTTCCATATGTGTGCACTTTGTAGGTATAAAATGTACTTCTGTAAGCTGTAAGCTGTATTGCAAATCCCTCCTTCATACATCACAAAAAATCACAAAGCATGTTTTATTTGTCACATGCATGGTAATACACAGTACAACTTGCAGTGAAATGCTTAGAACGATAATCTGCTCACACAAACTCATTAAAAAATTTAAATTTGAACTAGAACTATTTTTAGAACTAAGGTGCAAAAATGAAAATAGACTAAATAAGAATACTTCAATTATAAGATTTATAAAAAGTTTTTTACAAAATGTGAATAGTATTAAATTAAGAAATATAAATCTAAATAGTAAATGTAATAGAAATGTAAAGTTAAAATAAAACTTGGAAATATAAAATGTAAAACTATATAATCTATGTACAGAGAGGGGTAGAGGTGCCAGAGTACCATCCAACACATTGTATTTTATTCTGTTACGACTGATAAGTTATAAAGTACTGTACATTTTTAAGTTGCCTAACTGTCCATAGCTTGCCTTTAATGATGAATAAGGGCAGCACGGTGGGTTGATGGGTAGCACCACTTGCCTCACAACAAGAATGACCCGGGTTCAATCCCAGGGGGGGGCGGCTTGGGTCCGTTCTGTGTGGAGTCTGCATGTCCTCCCCGTGTCTGCGTGGGTTTACTCCGGGTACTCTGGTTTCCTCCCACAGTCCAAAGACATGTGTGTTAGGCTAACTGGTTACTCAAAAAATTGGCATTGACTTGTGTATATATGTGACTGGTATTGCGATAACCTTGTGTATGGATATAACCTTGTGTGTGTCGCTTATGTGGCCGCTGATGCCAATAGCGGCGTTAAAGATGCCAAATAAATAAATAAATAATGATGAATATAGTAAGTACATATTTTAAACATATTTGTTTTGATTTACTTTGCTTTTTAAAGTTTTTATTTTAAGTTCTAAATATGTATTTATGAAGCTAATGGAGCAGACAACAGTAAGTTCATACTGAAACCGTCTCCATGATGCTTCTTAATGAATGTTCAGTTAGATGAGATTACATTTGCTCACCTGACTCACATATGAGCTTAAGTGACATCCCGTTCCTAATCCATAGCATTCAGTTTGACGTTGGTCCACCCTTTGCCAGAATAGCTTCAATTCTTCTTGGAAGGCTGTCCACAAGGAGTGTGTTTATGGGGATTTTTTTATAATTAATCCCAAAGGTGTTCTATTGGGTTGGGGTCAGAACTCTGTGCAGGTCAGTCAAGTCCATCCACACCGGTCATGTTGGAAGAGGAAGCATCCAGCTCCAAACTGTTGCTCATGAGAGTGACCCATTCTTTCACAAATGTTTATAAAAACAGTCTGCATGCCCCAGTGCTTAATTTTATACACCTGTGACCATGGAAGTGATTGGAACACCTGATTCAGCTCATTTAGATGGGTGAGCAAATACTTTTGGCAATGCAGTGTATATCAAGTAGCAGTTGTGCTGGACAATACAACTGTAGGGTTAAAAATGAGTCCAGCAATCAAAAATATCCAGCTGTAATGTATGTCATGTAATTGCCCAAACTTTTGCATCAGACTACATACATATATTAGTGTGAATTACTTTAAGTTAGTAAATAAGTTAGTAAAAAGTAACAAATTTCATGCGAGTGCTTTTGACTTTGGACTCTTAAACACCCGTTGTCTTACTTGCGGTTCCTCCTTGTGTTGTATTTACACTCAGGGAAGAGATTGAAGACATAAATGTGTAATTTAGTCTCCATTGTTTTCTTTGTAGATTAGGAGCACCTTCCCAGCATGTAGCTGGAAAGGGTTGGGCTCGGCTTCATGATTGGCTGTAGGGGGCGTGTGGAGTGGAGACTGGATTGGGCACCCTGCCGGGGGCACTAATACTGTTTCCCCCTCAGGAGTAATTTTAGTGTACTGAGTGTGAATAATGAGTGATTATTAATCAGAGCCTGCCAGTGTGAGCACAACCTCTTGTCTCTGTGATCAGGATCTCACACAAGTCACTGTAACACTGAACGTTCACAAAACTTGAGCAATGTCGTTTCCAGCAAAAGGAAGGTGAATGATGCATGTCAATTTCAGATATTCTCAAAATGTTCTCAACTTTTCTTCACAGAATGTATGTAATTTTGCAGACTTTCAATTTAATAGATGATATTAAAACTGAGAAACTAATACTGAAAACCTATTGGACAGAAATTCACCTACATTCTGTATATCTGCCCCTATTGGAGTATAATGGTCTTCCTTGTGGTCAAGGTCTAAATCAACACGATTTTAGTCCCTTTCTCAGGACAGAGAACTGCAAAATCTGTTGTTCATGGTAAACAGTCCCACACTACAGATGAGGTATTTAGAGATTAGGTTAAAAACGTTGAAGTACCCCTTCAATTAAACAGAGTAATCAAGGAATACTTGCAAATTAAAGCAAAGAGGTTCTCTCCAAACAGCTAGGCTGTGGTTGGTAAGAGGAGAAATGTGCATGGCTGTCAGTTTGCCATTGCCCTGCACTCTCACCGCTGACAGAAGCAATGAGTGGCTGGTGCTAAATGCCAGGAGGACTGAAGTGCCATCTCAAGGCCATCTGTGCTCTGCCACCTCTTCTGCCCCTGCTCCCTCAGGAAAGATTTGGATCAGATGGTCCCTGTCACATACGATGTTGCATCACATCACTCGTTCCTGTGAGCCACATCTATTTATGCAACACTCTACACGGGATGTAAAATAAAATGCATGAGTGGTGGCTAGTGTTTTTTAAAGGGCATATACAGTATATGCTATATGTATGTGTACAGTATGCTTATAAATAACACAAAAGTTGTGACCTGCATACTGTAGTTTTTTATTTATATTCTGCTTATTCTTATTTAAGCTTTAGTTTTAGTTGTGTTTACTTTGTGGTTAGAGACTTAGAGACTGTAGTCCATCTGTCTCCTTCACTCCATAAATCAGGTACGGATCATTCTCAGCACTGCAGTGACACTGACGTCATGGTGGTGTGTTAGTGTGTGTTGAGCTGGTACAGCTGAATCAGACACTGCAGTGCTGTTTCAGTTTTAAACACTTCACTCACTGTCCACTATATTACAGACATTCACCTTATTGCACCACCATGCAGTTTGACAGTCAGAGACAGTAGCTCATCTATTTCTGCATGGGTTAGGATACTGCCTATAGGATGCTGGTGCCAGGGCACTTGCTTGGTGGAATATGTTTAATCCAGCAGTAACACTGGCTCAGTTCTAAACTTGGGGACCACTGCTGTGTGATCCACTTCTTATACCAGCAAAACACACACTTGCACACCACCACTACATCAATATCATAGCAGTGCTGAGAATGATCCACCACCCAAATAGTACCTGACCTGTGGCAGTCATGTGGGTGTCCTCACCATAAAAGAGTAAAAAGTTTTTAGAGATGCAATGGATTACAGTCTGTAATTTTAGACCTACAGAGTACAGTAATCACAAATGTGAATAAAGAATAAGTAGAATATAAACTTAAGACTGTTGCACAGTGGGAAATAGCAGCATTTTACCATGGCACATGTCCCAGTAAAGTCATACAAGTCAGCAATCAGAAAATCAGTGGAAGAAACTGATAATTAGACTAAAAAAAAGGCCCACAAATTGTAGCATTTCTTAAAACAAATCACGAGCAGATAACGCTTACTATTATACAAATTATACTTATTTCATTTTAATGTATTTAATTCACAATCTAATATCAAGGAGCCTATCCCCATAGAGCACAGGGCCCAGTCATAAGCATGCCCTGTATGGGACATGCCAGGTACAGCCAACCACGTTTGATAGTTCACGCAGGTGAAAGGTCACTGCCAGGACTTCCTGTGGTCAATGGTTAATTTATTAGACACATTAGTGATCATTGTTTGTTATTGAATTTGTTAGCATTTAATTTCAATATAGTTTTCAATAGAATTTTAGGAAAAAGATGATGTGATCACTGCTGATGCAGGAAGTTGATTATGTATTAAATCAGACATCAGTAGAATGAACCTGCAGCTGTCAAATCTACTGTGTGGATTAATTGTACAACCTGTGAGGTGTATATTAATGTTGAAAAGGTGTTTCATCCTGTGCAAATGTCTTAGGCCACCATTAGATTTGTTGTTTTAGGACTGATGTAGTGACATGTCAGTGATTGGACCCAAACATTTCAGATTCGTCACTTACATCATATTGTTTTTCCCCATTAATTCTCATATCTGAGCCTATTATAATGTTCCCTTACTGAAAAGTGGTTTCCTGGCTGTTACCCTTCCAAAAAGACCAATCCTGATTAAACTTCTATAGAAGAGTCACCTTGACACCCTGATGAAGCTGTCACATGCTGCTATTGCTCAATAAGGTTGGGCCACAATTAATACTTTTATACTTTAATACTGTAGCCTAGAAAAGCTGCTTTTTCTGATTATTTTTATACAAATTTGCTGTATCCTGGTTATATTCTAATAAAGAGACTGAGAACGAACTTACGCCTCCTCCTCCTCCTCCTCCTCCTGTTTAACCCTGACCCTGCTTATTGTGGTCAGGGTCAAATGGAGAGGCTGGAGCCTGTGCAGGAACTCACTAGGCAGAGTCAAAGGTCCACCCTGGACAAGGGTCCAAGTCTATTGCAGGGTTTTGTAAATACACCACTCAGGATTTGAACCCGGTTTCTCAGGATCAGCCATAAACTTTAAATGCCTGAGAAAGATTCTGTATAATGAGCAAACAAAGTGCTCGGTATAGCCCACAATCAGTTCTGCATGGCCACACATTCCCATAAATATCTAAGCACCAATAACATCTAGTGATAAGTGATTAGAATAATCGTCTCTAAGCGAGCCCATATGATTTTAGATAAGCAATTTTGCAAATGTGCTGATCTCCCATTGTTCCAGGCCATCACTTGGGTTTCACTGTGCAGATGAGGTGAATGTGGGAGAGATTAAATCAGATTATGGCGAGACGAAGTAACAGACAGAGGTGACACAGCGTAGCATTATCTCACCCTTCCCTGCCCAGTCTCTACATTGTGGGTCACACAAGACACACTGTACTTTTGTTATTTTAGTGAACTTTTCACTGTACACGTCTTCCGCAAAGTTAACTAAACAAAAGGACTGGATTTGTTTTCTAATTCCAAGGCTGTTTATTATTTTATTTTACAGGGCAGGTTTAATATTTCATCATGATTCCGGCTGTCTTTCTTAGCCAAGTTGAGCCGGAGAATCTTGACGATTATGCAATGACCAGATTATTAAAGCATTACGTTTTAATATTTTTCATATCCAATTTGGATTTATTGTCTTATCTGTCTTATGCCTTTGGCTAATCTACGCAGAGCCCCTTAGCTCGCAGGCTGAAAGATAAGGCCCAGCGGTTCTTAGTGAAGAGCAGGGGGAAAACATTAACCACTGAATGAGATTATTGTTTATCTGTGCAGGGTCGGACTATTCACTTTGATAAAGAGACACATTTGACTGTGAAAATAAGGAGCAAATTGAATACTCTCTGGGGGACGAGGCTCATTTGTAACCCCTTTTTGAGAGGTGCTCGTCTGTAAACATACACACACACACACACACAAAGCCGGGAAATAGAAAAAGCAAGTGACCGTGTACTCATTTACGCAGTCATTTTTTCCACCTTGAAATTAAGTTCACAGATTGAATCTATTTGCAAATGTGTTCTGGTAACAAGGCAATGTCCTTCACATGTTGGAGGATTCAGTATGTTTGTTTATATGTAAATCCATGTATAGTGCATTAGATAGAAATCCTTTCTCCAGTCCAAAGCAATTGACAGGTGTAACAAAGCCCTGCACTGATGGCCTGGTTGTTGTGCCGAAAGGCCTGATGACTGTGTGATAACAACATGAGAAAGGGTACATAAGAGCCAGCTGGGTGCAACACTGCAGCCAGATGTTAGTTGTTTTTGTTGGATGTTTGCACCCTGTGTATTTATCATCCTGTAATTAAAAACAGTATTAACAACAGTATTAAGGCGCAATATTTTATGATAATCTTCTTAATGGTAAACATCTGTGGATTAATGCCTGATTGGCCCAGATGCATCATTATTAATTTTTATATTATTTATTAGATAAATAACATGATTAAATGCTTTTATTTAAAGCATTTTTTGTAAAATGTAAAATTATTTTAACTGAGAATGACCAAGCTGCAACCACATGCTATTTTTTTGTGTTTGTGTGTGTTTCCTGGATTAGATTTTATGCATTCATTCTTCATGACAGAATTTGCTGGAAACATTCTTTAGAGATTTTGTTCGTCATGTTCATCATCACATATACAGTGGCTGAAGATTTGTTACAGTGACTTGTTTGACTCTCTAATTCCATCACCTCTTAAAGGTGCTCTATTGGATTGAAATCTGGTGACGGTGGGGGTCATTTGAATATTGTCCTGTTTGAGATGATTTGAGCTTTGTTACACGGCACAATGCTTATATCTATGCTCAGTTCATATCAAGGGGCCCAAAATATGCCAAAAAAAAGCCTGGATCGTTGAGGGCAGGATGGATCTGTGCTTTTATGTTGTTTTTACCACAAACATACCACCCGAATGACTCAGCAGAAATCGAGACTTGCCAGATTTCTCGATTTTCCAGTCTTCAATTGTTCAACTTTGGATATTGTGTCAACTGCCGTCTCAATTGCCTGTTCTTAGCTGACAGGAGTGCCACCTAGTGTGGTCCCCTGCTGTAACCCAGCTGCTTCAAGATTTGACATGTGCATTCAGAGATACTTTACTGCATACCGATTTTGTGGTTGTTTTACTTACCTGTTTTCCCATTCTCCTCTGAACTCTGGCATCAAAAAGGCATTTTCACCCAGATAATTACCCATCACTGGATTTTTTTTTCTCTTTTTTTGGACCATTATCTGTAGTGTCTAAAATAACCAGACCAGGATGTTTAGCACCATGCCACATTCTAAGTAACTTATATCACCTTTCTTTCTGATTCTGATGCTCGGTTTGAACTTCAGCAGGCTTCCTTGACCATGTCTACATATTTAAATGCATTGTGTTTCTGCCACATGATTTGCTCATTTTATATTTACAATGCCACTTGTTTACAAAATAACACGCAGGCAAATGTATTAACCTTACTAACACAACCTTATGCCATCTGAACCAGAGTTCTCATACAGCTCCCTCTCCTTCCTGATCGCTCTTCTCTTTTGTAAGTAAGCAGCATTAAAAGATTTTGCAATACAATGGTGGGAGGAGAAAGTGCAGGCTGGGGCACGTAAAAGTGTGAGAGAGTCTGTGTTAAAATCACTAGCTCTGAATAGGGTGAAATTGAATACCATCAAGCGCAGCACTGATGGATATTTTTGTGACACTTGGCACAATTTGTGGCACTTAGGTTGCATCAAGAACTCCAGATTAACAGACCAGCTAGGGTTACCCTCCAATTACAATACAGGATCAGTAAGTCAGGTGGAGTTACCCTCCAATTAAGGACTAGGATCAGACAGGCAGGTCAAGTTTCAGGCCAAATTAAAGTGTAGGATTTGGTGCTCAGGTAGGGTTACCTGCTCTCCACATTTGAGGAGCAGTGCTGAGGTCATAAAGCGGTCAGCTAGTGGTTTAAGTCAATCTGTCACACCTCTCTATCGCTCTCTTTTTCGACTATGTGCCCATATTCATCAGTTTACTCAGTCTGTCCATTCATTTATGAAATGTGGAAATTAGATCCTTAGGAGAAGGAAGTAGGGCCTGTGGAGGCTCTGAGGTTTGGTATGCACATGTATATGGGTGGACTGGAATGGGCAGGTGAGGATTAGGCTATGATTGAATCGTTCCTCTTATCTTCCTTTAGACAGTGCAGAAGTGCTGAGCCTCTTTAGATGGAGGTGATTCTGTTTGCCTGAAAATACATGGTTAAAAGATGGATCTCTTGGTACAATACAGGATTAGGCTAGAGACTATTCAAACTGCACATCTATGTCTATTTCATCCCCACATGCAAAACCAATGTGAAAATAATCAGTGTTCTATTAATATCTTATAATTAACCTCTTATGCAATCTAAAAATTAATGCTAAGATCCAATTAGAGGCTCCATTAATGAAAAACAGTGTTTTTTTTGTTTACCTATCCACTGCATCTGTACTGGATGTTTTTATTTTTAAAGCATTTTCATCTCCCCAGCAAATAATAAAACCTGCCACATTTATATACAAAATGTATTTTGTAAATGGCTTTCATGCATTTTTCTGTGAAAGGTATTTCCACTTTAGAGGAAAGAATTTGTGGTTATACAATACCAACCTCGTTGTGTGGGTGTGATCATGTACGCACTTCTCAGCGTAACCTGAGTTTCTTTATTGTTCAAAAGTTGGAGGTAAATACTCTTTTTCAAATCAAAACGTGCTATTTTGAATTTGTATGACCCAAACGGCATACCAAATGTGTATTTTCTTTTGCGGTTTTGTGGTTAAAGTACTGCACTGTGGACCAGATGGTTCAGGGTTCAAATCCCACCTCTACCAAGCTGCCGCCATGTATTACTGGATCAGCTGTAGCCAGATAATTTGTAAAACATGACGTAAGAAAACCCCAGGTGTGGAGTGATCTGGCAACTGAGCAGGGAGTAAAATGGCCTTAGAACGTATGGACACAACAGTGCTCCACCTAATAAAATACCAACCAACCATCCAAGTAGAATACACTTGATTCCGGTTAATAGGACCACCGGTTAATGGGACCAGCCGCTTATTCGGACCAAATCCTAAAGTACCGAAACAAA
>JAVSBV010000024.1:1732738-1745014 GCA_033117975.1 Parotocinclus spilosoma | reverse complement strand
TCAAACGTTGACTGGAATTTAGTAAGAACTTGTTTTTTTACAGTATTATGCTTCGCATGCTGAGTACCTATACATTGCGTTGTAGATCGTTTCGAAAAACTCAGTTGCAAATTTACTTTTTAATGAACAAAGTTTGTAAGTAACAGTAGTTCTTGTTTGTACATTCGCTACACGAGTAAATCACACAATAAAGGTTTAATAAGCATTTATTATGTTACATAGCATGTTCTGTCTTGTAATATAGGGCATGTTCGATTAATCGGACCAGCCGGTTATTAGGACCAAAACGATCGCGTCCCGATGTGGTCCCATTAACCGGAATCTACTGTATCTGTATTAATATAAAACTCTTACTTACCTAGTCTAAATATGAATAGTCTGATTTAATCATTTCCCGATCTTGCCCTCCGCTAGCACTCCGGACACGTGTGAGCACGAAGAACAGGACTAATGAGGTCATAGGTTTTTGGAAAAGAGTTTACACAAAAATAAGTATCATTTTATCAAAATATGTTAGTATTGATGTTTTAATTTGGTTTTCTTTATGATAATGCAGAGCCGCTGGATCCACATAAGTGCTTTAATTGTTCTGGTAAAGTCCGGTACAAATTAAGCACTGTTTGTAATCCAGTTTGAGTTGAGTTTGAGTGTAAAATATAAATGATGTTCTGCCCTAATAACAAATAAGGTGCTGAACTGTGGTAGTAATCTCACTTTTGCCAAATCAATCTGGATAAGATCACATGATAAATCATCAAATATAAGTGTAAGTAAAAATTTTCAGTTTCATGTCTTTATGACTTTCTCTGGCATCTAACCATGCCTGCTATTCCAGATCTAGGTAACGTTAGTTGTTAAATGAACTTTTTCTGTTGTTATTGAATATTAGCAACCAATTTGACCAATTTAAACACAAAAATCAGTAATTTCTTTATGTCGTAAATAAAATCTGACAGGAAAAAACAAGTTGCTCAACTGCTCTTCTCGTTCAGTATCCAATTAATGAATACATTATAATATTATAATAATAATAATAATAATTATTATTATTATTATTATTATTATTATTATTATATAAAATATAATTATGTTTAATGGAATTAATCAATGTTAAGTGAATTACAAGCTAATTTTTTTCCCCTTTTCTTCATTTTATTCTTGTCTCGGATTTGGCCACTCCTGGTCTCGGTTTTGACTCTGACTGCAACACAAGTTTTTAGTGCATCAAGACATCTCAAATTGTTCCTGACAGTGTCACTGCTAATATTTTTAAGTGGTTAAATATTGACAATAATGAAAAAATCCTACAAAGGTCTATTTACACTTTCAGTGTCACCTTTTATACACTTTCATACCCATGTCAAAATCAAACTCAAATTTATTTATATAGCGTGTTTTACAATATTATATTATCTTAAAAGGCCAATCCCAAATTGAGCAAGATCAGGGCAACAGTGGAAAGAAGAACTTCCTGGAAAAACTTCCTGAATGTAGAAGGAAGAAACCTTGAAACCTTAAAACATCAATACTCAAAAAGGGACTCATTCTCCTTGGGTAGCCTAGATGTTAAATTATATAATTAAGTTTGTATTAATAATACAAAAAAATAATAACAATTAAATAAAATAAATGGCTCTCTTTAAAAAACATGATACACTACCATCTTCACAACAGATATTATGGATTAGGACAGCACTGAAGACTGAAGAAATGACCTACAGTATTAAAATATTGGTGCAACCCGACCTTATAACCTCACTAATAGCAGTTCCGTTCTGTTCAGTTCTGCTTTGGCTATATTTTTAGCATTTTTTTTTATAAACTTCTCCTACTCTACATCATATTTTTTTCCCCATTTTAATACCGTTTATATAGAGGCTGCCTTGAGTGAGTATTTCATTAGCTGTAAGCTGGTCGCCAGTGAGTTATGAATTTCTCCTAAGCACACAGCCCAAGCTCAAGGACATGAGCGATTGCATATGAGTGGAAAAGCAGCTGGGCTGACCTGCGCTCCACAAGCCTCCCCTATTCAACCCGACCAGGGCCCAGTTATCCTCTTATCCCTCCAGTCTCAGTGGAGAGAGCAGGCAGCATGGAGCAGAAGGAGTACTGATAATTCAAGCACCCCCTTCTTGGCCCATCCTAATCTTTTTCTTATACAAATGCTTTCAAAGAGAGCCATGAATTTTAATATGCACACACCCCCCCCCCACCACCACCATCCTCCTTATTCGCCCTTCTGACATATTTCTACTCCAGCTTTTTGTCTGACAGAATCCTGTTCACTTTCACAAGTCTCCAGCATCTATGATGTTCACTTTTTCTGTCACTGGGTATGTTAGAAATGTTCTAATAAATACAATCCTGAATTTGACTACCTGATAGTCATATGGAGGTCTAGTGAATAGTGAAAGCAATACTACTACAAAGAGCAGCATGCCGCAGATAGCGCATGCAACATATGAGTTTAAAGCAAAAAATGTAGGTGTCCCTTATCAATCTTACTACAGCCCAATTTGTGTAAGTTTCCTCTTGATAAATGTCATGTTGCCTCTTTGCTTTGAGATTTACCCAAAACCCAGTCATCTGTTATCATTTGGGGTTTGTAGGACTCACCGGGGGTCCCTGTTTTGATGACCCTTCAACAGCACTGACCCTGCTTATGTCATGTCAGCTTAAGAGCCAAAGCCCTCGCTAATCAACCTCATTAACGAGGCTGCTAATTGAGTGAGTATGCCCTTTTTTCCTCATTCAGAGAACAGTGTTCAATTTTGCAAGTACGGCTATGGATAAAACAACACAAGTGTCTTCAGAGAACCACTAACAGGCATGACAAGCTGGTTTGTCACAGTGTAACTTAGTTTTTGTTGAACTGTGAATGTGCAGCACTTGCTCTGGATGGGGTACTGGTTTTGTTTAAGTTGCATGCTATTTTTGATTGTGTGTGTATGTGTGAGAGCGTGTGGGAGGGCGAACGAGAGTGGCGTGTCTTTTCTGCTCTCCTCCATCTTGACACAGCACACTCAGCCTAATCACACATAATTGGATGGGAGGAGTAAAGGGCTGCTGAAGCCTTTGTGTGCAAAGGGCAAGTGGTCAAGTTAATGGGGCCCTCACTCTGAGTAGATGGATATCTCTCTCTCTCTCTTTCTCTCTTTCTCGCTCTGTCATGTTATTCTCTTGCTCTGGTCCTAGAGGTCTGTATTTTCTATGGGTTTCTTATTTTGTCTATAGCTTTGCAAGCATCTTGTCTTTTTTAAATGATACAACTGCCATCTACTACAGCTCCCTCTTACTGTTTTACTTTTTGAAGCCTTTTTGCTTTAATTTTTTTACCTGCAACCTATAACCTGTAAGTATGGCCTGTACTTTTATACGGTAGCCCTAATATTACTGTAAATTAAGAATGGATTAATATGTATGTGGCCTTGTTTATCTATGCAGCACAGCAGAAACATCTGAGACTCTCTGTTTATTTCCATTTACTCAAGTCTGTTTCTCCATTATGGGCTGGTGGTATGGCAGAAATATTTTAGAAGAAATATTTGTCTATTCAGAAAACATAAAAAGAAAAAGTCATTTTTAAATAATTATGTAAATAATGTTTGCCAGGCAAAATTATGCATTTTGCTAATGAATAAACATTCAGTTAATGCCTTGTTACTGTGAGGTAACAGAACTACGTGCTTGTTATGGCACAGAAATAATAACCAACGCAAGTAAAGCAGCCTAGATCTAATAATAAATAAATGGAAAAATAACTGTTCAGATAAAGGTGAAGGCATTTCTTTTGCCATGTCTTTTATACCTAATTTTTTTAGACATTTGAGAAACATACAATGTAGGTTTTGCCTTCCTAGAAGTCAGTCATGAAAAAAACTTTATATTGGTTAAAGTATTAAATTATTTGGATACAGACTAATACTTTAAACCTGCGTTATAGATTTTTCTAGCACTAGCTTTACAAGCTAAATATATAAACTAATTAATTTAGTAATTACTCTAATTTATATTTAACAGTTTACATTTAAGTTCATATGTGAGACTTTAATGTGTCCGGATTACATTTATTGTGAACTCTAAATAAATATTTTTAGGAAAGCTTCACACCAATCAGAAGTATTGACATCATAGAAACTCAAGATCAGTAGCATGGTGCATCCATTTAATCCCAGTGGCTCTAGTGGTGAGAAAATGAAGTACAAACTTTGGGATTACATATAGAATTACTTATCACTTTTTGACCCAGCACCCCTGCAAGACACATGTAAAATATTGTGCAAAACTCTTAAACCACCATTAGATTTGCATTTTTAACAATGATATAATGACCATTTGTAACAGTGCTGATTATTATACCCAAAAGGAATTTAAAGTTGGACTCTTCGTGACGCAAATTCTGTTTTCCACTTATCTTTATTCCAATCCTTGAGAGTTTTATCATATCTTAGCCTTTTCACCCAGGTTTCTTGACTGCTTCACTTCCAGAAAGACCATTCCTGATCAAGCATCATCAGACTGAGGAAGGATTCATAAGTGTAAGGGGAGCTAACACTAAATACTTACCACTGTAACCTATAAAATCTATAATGTTTGATTTCAGATGTTTTAATACTGTATAAAACTGTATACGAATTGCTTGTAGTTTCAGTTTGTATTTTAATAAAGAGATAATTATAAAAATAATTATGTATTGTCATGATACCGTTCCTAAAACTAAACAGAATCTATAGGGACTGCATTATAATCCATTAGCAAACTAGGTAACATCACATACATCCTAAATTCCTACATATTCAATATATACTCACTATAAATATAAAAATGTAAATATATGTTAATATACACCAATCATACAGAACATTAAAACCACATGGTCTGTATTGATGTTTGGTTAGGTGTTACGTGTAATATTAATGCCCACATCAATGCCTGTACCTGAGGTGATTTCAGTGAACATAACCCAAAGTGTGGTTAGTACCCAGGTAAAAATGTACTGTGAAATCTGACAGTAGAACCATGAAGTGACTAAATTACCACAAAATCCATAGTAGAACTGTGAAATAATTTATAGTCAGGTCATAATCAACCAAGTTTACAATTTACAGTGATTTTTGACAGTGAAACCATGAAGTGGCCAAATTACCATCAAAATCCATAGTAGAACTGTGAACTTTATGGTCAAATTGTGAAAGTTTACAATAAAACTGTCAATCAAGGTACAGTTTTAGTATGAAATTTCACAGTAAATGTTTTCCTGGGTAGTGATTGAAAATGCGGGCAGTTTAGCTTTGGAGTTTGGCCTGTTTTGTAAACACAGCAGTGATAAGGGACATTGCACTAAGGGACGTTGGGTAAGGTGGACTCATGGTAATGTTTTATTAATACTTATCTCACTCGGGGTTCATATGTGTCAAGCAAGGTACTATACCTGATGTAGGTGCTACAGAAGTTCCTATGCACTATGTTTTAAAAGCAACAATTGTCCCCAGTTCCTGTGGACGAAAAAGGGGGTGCTTTCTTCAGCAATTCTAAGAGCTATGAAATGGTTCCTCTGTTGAAACATCACCTATAACTTGACCTTTCAAGAGGGATGTAACCAAATTAGCACAGACCTGTCTTCACTTGTAATACATATCTTTGGATCACACACTTGATCTGTGTTTCAATCCACTTCTCATTATCAGGGTGACTTAAGATGCTGCTTTTTATTATGACATTTTTTTTCCATGCCTCTGCCACCCTAGGTTGCTCTGTTAAAACTGTGGGCCTAGATATTTTTAAAGCTGATATGACTCAATGCTCTATACTTAAGAAGCGCTACAGAAATATTTCTGGCTTTGACTTTAAACCTCAGCAGATTTTTCACTGCCCTTTTAGATATACACACCTTATTTGTAATAGAATGAAGACAACCTTCTGGACCAGCACACATGTAACACGATTACTTGTTTCAGTCTATTAGTTCAAGTCATTTTACGCCACATAATGCATACACACGTGTACCTTAACACTACTGCTGTGTGTGTTGTAGCTCTTCCCAGCATGCAGCACCCTGGAGAGGATAAACAGAATGATAATGCTGTCAGACGTTATTTTCTCTAGCTAATTTCCCCCCATCTTGGCTTTAATTCAGATGTCAAAATGGAGCCTGTCACATTGTGTCCTCCCAGTGCCTCGGCTCGCACATTCTCTCGTTGCGCTGGCGCTTTTTCTTTCTTTCATCTCTCCATTCATCGGCGGGAGGAAGGGAAAATGTCACTCTCTCAGCGCTGTCCTCCAGCGCTTGTCATCTTAACAGCATCAGAGTGACATCTGCCCCCGCCAGGAGAGTTCCCTCGGTGACAAGCACCCGTTACGATGCCTCTGTCTGATTGGATAATGAACTGTAAAATTCCCCATCAGTCAATCAGTCCAGCTTTATTATTTTACCCGTGACACCCAGCACAATCGAATTGTCACTGATTGTGTTCTGATTTACACAAAGACATTTAGCTTTAAATTCCCTAATCTGAAAGGAGGAATTGATGACTCAAGGTCTGATCATGAACTATGGAGTTATGAGTGGGCCGTACAAAAAGAGTTTCTTAATTTGCAGTCTCTTGGATCATGTACTGGACTCGGGATCCTGACCCATGCTGGCTCCAACAATCAGTACCACCTTAAAGGAGATCATGTTGTACAATGTCCCTCTCTCCCCCAGCTCCTGTCTGCAACAATACCCTGACTGAGCCTTTCAGGACAGCCAAGCTCGGCACAAAAGCACAACGGAAATTGGGTAACTTTGGGGGGGGGGCTTAGTGGGCCACTCTATAGAGACGGGGGCCTCTTGGGTCAGGATGGTGGTTAATTTAAAAGCAGGAAGTCATTGTCCTAAGAGGCAAAACAGTTGGGGAGGACATTTCTTAATTTCTGAATGGGATGGGTTCTTTTTGACATTATTTGTATTCAGTGTGTAATAGACCTACGTCTCTTTGTTTAGCTGAATCTCCCTGGTTTACATTAGATACTTCCTCTGACCACACAGGGATGAACCTCTCTGACCTGTCGAAACACCCTTGTTTTGGGTTGCCATGTGATATCTTTTGCCAGAGTTTTGATAATATCCTTCCAATTTGACATAACCCTTCAGCCTTTTCTTTCATTTTACATTATTTTCTATTCTAGTCTTCTGTTGCTTATTTCTTAAGGTCTTTTTGAAGTCTGACAAATACACATGGTTTAAACGTTGACAGGTTATTTATCCCTCCAACGGCGTATTGTGTTTTGGCTTGTCTGTTTATACAATCACCTTTTGTCTGAGTGCCACAAATATTGGGCAGCACCCCAGTATGGTTGAATTGTCACCAAATTAAGGCTCAATTGTGGCAGATGGATGTAGAGCAAAGCTGAGAAACCATGACGGTAAACAGAGACTGTTGTAGGGACAGCCATGTTTGCCTGGCAGGTGAGAGAGGTGCTCTTATGTTAAGTGGTTCATTGCATTGAGGGGCCTGCATGCTGCCAAAGAATGCCTAAATTCTGCTCTCGACCGCCAGGCATTGTCAGGCCTGCCTTTCTCAGGGCCCCAGAATCAGCCCCTCCAAGCCCAATACACACTCAACGTCCTCCCCCAGCATGCTTACGAGCGCACATGTGAAGTGGTTCATTACTGACAGCCTCCTCTATCCAGGTTCTGGCCCCTTTAGATTTCCAGCACTCCAGATCTGTAACGGGAGGTCTGCTGGAGAAAGAATAGCAGGGAGCTGTGAAAGGAAAACGTGGCACAGAAAGGTCTTGTCAGCACTTCCTCCAGCAAATTAGCAGCTCTTGGAGAGGACAAGTACAACTTCATTGACCTGGGCAAAACTGAAAAATGTCTCACGCTGCCCCCACCACCCTCACAGCAGCCCATCACTGCTCTTGTCATGGCATACCAGAGTTACTGGTGTAATTAAGGTGAGAGGAAGCACACAGATGATCCAGAAGATCCAGAGATGTGTGGTACACTGTACCCCCTGTTTGAGTCATTTCTGCTTGTAAGTAATAGTTTGTGTTGTTTGTACAGAAGCCTGTGTTCCGGCTCCTGAGCAACTTTTGTTTATTCATGAATCTCTAATTGAAGTTCCCATTTGTGTTTTACCAACCTCGTCATTTCATCGCTACCCTCATTCACCTATTCAAATCAGCATCTGGGTGTGTTTAAATCAGTTCCCTTTTAGTCTTAGTTGCTTCTGCAGTATCAACAGAGTCAAGCGCATCTTTTAAAAATGCTTCAAACTACATTATTAAATCAGCCCCAGATTCATAGTTGTAATCTGACTTTTGCTCCACTGCCAATGGCTTTCCTGCTTTCAGAATTGCAACCCTCATTACTGGCAGAGTCATACAAAATGTTTAACCTTTTTAACCTTTTTATTTGTACCTGGAGTAAATTTTAGACACAGCTAACTGGGAACATCCAACATCTATTGCCATTCTCTGAGTTGGCATTGCATTTTATAAGCCTTTCTATTGTTTCAGTTGACAGCCGTTTAATTGGGGCCATGTAGTCTTTCAGTTCATGTTTCAAATTCAGGCACTGTTTCCAAGAAAAAGCAAGCCAGTCCAGGTTGGACTCCTTTTTGCCTTCAGAATGGCTTTAATTCTTTCTAACAAGGTTTAGAATTACAAGTTGGTGGAAACATTTCTTTAGAGATTTTGGTCCATAGATGAAAGCATCACACCGTTGCTGTAGATTTGTTATCCATTTGTGTTTTTTGTCATTTTATAACCATCCTCATTCACCTATTCAAATCAACATCCAGGTGTGTATGAATTAGGAACAAGTTCCCTTCTAGACTTGGCTAGTCCTGCAGTACAAACAGATTCAAGGGCATCTTTTAAAATTTATCCAAACTACACTTCTTTGGTCTTTGGTCTGATTATTAAATCAGCAACAGATTCACAGTCGTAATCTGACATTTGCTCTACCACCATTGACATTCCTGCTTTCAGAATCCTAACACTCATTACTTCTATATTTCTACTCAGTTCTATTTTTCTAATTTTTATTATGCCAGGGAAACTCCTTTTGAAATTTAGGCCATTTTTAGCTGAATGCTTGACCTTCTAAAACTCTCTTGCCTTTGGGAGGAAAAAAATGTCCTATTGCAGAGTGATATCTTGTCTTTTGAATAGAAGAAATCTTGTTCATTGACTTTTGGGCTACAGAGGAAGACAGTCATCTCATCAATGACAGCACGCATGCGAAAGTGTGCTTTATTTAAATTCATGCTTATTCTGTTTGGGATAGGATTTTCTATGTACCAGAAAATGGGATTTTACACCACATCAAGATACAATGGCTGATGAGCTTACAATGTCTGTGGGGGTATGGTAAGGAAAGTGTAAGCCCTAATTATTTGCATGCTGGTGGCAATGGGATTCCCAGTCCCTTGGGACAAAATGCTTGGCTCGAATCTGTCCCAGGACTTCCAGTTAGGGGAAAATAAGTCCGGTCTTAATTTTAATTTCTGACCTATGAAGCAAAGTGCAATAAAAACTAGTGTATAAGTAATAAAAACTAATGTATAAACAACCCAATAATATGAATAACTGGATTACATGAGGATTAGGAGAAAAGGTTATATCTGCACACCTCGATCTGTCAACCCTCTCATACAGTAACCTTAAGGCTAATTTCTGTCAACTGGAAAGATAGAGTTTGTTCTAGGATAATTTGTCTGGCTGCATTTATGTTGGCGTTCTCCCGACAAGTGTGTGACAAGACCTGATAGTTGCCTTTAATGTGCTGATCCTTGCTTCCAGCAAGCTGCCAGAGTATCTTATCTTTTAAAGCCTTCATCTGATCTTCCAATTAGCCTTGCCATCTAATAACCTGTTTTTGCTGAGTGTAACTGTTGTAGCTAAGACTAAGAAAATGGTGTAGCATATAAGGTGCAGACTGATGAGGCAGGGTTTTCAGGTTCAGGCTGTGCTGATAGTTCTGCTTCAGAGAAGGATTTATTGTATGTGGGTTTATTTCCAGGTTGCCTTGTCTCAGGGCTTTCCGATAACACTGCTTCAGCCCTTGAGCCTCCATTCTACTGTGTATATTAACACGGCTTATCAGTGCCTAGATAGAGCTGTGTGCCATTTGCCATTCGGAGGAATTAGCTCGTCATCCCAGGCTAACCAGGCAGAGGTGATTAACCTTTCCACCGACCAATATCCTCTCCACTGCAGATTAGACTAGACATCATTACTAGAGGTATGAAGGAATAAATGAGCTGCAGTCCCTCTGTATCTTATTTATGCTTTATATAAAATGTGTGCAGCTGTGCAACTGGGTTTAAAATACACCTAATATCATGCAATAGTGTTTCAGAACTTCTTATAAAATTAAAAAAATCTAATGCTCTTTACAGATGCAGCACAGCTTAGCCTATTGTCTATACAGAAACTATTTGAAAATGACCTAATACCCGAAATAAACCACATAAATCATAGAAAAAAATATAATCATAGCAAGGCAACAAATCATGAATAAGATGCCACATCACGTCGTCACCAAGTATATTTTCCAATGATTGGTTTTCATCTCATTCAGTTCTTTCACAAACATTGACACCCTAAAGATTCTCTGCTGGATCGAAATCTGGTGACTGTGAACTTTATTTGCATACAGTGAGCAATGTCTTGTTCAAGAAACCAGTTTTAGATTTTGTTTTTTAGAAGCTTTATCATATGAAATAAAAGATGGTACACCATGCTCATAAATGGATGGACATGATCAGAAAAAATGCTCAGTTAGTCTGTGGTGTTTAAAAGATGCTGAACTGGTATTGACCCTCAATGTGTGACAACAAAATACCCCTACTCCATTACACCTTCATTAGCCTCAACTGTTGATAAAAGGGGGAATGGATTTATGCTTTTATGTAGTTTACAATAAATTCTAACCCTACCATCCCAATGTCACAGCAGAAATTAAAACTCACCTGTCATGGTTTTACAAACTTCTGTCATCTACTTTTGGTGGACCTGTGTGATTTTTAGCCTCAATTGCTCTTAGCTGACAGGAGTGGCATCAAATAAGACTAAACAAAAATGTGGTTAAAAGCATGAAATTAAAAAACTACAACCAATGTCACATTTTGAGCATATTTTTATCCATGTCAGTATGTATTGCATCTTTTATCATCAGCCGTGCAAAAGTGTCAAATATACACTGAAAAATGAATTGTAAATCAGTACCAGTTTCTACCTCTCTCTAATAGGCATTTAATCCATTAACAAATCCCCCTCCCAACCAGAAGCCATTATTCAACAAATATCATAATACGTTTTTCCACACACCCCAAGGCACATACACAAATCAATTATTTCCTCACAAAGACTTGAATGTACTTAGTAAGATGCCTGAAGGAAAACCTGCGGGTTATATCAAACTGAACCTCTCATTTGTTTTTGGCGCACACACAGTCTCCGAGCACAATTAGCCAGCGCTCAGCACATTTGTTTGGCCTGCTTTAATCCTGCCTGGCATATCTGTGTTATTACAGAATAAACCAGCATGCAAATAGCATTGTTGAGGGTTTTAGGGGCGTCAATAGGCTGAGTGGGCTGGCTCAATCTGCTGTGGGCAGGAGATAAAGACATGCGTTCAAATATAACACAGACACACTTTCCCATCCTTAGTAAACCGCATAAAGAAAATACACACAGGACTGACATGTGTAGTTAATTGCTAACATAATTATTGGCATATTGTTCTCTAACTCACACTGGGATGTGCCTACACGTTACATCTGTTGCTAGATTTAAATCTGTGGTTAGATTTATCTGGCTGCTTGTGAAAAATGCAGAAATGTAAATCCCAAGAGAGCAAAAAATGAATACATTGGCTTTTATAGTCTCGCCTCCGTTTTATTTTCCAGCCTTGTGGAAAAGTAGCATTTTTATAAACTCAATAAAGCATTTTACTGATATTCTGTGTTTTACGCCTGACTGTACGTTGTGAATCCAATAATAAACATAGAAACATACTCTGAATTTGGAATTTTCACATTCTAGAGATAGACTGTACAATACAATACAATACAGTCAAATTCAGTTAATGGGACCACATCGGGACGCGATCGTTTTGGTCCTAATAACCGGCTGCTCCGATTAAACGAATATGCACTATGTTACAAGACGGGATGTTTTATGTAACATATTATATGTTTATTAAACTTTTATTGTACGATTTACACGTATAGCGAACGTACAAACAAGAACTACTGTTACTTACAAACTTTGTTCATTGAAAAA
>JAVSBV010000024.1:1686712-1704098 GCA_033117975.1 Parotocinclus spilosoma | reverse complement strand
GTGTGTGTGTGTGTGTGTGTGTGTGTGTGTGTGTGTGTGTGTGTGTGTGTGTGTGTGTGTGTGTGTGTGTTTTTAATAATAGGGTGTTTGTCTGATGAATAAATGCTGAGTCAGAACAAAAGTGTGAACTCAAATGAAAACTCAATCTTGCATTAAGCAATAGCTATAGTTTATTGGATTGTTATAGCAAGTTATATCAAAAACTATCTGGTGATTTGTAGTGGTTTATCTTGTGAGTTTCTTGGAAGGTGCTGCTCCTCTCTTTGCTTGCAGTTCCCCTCTTTGGTCATTTTTGGTTTGTTTGTATTTGTTATGGAAATTGGCTACTAATTTATAAGACTACAATATGTTTGAATATAGCTACAATTTTATTGAAGTCAGTTCCTCAATAAACCTTTGGTTACAAAAGTTTTGTTATGTTTGCATTGTGGACGCATTAATATAATCCCATCTGAATTGTTAGGAGCCCAGGTCCACTAGGCTGGCTGCCATGGAGTTGAGGAGCCCGTCATGCATGGAAAGATGCTCCTGCTCATGGTGGTTGTGCTGCTGATGAGGATGGGGGTGAGGGATAGAATGATGAAGATGATGATGATGATGTGGGTCGGAGGGGCTGAGTCCGGCCGGAGGAGCGAAGCTGTGCAGTGGCGGCAGGCCGGAGCTGGAGGGTAGGAGCAGGGCAGGGCTCATGGACGGGTGATCCGGGGTCCCCGGAGGAGATTTATCTTCGTCCGAACTCTCGCACTGAGATTTGTTCTCGGTCATTTGAGACGCCAGGGGGTTGTGCCCGTTCTGACTCGTGCCCTCGTTTTCCCTGAGGAGATAATTTCACATTAATCATACCAACAGGTCAACGAAATCACATAAACTTCTTAGGTGTAACTAAATTCCAGTTGTAATTCTAAAAATAGTGTGATGCTTCAAAAGTTAGGCAAAAAATATATACATATTAATAGATCTCAAAGAAAGACAGGAACATGTTTATAATAATATAATTTGATAATTATTAAATTGTATTAATATTAATAATTAATATTGTTCATATTTAACTGTTGTAATTACCTCCTCTATTTAATGTTTGATGTCTCTGCTTATCTTAAACTGTGCATATCTTATGTTGTGTAAATTGTGGTTTATTTTTGTTAGACTTGTTGTAAAGCGTCCTTGGGTTTGAGAAAGGCGCTATATAAGTTCAACTTATTATTATTATTATTATTATTATTATTATTGTTGTTGTTATTATTATTATGATTATTATTGTAGTATACTAAATTACATTATATTGTTATACAATTGGTTGTTTATTCTATTTAAAGCTGCTAATTAGATTAGTCAATAATGCTAAAAACAGCTGTGTCTAGTGCTGATTTGACCATATGATAATCTTTGTTTTACTCTGAACTTACTCTGAGTAACTCTGAACTGTGCTACGTGTAAGATTGCTTGTTTAAAGCTTGATTTAATGCTTTATGCTTTCTAAATGAGGCGGATCAGTGGATCACTGCGAGTTCCCCTGGGACCAGCCGACAACTAATTCAATTACAGCTTCACAGCATTAGATCTCACTAGTTTAAATCTACTCACGTTTGCGTGACGCTTTATTAGTTTTACATAAACACAAAGTAAAGTGACTGAGTGCCTGCGTTTGTGTCCAGATGTACTGTACGTTAAAACATTTTTCCCCTCTATTACGCGTGAGGCACTCATACAGTATACTTTCTATTCTATAATCTCAAAACACAAAGACAAAATATAAGACAGAAACTTATTTTTAATATAGATATGTAATATATATATATTTTTAAAACATAGGGTTGTATGTAATATAAAACATGCCATGTGATGTTTCAGGCCTATATCAGAAAATCTATCCCTACAATATTATAATTTATGAATAAGGAAAATGTTAGCAGTCTCTAATAATAATATGAAATAGTAATCATATAGCTCCTGTCTTGTAACCAGACAGTAATAATTATTACAGTATCACATGTGGTTTTAATTTTATCCTATGTTAAAGTGAACACGTTATAAGGACGTAAAAACATCGCTGCATAGCCCAGTTGAGATAACACTTAAAATATTTAAAGTGCTACACAAGAATTTAACCACAATAAAGTACTATAATAAAGAAGACTGAGGGCAGTAACTGAATATTAATTTAGATTAAACACCACATTCTATTAAATAAATATAATATACACGATTCATTAAATTATATACAAATTGGTAGACCTTAGTCTGTTTAGGCATTTGACAGTTATAATGTAGAAGCAGAGGAATAGTACGAGTTATTTTGAAAAGAAGACTATTCATAGCGACTGTACCTTTCCTTGGCCTCTGCAGCCCGGTCTCTCTGCCGTCGGTTCTTGAACCAGTTGCTGACCTGAGTGGTGGTAAGTCCAGTGGCCTCGGCCAGTTCGCGCTTCTCTCTGGGTGAAGGATAGGGGTTATGGGAATACCACTCTTTCAGTACGCAGCGGCTTTTCTCTTTAAAACAGTAGCTGGTCTCCTCGCCGTCCCAGATGGTCCGTGGCAGAGGGAACTTCCTGCGCACCCGATATTTCCCTACAGCTCCAAGTGGCCGCCCGCGCAACTTCTCTGCCTCGATGTAGTGCGCCTTGAGCCAGAGCTGCTGCAGCTTGGTATGGTTGTGCGGAGAAAACTGGTGGCTCTCCAGGATTTTGTAAAGCTCCCTAAAGTTTCCCCTGTGGAAAGCTACCACAGCCTTGGCCTTCAGCACACTCTCGTTCTTGTGCAGGTGCTCGCAGGCGGGCAGAGACCACAGAAAGCGGCCGAGGCGCTCGATGCTCCCACCTTGCTGCAGTACCTCGCATACACAAGCCACCTGCTCCTGAGTGAAACCAAAGGTCGGCGGCACCGTGGCCATGGTCGTGCGCGCCGGTATTTATTCCGTTCCTTGTTTAGCTCCTCTTGCTCGCTACAACTTTACGCACATTCAAGCAGGTGACTCAGGTGTTCCAGCTGTTCCCACGGGCGAAACTCAATTCTCTTCGGCAGTATGAAAAATGCATGACCGACCCGACAGCGTTAAAACGTTTTGATTATTACTTGGGCGACAAAAAATGCTATGCGTAATAGCTGGTTTTCTCCATCAGATAATTACATGATCTCTCAACTATTAAAGAGTGCATACGATCTTATTCCTGCCTTTCGTCCTTACGTTGTGTGCAATAGCCAACATTATTTCCTCGATGGTGTTATGCTGTTAGCCCGCCCTCCGGTAACCGAATCTCCTTACAGGAGCGCGTCCTCTCAGGAGACATTCGGCCAAGTTTGCACAGCAGTTGTGTACAAGGGTTTATGATATGAACAAGACAGATATCAGACAAAAAGTATATTACAACCCTAGAAAATGTACCATCTGGTATCTTGTCAGTGAGCTGGTACTTTCAAGAGTATAGACTCTACTGGTACTTTCAAGGAGGTGGCATGGGTGTGGCATGTACTATGTACTATAGTAAACACTTTTAAAGGTGTCATCCCAGTATCACAACTACATAGTACTTTTAAGACGGACTGATGGGGGGAGTAACCATAGATGGTACTACATAGTAACTTTATGCCTCACTCTTGAGGGCACCACCTTCGTTACAATGTGACATAGTTACTAAGGTACCACCTCGGATGTGATAAGATGGGTAGAACTTGGTAGTACCAGTATAACCTGATGTGAATGATTATTTATCAATTCATAAATGTCGATTTTTTTAATGTCAGTCGATTGATAAAATGTTGACAGACAAATGAATGCAAAAGGCTGAACTAGAAAGTCAAAAATGCAATGCTTCCCGGACAGTGACTCAACAAAAATGACCAAACGATATTCAAGCTGTCATGATTTCAAATTATACAAAACTGTAAATGGCTAAAATCCATTTAGAAACAAATTTAGCACAGTAAAATGATTTCCTTATGCTATCAGATACCTCTTTGTCTACACCTATTTATCTGTAAAAATATATATTATATGTGCCATTTAAATACACATGGAACTTCCTCTTAGGTGCTAAAGTGAAACAGAGCTCAACTATTTCTTGTCAACATTGTACACATGCCTGTTTGTGTGGGCCAAAACATAAGACTTATGACAATATTAAATGAATTATTGCAGAAAAATAGACAGACAATATTCTTCTGTAATTGATTATTCATTTATTAATGGAATTGCAGCTTCCTGAATCGTAATTGAATTGTGAGGTGCCTGGAGATTCCCACCGCTACTATGTAGTAGCGGCTCTTGAGTGATACTCTGAAGAGTGTGTCTTAAAGGTAGTGTGGTAGTCTTAGAGGTATTATGGATGGTTCCTCTTGGATGGTACCATTGAGAGTGTGTAATAAAGGCACTGGAAAGTAGTGACTCTAGGGTGAGTCTTAAAGGTGTTGGGTAGTACCCTTGATTTCGATTCACTATTTGTTTCACCATCCACTGCATATGAAAAGCCTTCTGTCCAGTAATTGACACACAGTCATTCTGGATGATGTTCACCTCTTTCATCCATTTGATGACTTGTTAGGTGCTAAACATACTCTGTCTGCAAATTCAGCTCTGTGAAACCTAATATTCTGATGATGATTTACAAACGAATATGTGAACACCACAGGCTAGTATTTTTACACATGGAGCAAGTAAATACTTCATTTACTTCACAGTAAATAATCATTACTGACACAGAAACATTAAAAAATGCAAAATTACCTCTAGTCTGCTCATGGGGTGTCTCTAGTGTCACATTATGGAAGTTTTTAGTTGATATGTTATTGATTTTCTAAATTGAACAGCTATTGTCTTTCCCGAAATGACTAAATTGTTAGAGTCAAACATACTTAACAATCAGCCCAAATAGTTCACAAAACAGTGCATTTTTAACCCTGAAATCAGATCATCAACACAGAAACTAAATGCTTCCATAAGTACCACTGGGTACCACTTGGGACAAGTCAGCCACCAGACGTGTGTTGACTGATAGATGTGACGAGAAGTTGCTGGGATCATGTATCGTTTAAGTTATTTTGGAATGTAACATTAGTCCTGCTTACTTTTTCATATGGACCCTGAAGCATTTGCTCCCAAGGGAAAAGTGTGATGTTTACTAATGTACTCTCATTGATTTATAAAATTGTTGTTAATCAGCTTGTTACTGAAATATGTAGGGGGTAGGATCTAGTGCATAACAAAGGGAAAATCTGTATTTTATAAATACAATCATATCAGATATACTGGCCTTTATTTCTAAGCCCACTGTCCCTTATATCAGCTCTGTTTACAACTCTGTATAGTTCTATACTTACAGGCTATAGTCCATCTTTTTCTTTGTATATTCGGTTGCGTCCTTTCACGTTGTACTTCAGTCGTCAAGACCCCCAAAGGAAAACCACCAATCAGGTACTATTTGGGTAATGGATCATTCTTAGCACTTCAATAAAACTGATGTGGTGGTGGTGTGTTAGTGTGTGTTTTGGTGGTATGAGTTGATCAGACAAAGCAGTGCTGCTTTATAGTGCACTTTATAGTGCACAGTGTTTTATAGACCGTCCGCTGCTGCACAGTTTGTTTTAGTCATCCTGTAATACTTTATCAGTGCTCACAGGATGTTGGACAATTCTTTTTGGTGGACTCTCTCATTCTCATTCTAGGAGCGACCCTGAGGTGTTTAAAAACCTCCAGTGGCATTGTTGTGTTGCCCTCATCCCAACTTTTTTGGAATGTGTTACAGGCCTGAAATGCAGGAATGGGTGTTCATTAACACATTAAGTTGACGAGACAAAATACTGTACTGAATGAAATAACAGTTAAACATATTGTAAGAGACACTCTGGGCTGGTTTGATTTGTTTTCCTTGTTTTTGTATTTCTAATACTGTCCATGGATTATAGTATTATTGTTATCATTGTTGTTGTATTGGATTTATCTCTCTTTCTTTCTTTCTTTCTGTCTGTCTGTCTGTCTGTCTGTCTGTCTTTGTTACCACTGGTAAGGGTTACGGAGGCTCGGGCACCTATCCTGACTAGTAATAGTAAGTCACATTTAATTTAGCACCTTTCAAAAACCTAAAGTTGTTTTACACACAAAGTAGGGGGAACATGATTAAACAGGAAGCAAGACATGCAGGATGGCAAAATGCTGTTAAACATGGCAACGTGAAAGTTCACAGAATGTATTGTGGAAGGCGTTGTATCCTTGGAGAACACCAGTTGCAGGTGTAAGCATGCCTTGGGTGGGATGCCAGTTCATTACAGGCATCATTTTACAGTGCAGGGGGATCATCAACTCACCAGCCTCCCCTTCTTCAGACTCAACTGGAAGGCAGCCAGTACCCCAGTGGGTCCCCATGGGAGTGGGCTAATGTCTTAGACCACCACACTACCTGCCATGATAATTATTATCATCATTATTGTAGTTGTTGCTGTTCATAGGCTGCAAATCACACTCATTATCCACTCCTACTTGATCTCTAGAGAGCTGTTTGACTATACTGACTATTTATTATGTACTAAACATTTATTATGTATTGCTTCAATGGCATTTTAAATCAGTAATCAGATTAAGGTATTATCAAATTACAGAAAGGCCTCTGGTATTCCTTTCAAGATATCACCTTTTAATATATAATCAATCTACGTAATACCTACATCTGCCAGACTCACTGTTGAATTTGGAGTAAATTGGTCTTCTTTACTGTACACGGCCAATATCAATTTTCGAAAGCAAACGAAGCACATGTGAGCAGCCCGTTGCCACTGTGAGTGCTTAGGCAAGACATGGTACAACACAGTAAAGTACGTGTAGTGTTGATGTTGGTTTACATGATGCAGGAGGAAGCAGGTCCATTCTAAACCCCTTTGTTTATTATTCAGAGACTTTGGCTTGCATTAAGCTTGCTGTGTCATTCTAAACCCAACATCAAAGGCAATGGGCCAGGTTCAAATGCCATCGCATACTTTTTTTTAATGAAACATTGAAATGGAGTCAAGAAAATAAGGAAATCCTGGTACAAGATATTTATAATCAAGATGTAATGTAATTAAATTACATCTCTTTAAAATGTAAATCTAAAAAGCCCTCTAATCTTTACAGCTGCACCTGAACCAGCTGATCTCAAATGTAAAAACACCTCAAGAAAGTATCAGCATTACTCCCAATATTTACCTATTATAACCTACATCATATATAGAGGAGATTGGATAAAGATAAATGATATCTTGATCTTAAGTTGTAGTTCTTCAGGCATGGTATGATGTTTTGGACTTGTCTTGGAATCATCAGTATTTGCACTGGGACTTCTGATTTGGTCTCAATCATGAGACACTGAAGTTGTCTTTTATTATACTTGTAATTCACACATTTAATACAGCTATTCTATTTAGAAGTGATTTAATATAAAATAATATTTTTTTAAAAATTAAATAATGTAAAGAGTATGGTTAGTGTGTGTCTGGATAATGCAGCTCACCTGTCAGCAGGAGATGCGAATATTAATTCTTGTTCTATTTTTCTATAACTAATGTTTCCAAAATATAATCTAAAATAGGTATACAAACACTATTGTTTGTAAGAAGGCAGAATCATTTTAATTACAACGTTTTAGCACTCACTTAGATCAGTGGTTTTAAAATAATCTTACCAAAGGATTTTTGCCTTCATCGATTACCTACACACACTTTTAATTCATCCAATTCATATTAAAAAATAGTTCAGTAACAGGCTGTGTGTTCATTCAAAGACGTGAAACAAATAAGCTGAGCACCAAACATCAAAAAATAAGATTAAAACTCTGACCATCCAAAACCAAAACACTAATTAAAATTATTTTACTAAGATCATTCTTAGGGGAATTCGTTGTCTTCTTCTTCTTCTTCTTCTTCATATTATTATTATTATTATTATTATTATTATTATTATTTATTATTGTTGTTGACGGTGGTATTTTGTATAATTATAGTTGTTGTTGATAATGATGATGATGCTGATCTGTATGCTAATTTTACAGGTTGGTAGAAAGAAAAAGTTCTATAGCTCTTTTTTTCATTTTTTGTTTACGTTTTAATTTTACTGAACACTGAATGTTTCAACTTACTATTGTTGCAGCATTAGAATAAACACACTGAAAGAATATTAAAATTCTAAACTTCCTAAAATGCTGAAATCCCATTGCTTGTTACTCCAGTGCCTTATTATATAACCAGTGTTTGCTAGCAGCATATATTTTGTGAAACTTCAATGTAATTCAATTCAATTAAACAGTATTTATACACGTTTAACTGGGACTTCACTAACTACCTGTGTTTAAGGAATTTTATAAACTTACCTCAGTTTAAATACAGCAAGTTAAATAGAAATATATTGTAATTATATTTTACCTGTATATGCAGCACAACACCCTTCATGGCTATGGGTATTTATACTGGGCCCTTTCTTTCTTAGTTTGTATAGTCAGAAGGAAAAAACACCCTGAACCTTCCTATGTTATCTATATTGTTTTATGATCACAACAACAACAATTTGTAAAGTCAAACCTCTGAATCTGAATTTTCAGTATCTGATTTCCCACTATATTTTGAGGTATTTTCCTCTCCCCATCAAAACCACAAATCTTTATTTACAAGCTAAAAATGGAAACGAGTGAATGCATCGAGTGATTGTGTCCCTTTAACACAACTGATATAGATGGTGTCTTTGACATTTTGCCTCTACCTGCACTTTTCACTTGCCTCTGTCAAGTAAGGAGCTAATTTGAATTAATACAGCAATTAATTATATAATCAATTACTAAAGAAACTCATTATGAAAAAGCTGAGAATATTTTACAATTATTAATAAGCATTACTATAATAATATTAGTGTTACACTCAGTTACAACAAGACACATTTACAGCAAAGTGATCTGAGCCTTGAGTGATGGAAAATACAACAGCGTAACACACACATACACAACACACACAAGGGCAGTGGCATCAAAGAGAGCAAGAGACAGAGCAACCACAAAAGTCTCTACTTCACCAAAGATTTTGAAGAATCCAGAACAAGGTAGGAATAGCCTAAGAAATTACCTAAGAAATCATGAACAGATATCTCCCATTATCCATATATTTCTTATTTGAGCCATTTCCAAGTGCAAGGTACATTCAAATTAGAGATTCATAGTATATACATTTTAAGTTTCTGCTATGAAAGTCACCCAATCAATGATTAAATATAGTATTACACTGATCAGTAAAGTAGTAGAAGTAAATCTGTAAAGCAGTTATACTACAATGATAATAATACATGCAAATATCTTTGCTTAAAACATTTTGAGAAGGACAGGTTAAAATATTTGTTCAGACTTGGACTTGGTTCTTGACTGGGCCTTGCCCTCATTAGTACTTGACTAGACTTGGTCACATCTATTTGTATCTTGTACTTGTCTTAGACTCAACCAATGTGGTCTCGACTATAGTGCTGGTTTAAACGTTTTTCCTGTACCGAGGTAGGAGCAGAAAAATCTGATTCCTGATCTGGTTAGCATGTGGTTCCTGTTACCATGACTGACCAAGGTTTAAAAAATGTATTAAAAAAAAGAATATAGTGAATTTTAAAAGACACTAACTTATAATGAATGTCTAAGGGCAGTTCAGACTTGAATGGAATGCATTCATTAAACATTTCAAACTCTCTTATAATAGAAGTCTAAGGATGTGTTATACAGTGTATTTGATAAATATTTTGTAGAACTAATTGGCTTCAAGTCTTTATAATTCATCAGTTCAAGAAAGGGACAAATATTTTGGAGGGGGTATTTGTGGGTGTACATTACCAACATAGCTGAGTGAGTCTGATTATGCATGGATAGCACAAGACCTAAGGAAAGTGTAACTAACCAGGATGACTTTTCCTTTTTTTTTGTGGAAATCCACAAGTTTGGTAAGACATTTACCTCTATCTGACTTAATCTAAGACTTTTCCTCTTATACTACTATTTTTAGGTGTCCATTTAAAGTTTTTAAAGTGTGCCTTGAATAGACTTTTATAGTAAGTGTGTAGCAAAACAGGTTTTTATTTGTCAGTAAAGTAAAAACTAGAGTTTCGGTTGAAAAAACTGAAGTATTGTTTTAGATAGCACTGGGTTTTGCATATCAGATTTCTTCCAAGTCACCCAACTAGATGAGGCTGTTCAGTCTGGCATTTGGCAATATACAGTTTGCCTACATTGCTACCTGGTCTAGAGAGGTAACCACGGCTAGGTCAGCTTGTGCTCTACTTCCATCTGCACCTGTCTCCTGTTTCAGTGGGCTGTGAGCAAGAAGGAACTCTGTTAATCCAGACGGCTCTGCCGTGCCTTGTTTCGCTGGAGACCCAGTGCTGACTGCACTGTGGCCTAAGCCTTTTTTCTATTCAAATCAAGGCAGTTGTGTGGGGGCCGTGGGCAGAGACACCCTACACTCAGCAATCACTCTGACCTCCACTCACAGCGCACACTCTAAATGATTCATGAAGCTGGCTCACCTTCCCTCTCGGGAGGGACGCGATACCTGATAGCACCGAGAGAGGCTGCCGCTAAGCTGTGTGTGTGTGTGTGTGTGTGTGTGTGTGTGTGTGTGTGTGTGTGTGTCTCTATGTGTGTGCGCAAGACCAAAGTAATAATATTGGTGATGGGCACATGTCCCCAGAAGGATAGGAGCATTAGATATTTTGACCTTATGGGGACATTTTGCTGGTAGTCACAAGAAAAACTTTAAAAAAAAAAAAAAAAAAAGAAGCAAAAGTTTTGGTTAAGGTGTAGCATCAATTAGGTACAGTAACATCTATTTAAAATAAACTCTATTTGAACATCCTCTTAATGACAGAAAGACAAACTGTGTGTGTCTGTGTCTCTGTTTGTGTGTGTGTGTGTGTGTGTGTGTGTGTTACACCATGGGCAGGTAGGCTGAAACAGGATGTTTAATCGGTTGCCAGAGCCTATTCTTCAACACTGCATTAGCATGTCAAGACGCTCCACCATAATGAATTGCTGTCCCCAAATTTTGCACGTTAAAAAGTGAGAATGAGACTAAACCTTTGGTTATGTCACCTATCAACATGAAATATTTACTATTACTGACAGCTCCTGGCTTGCTGGAATAAAGCGATGCAACAATTCCTTAACCCTTTCCAGTGCTGCTCTGGTTGTGTCCTATATCCAGCTACGCAACTGGATGGAAGGACCTTAAGAATTGCCCTTATTTGTGCCAAAAGTCCACCTGTTTGACCCAGAGTTTTAGCAACATTGTGTTTTATGTGTGTGGTTTAGAAACATTCTTGCTTTCAACCTTTTGGTATACGCATCTATCCTTTAGTAGGGTTGTGCTTTCTCGCATATGTAGCGATGCCTGTTGTGAATAACTACACATGTGCTCCAGATGATGGAGTAGTCATGTAGTTTTGTGAGATGAATTGTGTGTGCAGTGTATTTTGCTCGGTTGAGGTGTGTGCAGAGTAGAAAATGCCTGCGGTTGCCTTGCAGGACTGATGCTTCTGAAACCCACCATCTCTCCGTGTTCCCTTTCAACACAAAAAACCATGTCCCCCAGCTAAGGTGCTTCGACACTGCTTTCACCAGCACACATTTCAAGAGTAAACAAAACTGCACACTGCTCTAGCCTAGATACTGCAGGTTGTAAAAGTGTGTTTGCTGCTTTTCTGAGGTAAACTGTGAGCGTGTAAAAGGTGGGTGTTGCGCTGCTGATCTCTGTGCTGTGAAGGCTGGGGTTTTTTTCAAGTGTAGTTACTCTGTAAAGCAGAACCTTTAAAGCTAAATCAAACATGGTTAACATTAGCATACAGGTGATTACAATGGACATTGCTGCCATAATTTGTTTGATATGGTGTATAAAGCTCCAAACTTATGCACTACTGTTGCAGAAAGCCACATAAATATAAAAAGCCATCCTATTATAATATTCAAACAGCTAACTTTCTGTTTGTGGGCTTCGTCTGTGATTACATTTACACCCAAGTAAATAAGGCAAGCTCAGAGGTGAAAAAAGTGCTACGTCCAGCCCTTTCTGTCTTTGAAATCCTCTACTTTGACTGCTGTTGTGTCTCTAATCAAAGGATTATTAAAAACATCAGTAGCGAGAGGACTTGTGAAGTGGAAATAACAACATAAATATCTAAATGTTGCGCTGGCTGGGGAATGCGGTTTCTGCTTGAATGATTTGCCATGGGGTCACCTAATTGGAAGCCTTTGCGTGTTACGTGCAATTCTGCTGCCTCTCGCATATTTATGTGCATATTTACTTTTTAATGTTTTCTTTTATTTCTAGAGTTTGCCTGGCTAATAATTCATCCTTTTTTTACTTCCTTCTCATGCCCAAATCCCTTTGCCTGCAACGTATGGAAGTGATTCTTAACAATTCTTTGTGTTGTCTGAATGTGATTGGGAGGTTTGGGGGGGGGGGATCATAAGGGCCTGTGCGGAGCAGGTTTAAAGTCCTGTCAGTGTGTTGTTTATTTTTTTTTTTTATGATATTTTACTCCTAGTGCACCCCACCCTAGTGCACCCCTTGAAGGGACAGGAGGTAGCTTGTGGGTGGGGGTTAGGGGTGCTGGGCAGTCATAAATATTAGAAACTGCAGGGAGACAAAGGGGCTAAAATGGAAAAGCTTGGCTGGACGAGGGGACCTGGCCATGTCATGTACCTCAGTCATTTTTCTTCTGCACTTAGAACTCAGTCAGGGGTTTAATTGGAATCCAGACTTCAAAGCAGCCCTTGCCCCTCCTCGCTATCTAACCCACCCCTGTCCACTCTCCTGTCTCTCCTATCACACTGTACACTGCACACATCACAATACTTCATGTAGGATTATTGCTGCACAGCACTCCCTGCGTCCGCCATGTTGTGTTAGAAGGCTCATTTCCAATAGATTGTGTGTGTATAGCTGTATTGAAGTATAAACTATAGCCCAATGCTACTGTAATGTAAATATTAAGGGTGTTTTTGCAAGAAAATCGTGTGCAAACAATATGTAAACGTGTCAGAAATACCACTTAAAAACTCGAGCAATTGAAACGACTGATATTTTTGTTTGACGGAAGCCGATAATGCATTGATAGCCAGAAAGACGAGTGACAAGGGAAATCAGCCTGACCAAACCAGTTTATATATACTGGTCACAAAATTTAGGGGATATTTCAAAATAAAATATCTCAAAATTACATAGTCAGTACTTGTTGTGAGCACTGTAGTTATAAATTAGAGACAATATATAGGTAGTGAAGGGAAAAACTAAGGAGTACTGCTTACAAGTGAGAACCTTATCTATTAACATGATATTGTATTGTGATTAGTAGGGCTACTTATGAGATCTGTTTCAGACACAGCTATGTCTTTTACTTAACATCTAGACCACCCAAGAAGGATGGGTCTCTTTTTGAGGCTTGGTCCTCCCAAGGCTTCTTCCTTCTATATTCAGGGTATATCCAAGTCAGAACAGTCTTAAGTCCAAGCGTGAGCTAACGAGAAAGTAAACACACTACCAGTAAGGTACATACCTATTTATACACATGCGCGCACACACACACACACACACACACACATTGGCTTCTGCTCTTAAACTCTGACACTGCTCGCAGATCCAAAGACCTGTGTGAGATTTGAATGTTCTCCCCTTGTCCACATGGGTTTTCTCCAGTTGTTCCAGTGTCCCCCCCCACAGTCTAAAGACATGCATTACATTAATTGATTATCCGAAATGTACCTGGTCTAAGTGCATATAACCAGTTGCGGCATAATCTCTGCCTGGCGCAAAAACCCATTGATGCCAAAAGTAAAGTTAAATTAATGACAAAAAATACTTTTTTTTAATCTGCTTTAATCTCTGGTTCTTATCCTGATTAATAATTTTTTATGACTTCAGTGGTAGATGTGAATGGACACTGATCGGATGGCCATTAAATGGTGCATACCTGTAGTTTACCTACAGTCTTACTCAAAGACGTTGCAGATCATAATATGGCATTTGTATAATTCAATCTGGCTGTATGTGTATGGGATTTTTACCCACAGCTGGATGAAGTCTGGCACCTGGTGCTTCTGCACTCACCGGTCGAATGGAGATGAGAAAAGAAAGCCCGTAATAGTCTCAACGCTGGTCCACAGGTGACAGGTGCTTATTTCCATAGCTAAAAACGTTTCACAGCATTGACAGCCATGCTCTGCAAACACTAAATATCATGCAATATTGCCCCATTTTTTCCTAACCTAGCATCCAGAACTACAGCGGCCCATTTTTGTATCGCACCCTACACATATACGTGTTTCCAAAGTAGTAATTTGAGTCCACATTCAGAAGAAGTTCTTGCACTTTATTTTCGGCTAATTGGGTGAATTATCAACATACAGCACATACTTCAGAAGTGAAGCGAGGAAAGTGAAGTTGGTAATAGGCATGCAGACAAAAACTGGGGTGTGAGAAATTATCTATAGTATAATTAATGGCAGGACTTGGAGGGTTGATAAACAGTAATATATGCACCACTATAATTAAGCACTTTGCTTTTTTCAGTAAGGCATCACAGGGCTTGTTAGCACTCCGGTGGAGACGTTTTTAAAACTGTACCTGGAGTTTAATGCATTTCAAAAGATGTAATTATTGGTAGGAAAAAGGGAACCTATTTTCAGATCTGTAACAAATCATTTTTTGTCATTATACATGGTAAAGGTGTTAATGATGCCATGTCTTTTTGGTTCTGCCATAGAGTTATGAAAACACTGCGAAACAGTGTAGGGAAAAAAAACATGCATATATGGATAGATTTTTTTTAGTGCACAGAAATACTAGGATACGATGGATCCTCTTTCATTCCAGCAAAGCATAGAACACACTGGTGCAATAAATGTATAGAGTGTTTATGTGTGTGTGTTGACTGGTAGAGATACGATTTTGTAAAGGCTTCTTCTGTTTAGTCCATTCATAAAGGCTGACTGAAATGTAATGAATGACACATGTATAATGCTCTTAACACACATGTAACCTGTATGGTTAGGCTGCTTTACGTTTAAAGCACTTTGGCCACATATTTAGTCACTTCTGATATTTATATCAGATTATATTTAAGTAGTGGTATTATGTCTGGCAAACCAGCGCAAAGTTTGCGAGAGGGATCACTCAGGTTGTAGCTTAAGCCAGTAAAGTGGAGTGGTGCGTCCTGCATGGCCGCAGGCGCAGACACACACACACACACACACACACTTCATTGCCCACTCACTGCACTCCAGCCTTTTTTATTATTATTCTTCCTCGTCTCCTCCTTGCTCGCAGAGTCTGACTGATCAAGGGATGACATGATGAGAGGAGAAAGAGGAAAAAACAGAGAGACGGAGACAGTCTCCCTCTCTGTCTGCCCTCCCCTATATACTGTGTGTGTGTCTGTGTGTCTGTGTGTGTCTGTGTATGTATGTATATATATTGTGTGTTTTGTGTGTGTGTGTGTGTGTGTGTGTGTGTGTATGGTCACTCGTGTCCCTGTCGCAACTTTTCTATGCTAATGACCATATATAACATTGTCGATTGTTCTACCCAACAATTTTAAACTTAGCTTTATCACTCCATAATGCTCCTTTACACTGATTCTTATGCTGACCTTTGTGAGCTTTATATATTATAGTATATTTTGGCCTTTTCACCCTGTTCCCCTTCAGAAAAAGGTTTATTGGCTGCTAAACTCTCTGTAGGACACTGCCGTAAAGAGACATGAATTGAGGCCAAACTGTCACTCACACACACTCATCATATCACTCATTTCCATTCGGTTGTATCAAAGATGAAAATGGAGGGACCCCCCTGTTCACTGAGCCACACACCCCAGAACGATGGAAGAGGCATAAAGAGCCCTTGCTTCCGAGTAATAGAGGAGAGGTGAGGTCTATTTGGTCAGATGCTAGCTTTCATGATAATTACCTCTGTGCTTAGCTGTGGCAGCAGAGCACAGTGGTGGGCCTGGAGCCAGAGTTGAGGTGGCATCGTGTGGAGCGCTGTCATTCCAATTCCGCCCTTCCTCCCAGTGTGGCCCCTGTGCTAAAAACACTGTCTTGAATTGAGCATTGGGCAGTTCCTTTTTTGCGAGGGAGCCATAGTGTCTGTCTGTCTGTCCACATGAAGCTGCAGGGGGCGGATTCTGAATTTGTTGTTGGAAGCGCAATGCATGTTATAAAACAGACATCAGGGTTTCAGTATTAAAAATGATTTATGTGATGAACAGTTGCAAGTTAGCTTAGCTGAATAAGCGGAATTGCGTCAGTTTTGTGTGCAAAAACACAACACTGTGCTGAAAATGATATTAAAATTAGAATTTAATCCTGGATGCATTTTTGTCAAACAAGATCAAGGAGTGCTGACTGTCATGGACTTTTCTCCACAGTCAATTTCTCCACGTAAACCCCATTGATCATTTATTGGGGAACACAAATCCAGGCATTTAGTTACATTACACGATGCTTTTTGGAGCACACTAATGGAAATGCCTGAGCCACTGGGGGTGTTCTGCTAGTGCTGGTCCCAAACCTGGATAAATGGGGAGGGTTGTAAGGGTCAGAAAGGGAATCCGGCATAAAGACTGTACCAAATCTACTGTGTAGTGGTGATCCATACAATGGGAGCATCTCAAAGAGCATAATTATCGCAAGATGCCCTTTGGTAAAGTCATAATCATTAGAGGAAAACATACCATGTACTACCAAATTCTGAGCATGGTTGCGTGGCCAGAAGTCCCTGCATCAGACCCAACCTTACACTGGGTGTGTTCGGTTTTCTCCCACATATATCAAAGACGTTTTAGTTAACTGGCTGCTTTAAATCTGCCCAGTATGAATGTGTTTGTCTAATATTGATGTAAATTTGCTCCCGTCCTAAATAGCCATTGATGCTGATTCAACCTTAAATCTATAAATAAAATATGTAGTGGTCCTACTAGTGTTCTTAGATTTGTGACAGCCTACTGTATATGTAAATCATGTTAATGAACAGGTGACCTGTGGACTGAATGCGGACCGTTGTCTCGTTTCAAATGGATAATGTAATAACTTTCAATGTGTACTACTATAACGTACTATAAATTAGGATCATCACTGCCAGGTAGGTCATGCTATTACTCTGCCAGGAAGTAGCACAGGATTGTAATAGTTACTATTCAGGAACTGTAAAATCGTTCAAACCAACTATGAACAGGTTGAGTGTGAAATAAATTAAGTATTAAAAAAGAACACTGTATAATCACATATACAAAGCTGATTCCAAAAAAGTTTGGACACTAGACAAATTGTGAATAGAAACTGAATGCAATGATGTGGAGATGGCAAATGTCAATATTTTATTCGTAATAGAACATAGATGACAGATCAAAAGT
>JAVSBV010000024.1:1666849-1684756 GCA_033117975.1 Parotocinclus spilosoma | reverse complement strand
CACACACACACACACACACACACACACACACACACACACACACACACACACACACACACACACACACAGGCTTTTCCTTTCTCAGCTATATTTAGTGACACCTCCAAAACAGGCCTGCTGAAAAAGGCGGCAAATGAATGGAATTTGATGACATCACAGGAAGGGGGGAGTGCGTCAAGATAACAGAGATGTCATCACCCCGAATGTGCCTAAGATGACATCATGAGCTGCTCATGGGCAATCTGTTTGTCATTTTGTTTAGAGAGAATAAGTTTATGTGTTGCATTTGCAGATGTTCAGATGTTATTTACAATTTTCAAATGCATTTACAGTGCATCCGGAAAGTATTTACAGCGTGTTACGATCAGTGGTGGTGTTTTTGACCGGACCCAGAATGCTTTTCTCCTTTCTCCTACTGACTAACTGACTTTTTCTCTTTAGTAACTACAGGCTGTGTTGTGTAAAAATAATCATTTACTGCTGACATTATTATGCTGAATATGATGTTTCATTCTGCCTTGAAAGAGATTGTGCACTTTAATCAGATCATAATCAGGTTTTTGCAGTTATCTGATTATTCAAGTGATCATGTAAACATTATATTCAGCATAATAATGTCTAGAAGTCTTATTAAGAAATCTGATAAAGAGTTTGGTTGAATTTCGTAATCTTAATGTAACTTCAGTAGTCAGATTTCCAAGTGCCGAGCTGTCCTGGAAGAGGCAAACATGGTTGCCATGTCTGCTTATTCCTAGTGACTTTGCTTCTTTGCGGCTATTTTCCTTAAACCCAGTAGCTTGTTTCCTTCGTGGGATCAAAATTTAAATATAATAATTGCCTGAGGCACGCAGATTTTTCCCATGATCTAATTACTCAAGTGCATACTAAATTGTTGGGTTACTGACAAAATGATAAAAAATGTTTAACCTGTAAGTGTCTGGTATTTTTTAGCACAACCATGCAATCTTAACTCAGTTAGCAACTTACAATGTTTAAATGTCATAGCTTAACACGAGTATTGTTGCTGACCATGTTTCTTCCTTTATGACAATAGTGAATCATCTTATTACAGCTACTTTCGGCAGGAAAGTTGAAAATCGTCTTATGCTGGTTTCTTGAACATGAATCAAAGGTATTCAAATGGCCATCACAACCACAAGATCTTATTCCAATAGTGCACTTTTGGGATGTGGTGGAACAGGAGATTCAAATAATGAATGTGCAGCCGATAATCCGCTGCGACTGTGTGATGGTATCATGTCAATGTGGACAAAAGTGTTTTGAGGAATGTTCCCTGCACCTTGCTGAATCTATCCTACAAAGAATTAAGACAGTCCTTTAAGGCAAAATGGGACCAACGTCCAAGAATTCTTGACTTCTGATTTTTTGTGAGCAGGGTAGTTAAACTGATACAGCAGGAATAGAAATATTATACACATATTACATTATCGATAGAATGTAATAGAAAATAAAAAAGATATTAAAAATAGAATTGTACCAAATGTAAAATTACAAACTGAAATAACAATATTAAAATGTGTACAGGCTTCAGCTTTATGCTCGTTTTTTATCATCCCACTATGCAAATATTGTTTGTAGATTTTTAGAATTAAATGTTTGTTTGTTCTGAAAAATGTCAAAGATATTCAGATAAATGGAGTGACTCCTTGAACTGGAACGAAAACCATTTGTATATTTATCGTTAGTTTATTATTCTATTTAAGAGAAAACAAAGCCCTTATAAGAATAAAGTCATTGTATGTGTAGTTTGTAAAGTATACTGCTCACACAAGTTAGGGGATACTTCAAAATGAAATAACCCCTAATTTTTGTGAGGAGTGTTTTTAAAGAGTCTTGGCAACGACTTGAACCCTGGACTTTCTTGTCCATAGTTCCTTCAGTACCTTATCCTATACCTTACATTATCCTGCTAGTGTTTATATTGGTCAGTTTTATAATAATGCTCTGACTTGACTGAATTACATGCTGTGTTTCTGGGCTAATAGTTTGATAAGACTGCTTGTTACTGAATTGATGCATCCCTTACATTTTGACCTTTACTAATGTCCTCGGTTTATATTTACATTGTGTCCTGTAACATTTTCGGCACACATGAACGTAATGTGATTTGTTTAGTATGTTCATGTCTTTGTGTCAGTGTGTGATGTGAGGTAAGTGTGTGTGCCAACAGCACCGGCTTAAGATGGTGATTAGAAGATGGCTCTAAATTTAGAAAATAATCCTCCACAGAGGCAAATGCACTAGATCAAACTCGATCGGTTACAGCACTTATCTCCATCCCCACTTTGGGTTGTTGGAGCAGAAGGTTTCGGGTGTCCCAATTCAGCCGTGTTCCTCACGCCCCCGTCCACCTCCAGATATTGGACAAGCTTCATTCGCTACACCCCTTTTTCACTTGCTTTCTTTGACTGCCTCTGTGGATCATGGGATTAAGCAGTGGGTTTCTGACAGTATGGAGTCTATCTACTTCTGGCTCAGCTGCCCCATGCCATGCTGATAACTTAGTGGGTGTCTGTGCCTGGCTGGACACAAGGCCCATGTTGGCTGCTCAAGCAGTGCAAGATTTTAATGGGAAAATTATAACATTTTCTGTGTTTACTCTTTGCAACTCGATGTGTTCACAAACAATGAGAGAAATGCACATGTGGGGCGTCATGATAAGGACTGTGACAGTCTGTCTGTATACCGTGATAAGGAAAACTGAAATAGTTATCCTGTTACTATTTTACCTGTACCGGAATAGATAAGGATAAAAACAAAAAAAAGGTCAACGTAATTTAAAAGGAATACCAGAAACTCTCATCTTATAGGATCTCTGACCAAGTATCCCCTCCCTGGAACACAGACAATTTTATCTGTACATGATGTTCAACTTGGCTGTAAGTCCACCAGGCCCACCCACATACCTACATACTACTCAATAAAATAAATGTATAGTTCTGAAGCACTAAACTCTGGATAGTAGTTTAATCTGTTAATCCATCAGCTTGAGTGATTTTTGTACACTTTCTCTAATCTCTGATCCTGTGTTTTCTCTCAACAGATTGACCTGGAGCCTGAGGGCAAAGTCTACGTCATAATCGACCTATCAGGATCCTCCAGTGAAGGTAATACCGACATAGTGACATATGCACACAGATTAGATTCTATAGTGTTTTTCTCATCAGTTTATCAGATACTCTGTATGAACAGTTATATAAATGTTATGTAAACCATTCATTTAAGCCAGGTTTTAAAGAGAAATGAATGTTCATATGTGTGCATAAAACACTGATTAGTGCTTAAAGAAGCATTGTGTAACCATGTTCTAGCCACCATCTGATGCGTTTTTTAGTGACAAGTGAATCCACTATCTAAAACATTAACGGTTAATCTTCTAGTTGCATGTCAGTTTTCATGCCATACTTTCTTGGCTAGATCCTTTTCTCGGCTCAGTGGTTAATGTTAGAGGTTTTTAATTAAGGCATTTCAACATATTTTCACCCTAATATAAACTGACAGAATGGTACCCATGCAGCACTTCATTTTACAGGAGTACCATATGTCCTACATCACTGTTAATGTAGAGTGTGAACCAAAGGACGGAGACAGTTAGTGAAAATGCTTCTGTTTAGCATTTTTGTAGAGTAGCATACATGAAATCTCACTGAAGGATGTGATTTAATCTTCAAACTTAATGCTGTGGCTTTTTGTAAACATTAACCTACAGTACTGGCAAATGCAGATCTTCCATTTTATCTGCTAGCTTCTTAAGATTTCTGTTTTAATATTTCCTACCATCTAGAAGATAAGTAAAATACAAGTGATCAATTCAAATATTAATTATAATATATATTTTCCTATTAACTTCAGATGTTGAACAAAAATAACTTGTTGGAGAGTTGCAGAGAAAGATACGATTAGGAAACTAAAATAAGCAACTACATTTTAGAAACAATACTCCAAAATCCCAAACTGCCAATATTTGTAAAAATAAGACTGAAATAAATAAGACTGGCAACCATGTTTGATTCATTTAGCCTCTTCAGGAAAAAACTCTATTTTCTCTAATCTCTAATCTGCTCTAATCTATTGCTCAAGGGTAAGGGGTCACACTAATTACATGCCACAGTAGCCTATAGATTGTGCTTTGGGGTTTTTTCCCCCCTATTTTTTCCCTGCATTCAAATTTCTTTTCTGTCTGAAATTTGACATAAAGAGACCAAGAAATAATTATTCATGCTCATAATATCGTGCGAAAACAAATATTTATATGTGTATATATATGTGTGTGTATGTGTGTATGTGAGTGTGTTTTGTGTGTGTTTGTGTGTGTGTGTGTGTGTGTGTGTGTGTGTGTGTGTGTATAGGTTATCTATGGATAATCCAAGGGAGGGTAGCCTGAGACCACAGTAATGCACAGTACTTAATATTTGTGTATTGAGAATTCTGATGGACATCTTTAAATACTGTAAATATAAGCTTTAGTTGTGTGTTTGACTCACATCTTGTACCTGATGCATATGCATTAGAGCAACAGGATATGCTGGTACTTCCTGTCGCAGTTTGTATATATATATACATGTGTGTGTATGGTGGAGAAAGTGGCAAGTATGTGTGGGGAAATCCCACTCTTTTAAACTTGGAGCAAGTGTGTGGGTGCAGGAACTGTGAGGATCATAGCGTCTGAGTAACCTGAAGTGTTCCCACGCGCTATTGCAGCCCTCGACTGCAGACCAGCACACACGTTTCCTGTGCATTAGAGCAAATCTAATGATCTGCTACAGATCGGTTTCAGAATATCAGAGACACAAACTTCTGCTCATTAAGGTTTGCATAGAGACCACAGCTTCATGTTTTTTTTCTCTCTAAAAAATCAGATTAGATTTTGTTTTGTTCAAACCATTCTGAGTTTCTCAGGATTGGTCTAAAACATACAATTCCTGTTTAAAAATCTACTGTAGCTTTATAATTTAAAATGTAATGTTACATTATGGAACATATAGAATAAAAAAAAAATCTGGCTCTTTAGAATAGAAAATTTCCCACAGCCAGTTATAGTTATTTACCTTTACGGCATTTAGCAGACGCAGTTATGCAAAGCGACGTACAACTGATACAGTCTTACAATTCAAGCAATGGAGAATTAAGGGCCTTGGTGGGTAAAGGGCCTTGCTTAAAGACCAAACTATGGCAATTTAGCCGAGGTGGGATTTGAACTCTGGACCATCAGGTCTGGAGTCCAGTACCTTAACCACTAGGCTACCGCAGTCCCGCAGTTTTTCAATGCAAAACACAATGTAATCATGCCCATACCAGCATCGTGTTCCACACTGACATTGTCAGTAATACACAGACCAGCTGTTAAGAAACAACCTAGATTATCTTGTTACAACAACAATGTTATACTTGAAATAAAATACACTGTGTTCTCACCTATCACTTTTAATCTCACATTTTTATACACTTAGTAACTATTTAATCAGTTTAACTTACAACATAACAGCACTTAGTTCTGTAGTTCTGTAGTTAGTTCTGTAGTTCCATAGTTACAGACTATAGTCCATCTCCTTACATACTTTGTTAGTTCCCTTTAATCTGTTTACTAATAATCAGGACCTTTACCTGTCCACCACATATCAGGTATTATTTAGGTGGTGGATCGTTCTTAGCACTGCATTGACACTGATGTGGCATTGATATGTTTGTGTGTGTTCAGACACAGCAGTGCTCCTGAAGTTTTACACTGTGTCCACTCACCAGCCACTTTATTAGAGACATTCACCCTGTTACTCCACCTGTAGCTGTAAAGTCACAGACCTTAGTTTATCTGTTGCTGCAGAGTTTGTGGTTTTTATTCTCTAATCCTTCAGTGCTCACAGGACACTGCCTACAGGATACAGGCGAATGCACATTTTTGGTTGGTGGAACATTTTCAGTTCCACAGTGTCACTGAGGTGATTTAAAAATCAGCACTGCGATGTCAGATCCACTTATACCAGCACAACATGCACTATTACATCACGATCAAATAGTACCTGATCTGTGCTGGTCTTGTGGGAGACCTGGACATTGGAAAGCAGAGTGAATGGGACTATCAACATCTTCTGTAGAATAACAAATGGACTACAGTTCTAATTGCAGAACTACAGAGTCCCAGAGTAATTATATTCTTAATATTGTTCATAATTCCAGAAATTATTAATGCTGCTTGTGTATATCGTATGCCTCTGTGATTTGGATTGAATATGTAGATTTTTCATGTCTAATTGAAATATCACTGTTAGATTATATTGATTACATTATGTGATAGCAGACATATGTCTAGTAAAAGTTAATGCCTAATACATTATTTTATACATTATTCATAAGCATAATCAACAGCACACTAAAATGGCCAAAATAGCTCCAGACCTATAAGAACTTCAGACCCATTAAATACCTTGCCTGTGAAATCTGCCTGCTCATAAAAAATAAAACATAGCCTTGTGGCTGTTGTTCTGCATTTGGTTCGAATCAGGGTTGAATCACTTTGTTACTGTAACCAGACAAGAGTTTGTTTGATAGTTAACCAAAACACCACGCGGTAATGCTATCAGACATGTTTTCTTGGTCTGCACCTGGGTGTGATTTACTGCTTTCTCAACCAACAAACTGCCCTAAGGGTTTTGATTCAGAGCCAAACAGTGGTATTCAGACAGATATCCAGTAAGACTGCATGCAAGTTCATAATCATGGTAATTACTTATGTAAACTGATCAACTGTAATATTAAAGCCACCTGCCTAATATTGTGCCACCATAACCGCTCTCATTTGTTGAGGCACAGACTCCACGAGATCTCTGGAGGTTTTTTGTGGTATTTGCTACCACAAACTTAGCAGCAGATACTATAGGTCCTGCATGTTCCACAATGGGGTCTCCATGTATTAGACATGTTGATTGGATTCGGACGCAACATTTTTGTAGTGTGGCAGGTCATATTATTCCCACGGAAAGTTCCATTGTTGTTAGAGAATACTGTTACCATGAAGGGGTGTGCTTGCTCTGCAACAACTTTTTAGTAAGTGGAACATGTCAAAGCGAAATCCTCATTAATGCCAAGACTTTCTAGCAGAACACTAAACCTGAGGAACAAAGTGGCTTCATCCCCTTGCCTTTCACACAAGTCTCGTGTTCACTAAGAACCTGTATCATCTTGATCTTCTGAAGACCATGGAATGATCAGAAGTTAGTTTTCTAATGATATTGTAACAAAGACTAAACTTACTTTCCCTTTACCTAAATTATTCTTATTATTCTTAAGAACATTCTTTTTCCTATGTTATTAACTATAGAAAACATATAAAATGAACATTGTAAAAACCGGGACTGCGGTAGCCTGCGGTTAAGGTACTGGACTCTGGACCTGAATGAACCTGATGGTCCTGGGTTCAAATCCCACCTTTGTCAAGCTGCCACAGTTGGGTCCTTAAGCAAGACCCACCATTGCTTGAATTGTAAGACTGTACCAGTTGTAAGTCACTGTGGATAAGGCCGTCTGCTAAATGCTGTAAATGTAAATGTAAAAATAAAAATTAAGATTGACTATTATGACAAGAGTATGAAGAGAACCTCATTCAGTTGTTTAAATGAATCATTACATTTACTGCAGTGTTCCGTTACAAACCCAATAGTGGTAGCTTGACAGAAAAAGCCTGTCTGAACTAACCACCTACCAATTAACTGTCCAGAACAATAATAATTCTAATTATAATCTAATTAACAATAATATAGATATTATAAGAATGTAGATAAGAATAAGAATAAGAGTGTACTGTAGAATACCACTCTTACAGTCTTCCACGCTGTCACATAATCACAGTTATCCTCAAGTTAACCATTGGTTCTTTCGCATGTTAAAACCTCTTAGTAAACTTTATAGGATCCTTCTGTGATAATAGCCTCCTGAATTCCAGAGGATGCTGGCAGTATTAGCAGATGCTAAAAACAAACACCCAGATGGCTGATTAGTGTGTTAAACGATAATGGTGGTGGTGTGTAGTTGACACTGTAATCACAGGCCCCTGCCAGGAGGTGTTGGTAACTAATTCCAGTTTAATTTCAATGTGTCTGTGTTTCATAGCAAACAGCTATTCCATGCTAATGTGCGGGCATTGTACAGTACAGTACGTAGAGCGCTGGGTCATTTTGCATGGGCCGCTATGGAAGTGCAGCACCGTTTCTGCCTCATTTGAATGGGCTTATGTACACAGAGCTGCACTACGCCTGCTCTGTAAACCCTCTCCTCTGTTCCAGGAAGTTGTTTCACTGGGAGCGTGCTCAGCATGCTCACATGCCCATTGGTTTTTGGTTGATTTGCTTCATCAACCCAGAGCACTGTTCCAGGCTCAGGTGAGCTCACGTGAGCTTGAGAATGTGTCCCCGTGCTAGTGTAATGCACAAGTATACATTGTAGCAGGTACAATATACAGCGAAATTAGAACCATCAACCTGCCCGAACATACAATATAGCAAGGTGGAGTGGGGGAGGGGTGTTGGTGTGGAAAGACAGGACAGTAAGACGCAACTGAGGAAAATTTGAATATGGTAAACATCGGGAAAGATTGGAGATTAAAAAAAACCCACCCACCTACTATACTCCGAGGAGTACAGTATATGAGCACGAAAAAAACCAAAACCTCCTTAGCACATGAGCACATTTAATGACATTCACGAAAGACTTTGATTGGGGGAAAAAAACAGCATAAACACACTTAAAAATGTGCTAGAAAACCAAGCTAACCCCAAAAAGCCATGTCTACAATAAACGGACCTGGCAACCGTACCTGGTTATGCTCGCATGCTAGTGCTGGGCAATTCCAATTTCTCTACAATTATGAAAAGCATTATTTAAAATCCAGCTCTCTTTATCAGATACGTACTCAAATTTCCTGACCTTAATTAAATCTGGGAAATCAGTCACCCATGATAATGCTCACCATACTTTAGTGTGTTTATGTATTGCGTACTGACACCATCACATCTTACAACCTAGTTCCATATTTAGTGTACCTTTTTTCATCTACAGTGACTTTTCGTGATCTTTGACTTTTTGTTGCCATGATGACAAAGACCTCTGTGCAGGAGATAGAAGGGGACATAAACGGACGCTCTTTTCTATTTCCACAGGCAGGGCAATCAATGACACACAGGAGAAACTCTCCAGCACTGAGCGGGAGCTGAGCTATTTTCAGTGATGCCTCAAGCGATGCAGTACTGAAAATCTCAGACACTGTAGCTGCCCACAGTTTCCCTGCACTATTATCCATAATCCCACCTGCTTGGCCCTATCCTGCTAAACAGCAGTGGAGGCTGGGAGAAAAAAAAAATCCTGTTTCAGAAAAATTATGTGAACTCCGGTGTAGGCTGCCAAAGAAAGACAGACTCTGTATAGTTATTATACACTGCTCACAACAATTAGGGGGTATTTAAAAAATGAATACTTAATTAAAAGAAGATAAATAAAGAAGAATTTGATCTTTTTTATCAAACAAGAACATGAGCAAAGCAAAATACAAGTCGAAGAAAGTTGATCTATAATGCAAATGAGGTGCAAAAACAACTTTTATTTCATTGGTGAAAATGCACTATATAAAAGAGTGCTGGAGTGTCTGAACGTTTCCTGATCCTGATGGTGCACATTCTGTAAGTTTCCATTTACATTTATGTCATTTAGCAGATGCCCTTATCCAGAGCGACTTATAATTAATACAGTCTTAAATTCCAATTCCAAGCAATTGTGGGTTAAGGGCCTTGCTTAGGGACCTAACTGTGGCAGAGGTGAGATTTGAACCCTGAACCTTCTGGACCATATTCCAGTACCTTAACCACTAGGCCACCACAGTCCCAACCCATGCAATGTCTTTGCAACACGATTTACCTGAATATGAGAGCCTTTGGACGTCGTAAAGCTGGTCAAACACAGGCAACATTGGCAACAGTACATTTACATCTCATAACAATTCCATTATCTGCTGAAGACCATAAAAATCATAGAAGGTGATGAGTGGTAATCTGTCTTCTTATCTGATGAGTCATGGTTCAGTTTACAGCATGACAAAAATTGTGTCCTGATCTGGCATGAACGAGGAACACAGCAGGATCCACGTTTCATGAGAGAACGGGACTCCTTCAGTGGTGGTGAAATCAGGGTTTGAGCTGGCATCAGTATTGGTGGTCGTACCGAGCTCCACATCATCAGAAATGAACCACAGACTGCAGGTCCTGCATCCTGTAGTTGTACCCTATACTGGAGCAGTTAGAAATAACTTTCTTTTCACTGAGGACTGGGAAGACATCTGGCAAACCGTCCAATGCCTCCCATAACATTTTTTCTCCAGGGCAAGAGTGGCAGAAAATCCCACAAGAACTGCTGGACAGTCAGATCCTGTCCATGCCCCATTGCTTGCAGTGTGTTTTGGCAGCTTTGGGTGACCATACACCCTACTGAACAGTCAATGTGGGGCACATCGCCCACTTTGACATGCTTCATCTTCTACTCAATCAAGATAATTGAGATTGCACTTCATTTTCCTAAGCGAACAACTTTCTTTGACTTTTCATTTGCTTTTTTGATGATCTTGTTCAAAATCAGATGCATCTTTTTATCGCTTCATATTCGTTTTAGAATATCTCCTATTTTTTGTGTGCAGTGTATATGGAGTGAGTCTCACTTAGAACAAGCACATCTTCTTTCTCCTGCCAAAAACCTTCTGCTGAGGACCTGTGATTCACACACAAGGGCTATAATTGAAGAAGCATCCCCATGTGTGTTAACTTCACCTCCTGTGATGTTAAAACAGAGTTAATTAAACTCGATTCACTCGACACAATCCATGTGGGCTCTCTTAATCATTTCATTCCTGAACAGGGTATGTTGATGACATCAGAAGCATATTTATGCTCCTTCTCCTACTGGCACAGAATTAAAAGCATGCAGATGAAGCTGCCGCTTGGTTTTGAATACCATTTTCCACAGTCACAATGCACAATGTTACTTGGACATCTGCAAACCTCTTTAAGAACTGGCATGGGTTTTCACTGGTAAAGAGCCAACCCATTATGCAATCAGATGTGGGAGATGAACTAATGCATGGCATAAAAACAATTTCCTTGTAGTATATAAAGAAGCTACCCCTTCTCCGTTATGTCAGACCGCATGCAGCTGCATGAACTTTCTTATATAAGCTGTACACTAAAGAGCTAAGCTAAGTGTTTTTAATCTATCAGTAGAAAAGTTGTAGTACCCCAAATCAAAAAAAGTTGGAACAGTGTGGCAAATTACCAAACGAACACTAATGTTGTTTCCTACCTTTACTTTGGCTTTCCTTATTTTGCAGACAGTGTAAAGGTGAAGTGTTATTCTGTCCCATTCTTCCTGCAAACACGTCATAAAATGTGCAAAAGTATAATGTTGTCATTGTTGGGTTTTTGGTTCAAAATTCTCCACACATTATTTATTGGGGCCAGCTCAGGTCTTTGACTTTGACTCTGATACACACAAACACTGCTTGTGCTTCTTTTGCATAACCATGGAGGTTGCATTACAATCATTAGACATTATTATTATGACTTGTTAATTTTTATATTAGACCATTAGGATTCATTATTATTGGCACTGAGGACATGTTTGCCTTACCAATATTGAATGCTTAAGCGTCTACACCAAATAAAGATATTATCACATACTGAGATTACACATAAGATTTTTATTGCTTTAGAGAATATTGCAGCTCAAATAAAATTGGTCAGCATCAAGGGCATAAATTACATTCCAGTGACAGGAAGGGGGGCAATAAGTATTGAACAGTTCTTAAGAGGGATTACCAAAGTACTGTTGTATCAAATGAATATAACAGGCTACAAGTTTTTAAATGTTCAGCTATACCAAGACCATACCATGGCCTGTAGATGGTGCATTATATGTGTATGCAGTATTGTTAAGTATTAAGAATATAATTCTAATATAATTATCATACTTAAGTATTCTTAGTTATGACATGATCTCGTCTCAGAATATTAATTAAGAACCATAATGAAGATGGATTCAATATGAATCTGCAAATGCCTAGATGTAGATTAGCCGTGTGGATCCCACTTAGTTATTCTACTCAAGTTATGTATTTCACTGATAATTTATGCTCAATATTAGCAGTAAACTTTTAAATCTGCTGTGCTGGTCTTTAGAATTTGCAGTTATAACTACTAGAATAGGATATTTGCTACAGTCAGTTATTATAACCGTAATGTTTATAAAAATGGTAAAGACTGCACCAGAACACCAGAATTCCCATTTCAAAAATGTCTAATCAACCTGAGGGGTACACACACATATACGAGGGGGTTTAAAAACACTTAAGAGGCAGATGGCTTGTGTAAGTGTGAACTGACATTTTTTGCCCCAGACCTCTAAAGCGAAGAGTAAGACATAGAGCTCTATTTATAGTACAGCGCTCATGAGCCAAATCACTTACCTTTAAACAGTAGACTGATCAGGATAAAAGCCATTACCTTATCCTGACTGAACAATGCATATCAGACAGTGAGTGTATCTTTCTGTGCGACCTTTCTCTATGTCTATGTGTATCTGACTGGGTGCCATGTCTGTCTTTTGGTGTATGTTTGTGTATCTGCCTGTCATGTGTTAATTAAGTTGTCTGTGTGATCTGTTTGTCCGTTGGTGTGTCTCTGTCCGTATCTCTCTGCGTGACTTGTCTGTTTGTTGGTGTGTGTCCGTCTGTGAGTGTGTTTTTCATGCATTTAATGTTCTGGCCGCAAATCAGATTTCTGCAGTTATTTCATTATTCTATCGTTCATATATACAGGCAGGCCCTAATTTAAGATGGGCAAATGTCCGAACAAATCCATAGTGAGTTAAATTTAGCATAATCGAAGAGTTTATTAAATACTGTACATTATATATGATAGCGTACCCTATATTAAACAAGTTTAAATCATGACTTAGCCTTCTTAGCATCTTCACAACCATATTTAAAAATGTGGTGGACTAGGGTTAGGTGGAGACTTTTGGGAAGTGCCATGTTTTATCTGTTCATCAGGAACATCTACAGTGGAACCCCCCCCTAAAAAAATAAAATTAAATAAAAAATATTCAGACATGGGAACCATAAATTAAACGCTCAGTGGGGTGATCTTCCAAAGCATGTTATCCAGTCCAGTCGGTTGCAACAATGCACCAAATGTTATGCCAAGTGCCACAATACCTAAAAAAAAGAACAACAACTAGTTCACGCTTACAGGCATATTATGTATGTTATATTGTATTCTTTTATTATTATATTATGTATATGTATTATATCAGTCTCTAGGTGTGATTTTAGACACAGTCTCTTTCCACTGTCCCAGTAATAAGGCAGAATGGCGATTATTTTCACTTCTTTCATGTCTTTATATTTTGCTATTATTATTATTATTATTGTTATTATGTAATAAATGTATTATTTACATTTGAATATAGACGTAAAAAACTATAATTTGAAGGATCGGGAACAGACTTATCCTATTTACATTACTTCTTATAGAGAAATTGGATTCTGATTTTGAACAAATCGGCGTTCAAATTTCCTTCGGACCAAATTAAGTTTGAATTTCTAGGATCCACTGTAGTCTAGTGATGATAGCGTGTGACCAAAAACCTTGCTATTTAAGGATATATGGCTGGTCCTCATGAGAAAATGTTGTTAAAAAGCACATTTCATGTTAGGTGTAGGCATATCATTATTTAGCTACAATAAGAAACAAAAGTCAGTAAAAATACCCTTTAAAATTATTGTTCTGAACTTATTGTTCTGTTATGTTGTTATGTTATGTTCTGCCTTAAGCTGAACTTTCCCTCAGGCCATATCTGTATCCATTATGTGCAGCCGGTTGCCACTTGCCATGCAAACGCATGCAGGACTGTGGTGGCTTCGTGGGAGAATGCTATATTAGTCATTCCCTATCTCACTCTTTCAGTTTGTTACATGCTTTACGGTTGCTTCCATGCTTTCCATTCACTGCTGCCGTCATTCGGACCACTTTCCTCTGGGCTGAATCGATCGGTACACGCTGGTGTTCAGGGTCTTTTCCACTCTCTCCTCGTGTTTGTTCAGCGGGGCAGTCCGGGCATGCCGATCGTTTAGATTGCGGGGGTCGTCATGGAAACGAGTCTATGAGCTCACGGGTTTCTAGGGACAGGAAAAAAGAAAGAACAAGGTCTGGAGAGGAAAGGAGAGAGACCAAGGGATAAGAGACGTGCATGTAAAGGGTTTTGGTTCTGGCTCTTTTGCGTCTCTTTTCACTTGATGTACTTCAAGGTCCTGTTGGAATAAAGCTTGCTTCCAAAATACATGTTCCAATTCTGCACAGATACGGACAGTGTCGTGTTACAGAATGCTAAATTTGTGTAATATTCTGTGTGGTATATGTTCTACTGTGAAAAGCGAACCATTTGCCAGATGGCCACTTAGATAACATTTCTGCTCCACCACCACACCACTGTTCCTTCATAATATTGCTGTATTTATGCCATTCGTTCTCAACCTGACTTGAGCGTGTACACCACACTGAAGCAGAGATTGAAGAATAAAGCTTCGGTTTTTTTTTAAGCTTTATTGATTATTGATCTTCTGCTACTTTTCAATTATGTTTTGTAAACTTTCTATCTATTTTTTTTATATAATCTATTTTTAGAATTGAGGTCCAGTGTTGTAAACCACAAACATCCGATGAACGTTTGCAAGTAATTCAGTAAAAACTACGGATTGTAGTTGTTTCCATGACTGACAAAGAAGAGCATGACACAGTTACCCAGTCCACTCATAAGTGTATCTGAGCATGCAAATTTAATAAGTGTTTGTTTAGTGCAGCCAGGCTGTAATTAGGTTAATGCTGCAGTAGCACAAGCCTGCTCTCCTACCGCTCTATTCTCCTCATCTGCTCAGGCGGAAAGTCCTGCCACAGACAGACCAGACACTGGTCACATCTCTCTGACCATGTCCACCTGGACCTGTAACACCTCTCGCGTGTTCGCTGTCCAGCCCATTAACTGTCATCAACTGTCAGCTCTCAGCATGACTCTGCTCAAAAACTGAACGGTCACGGTGACTAATACAACATAGTTCTTTGCTTTTCTAAAATGTATTAAGAAAGGACAAATTGCTCCCTTTTCTGTATTAAGTAAATGCATTCTGCCCCAATGCTTTTAACTAATAAAGACTTTTTTCTTATGTTACAGTGTTTAAATTGCTGTTTTTCTGCAAAGGGGTCTTTCCTCTTATCTCATCTCAGTGTTATTAATCACATTAATCTTAAATGTACGTCATTTCACAATATGAAAGGCTGTTAATGTTCTTTATCTACATTAATGCAATTGATCTCTATTTTCTGTCTGTCTCTGTCCCTTGTTTTTGTGTTTTTTAATGTCACACTCCCACACACTTCCTCACACCCACTGCTTCCATGCTGCAACTGTGTGTGGTCTGCTTCACACTTCCTGTTCTGGCTCCTCATTCTCGGTTTTTCCCCTTCAAACTCACACACTGGAAATCACATGAACATGTATGCAATCACATGCATTCACTCAACATTTCAAATAAAAACATGGATTGTATGTGCATAATGTACATAATGTATACATGTGTACCGGTGTCTTTTTGTAAATGGCCATAGCTACATTCAATAGAACAAATTTGTTTAATATATAACTTCATTGTTGTTTCTAAGCACTGGTCATAATCTATTTTAGTAGTGAGTGACATAAAACTCTTATATTTATTTATTTTTAGGAATATTATAACTTTTGTGCCCTGTCCTGGTATACCTCTGGCAGCATTTATATTCTGGATTAGACTTCAGATTCTCTCCCACAACACTTAGCAGGATGCTTTGCTTTGTCTAGCAATAACAGTCAAATATATTATGTTTAAATGTAAAAGTATAGATATCTAAAATGTAACAGTTTAAGTTAGCATAATGTATTGTGAAAAAGTATTATTATTATTATTATGATTATTATTATTATTATTATTATTATTATTATTGTTATTATTATTATTAATAATAATAACAATAATAATAATAATAATAAATACATAATAAAGACTTAATCAAATAAAAATAAAATAACCATAATATAAGACTAATAAAGTATGCAGGTCTGTGTATATAATAAATTAGGTCAAGTATATAATAAATTATGCCTATACATTTAAAACAATACACAAAATGAAGTAAACTACACTGCTCACAAAAATTAGGGGTATCTCATTATGGGATATTTCATTTTGAAATACTGCTGAATTTGCAAGTTTTCCCACTACAATGAATGAAGCGGTCTTTATTTTCTATTGTAGATACACTACAACTGTGAGAGACAGAATTAATAAAATCCAGACAATCACATTGTAAATATTTACTTGGCATTTTATTGTATGAAATAAGTATTTAATCAGCCATCAACCAGCAAGAATTCTGGCTCTTACAGACCTTTTAGGTTTTTTTTGAGGCTTAAGCATCCATTCTATTCGGCACTCATTACCTGTATTAATTGCACCTGTTTGCACCTGTGGACATCTGTCCACACACTCAGTCAATCACAATCCAAACTCTCCAGCATACACAAGAACAAAAAACTGTCTAAAGACACCAGGGACAAAATTGTAGACCTGCACAAGGTTGGGATTGGCTACAGGACGATAGGCAAGCAGCTCGGTGAGAATGCAACAGTTGCTGAATAGTCAATATATAGTTTATGTGTTTGCAGGATGAATGAACATGAAATATCTTAGGTTCATTCTGTCTGCAATGAAATAAACATCAAAATAAATGTAAGAAACACTGTGTGTAATTAATGTGCATTTTCCATATTGTCCCAACCTTTTCTAATTTGTGGTTAGCAAATTAGAAATATACATAGAAAAACGTATACTAAATCCCTCAGTGACATATGACACTCAGTTCATCAACTGTCTGCAATCATGTTTTAGGTGTATATTCTAACCTAGTGGACTAGTGAACTAGTTTTTAAGAGGTGTGATGGCTGTGGTATCAGAAAATGGGATGCAAACTCGATTCTTATACCTTTGTTCTTAATCTTATTATTATTTGTATACAAAGTATTGGATTTATAGTGTATTTGTGCATATTTTAATGAGCCATTAACAAGTCACACTAGTGAATCACATACACATACATTTACTTGCACCACATTTCATATTCCATGTAATATGTTTAACTGTTCATTAATTGAATGCATAATATTTTCCTTGACAAAATCAGCAAAATGTCATTTAACCATAGATTCCCAGACAGTTGCATGTGACCGTATATCTGTTAATGACGTAAGTGCCCTTTGGAATATGCTTTTTAAAACCTATACATCTTTGAAATGAGTATAAAACTCAATGTATTTGTACGATTAGAAATGAAGATCCAAACGTGGCATTAAGCTCCCTTTGTGACATCACCAGATCCTGGGCATGTTCCTCAAGGGTGTAGAGCAGAGACTTGGGGCCTCCGCTCTATGTACTCTACATTCCAGCCAGTGGAGGCAACGCTGCACTGACACAGGCTTTGTGTAAACATGTGTGGCTGCATGTGTGTGTGCATGTGCTTGTGTGTGTGTGCTGAGTTGGGCTTGTGGTTGGCGGAGAGCAGGCGTGGCTCCGTTCCCTCCACAGGCCGAGCGGAACAGGATAATTCAGATAGTCTCACAAAGCCAACCTGACAGGGGAGAGGTGGAGGGAAGGGAGGGAAGAAGGGCAGAGCAAAGCGAAAGTCTGCTGCAGTCTCTCTCTCCTCTCTCTCTCTCTCTCTCTCTCTCTTTCGCTCTCTCTCTCTCTCCTCTCTCTCTCTCTTTCTCTGCACT